>VFSX01000022.1:777500-862312 GCA_016618255.1 Chlamydomonas sp. UWO 241
GTCGGCCGCGCGCGACCCGCTGCACCAGGTGAATTTTTGTTTTTCAGTTTCTCTTTCTGCAGCATAGCTACATCTGAGCGGCCAGGGCCAGGCCATGCCGCAGTCGTTCGATGCCGTGTTTGACGCTCTCGCGTCAAGCAGCGAGCAGGCCGTCGCGTCGGCCGCGCGCGACCCGCTGCACCAGGTGAGTTTTTTTCTGTCGTTCTTTCTGCAGCCTAACCTAGATCTGAGCGGCCAGGGCCAGGCCATGCCGCAGTTTTTCGACGCCGTTTTGGGCTCTCTTGCATCGAGCAGCGACCAGCGACCAGGCCGTCGCGTCAGCCGCGCGCGACCCGCTGCACCAGGTGGGCCATCGAGTGTGTTTCGTGCATTTTTTCTTCCTGCAGCCTAGATCTGAGTGCTTGCTTTTGCGTTATTCATTCTGCAGCCTCGCTAGATCTGAACGGCCAGGGCCAGGCCAGGTCTGCCCGGCACGCCGCAGTCGTTCGGCGCCGAGTGTGACGCCCTCGCGTCGAGCAGCGAGCAGGCCGTCGCGTCGGCCGCGCGCGACCCGCTGCACCAGGTGAGTTTTTTTTCTGTTGTTCTTTCTGCAGCCTAACTAGATCTGAGCGGCCAGGGCCAGGCCATGCCGCAGTCGTTCGTCGCCGTTTTGGGCTCTCTTGCATCGAGCGTTGAGCAGCGAGCAGGCCGTTGCGTCGGCCGCGCGCGACCCGCTGCACCAGGTGATAAGTAACTTTCAGCACCTAAACCAACGCAGCACTCTGGGTCAGTAGACGATTGAGTGCCGGTGGTTGTTACTGCATGGGACTCACAGGTCCAGCAGGTGCTGGTGACCGATTGCCTGGCTGGCCTCGTGGCCCACCTCCACCGCTGGCTCGTCTTCTGCGTATGTCCCTCGTGAACCGCCCCCACAACCACCGCACACGCGCACACACACGCGCACACACACACACACACACACACACAGGTCCAGCAGCTGTTGGTGACCGACCGCCTGGCTGGCTTGGTTGCACACACATGCACACACACCACGCGCGCGCACACCACACCACACACATACTCACACACACACACTCACACACACACGCACACACACAGGTCCAGCAGGTGCTGGTGACCGACCGCCTGGCTGGCCTCGTGGCCCACCTCGACCGCTGGCTCGTCTTCTGCGTATGTCTCTTGTGAACCGGCCCCCCACAACCACCGCACACACGCACACACACACACACACACACACAGGTCCAGCAGCTGTTGGTGACCGACCGCCTGGCTGGCTTGGTTGCACACATACACACACACACACACGCACACACGCAACGCACGTGCACACACACACACCACACAAACACACTCACACACACACACACTCACACACACACGCACACACACATAGGTCCAGCAGCTGTTGGTGACCGACCGCCTGGCTGGCTTGGTTGCAAATATACACACACACACACACACAGCGCGCATGCACACACACACACACACACACACAGGTCCAACAGCTGTTGGTGACCGACCGCCTGGCTGGCCTCGTTGCCCACCCCGACCGCTGGCTCGTCTTCTGTGTACATCTCTCGTGAACCGGCCCCCCAAAACCACACACACACACACACACACACACACAGGTCCAGCAGCTGCTTGTGACCGACCGCCTGGCTGGCCTCGTTGCACACACACACACGCACCTCCCCCCCCCCACACGCACACACACACACAGGTCCAGCAGCTACTCGTGACCGACCGCCTGGCTGGCCTTGTGGCCCACCTCTACCGCTGGCTCGTCTCTCGCGAGGGACCAGAGCCGGGCGAACCGGGCGAAGGTGTGTGTGCTCGCGTGCCGCAAACACACACACACACACAAACACACACACACACGCGCGCATGCGCACACACACACACGCACACGCACGCACACACGCATACTCGCACTCGCACATACACACACACACATACATGCACACACGCACAGCGCGCACCTGCTGCCCCTCAATGCAGAGCACCAGCAGCTGCTTGCGCGCACACACACACACACACACGTGCATGCACACACCTACACACACACACACGCACATACGCACACACACGCGCGCGCACACGCACGTGCGCACATGCACATCCACGCACACCCACACACCTACACACACACACACGCACACACGCACAATCAACACAGGCGGCGGAGGCGGCGCCGATGAGCGGCTAGCGGGTCTGCCGCCGCGCGCGCTGCGGATGGTGGCGTTTGCGTGTCACCTGGTGTGTGGGGGGGTTGGTGGTGTAGGTGGGGGGGGGAGGGGGGAGCTGCTGTGTCGTTGTGCCGCACACACACAGACACACACACACAGGGTTCTAATTTTGACAGCCGACGGCATCTTTCCTAGGGTCTAATGCACCATCAAAGGCATCCGACAGACTGTAAAATCGACCACACACACACACACACAGACACACGCAGGACCTGATGCTCGAGGCTCTCGGCGCGGCCGCCCCCCCCCTCAACAGACACACACACACACACACTCGGACACACACACACAACACACACACACGCACACACACACACACACACGTCCTCATGCTCGAGGCTCTCACTCACGCACACACACACACACACACACACAGGTTCTCATGCTCGAGGCGCTCGGCGCGGCCGCCCCCTCTCAACACACACACACACACACGCACACACACACACCAGGGCCGTACAGAGTGGTGGTGGTTGACGTCCGGGAAACCGGACGTGGGGTGGCGTCTGCGTCCGGGGTCCCGGACGTGGGGTGGCGTCTGCGTCCGGGACCCCGGACGCGGGTCTGGCTGGCCGTCCGGAAGTGTGAAAAGTGTGGACTTTCACACTTTCCATTTTTTCTTCTTCTTTCTGCAGTGCCTCTGTCTCTCCCTTTCTACATGAGCCCTTCGACCATCACCAAGCCTGCTTATTCATGATGCCAATTTAGATGGACAAAGCGTGTTGATTCTCAGTGTTTTTCTGTATTCGTATGTACGGACACGTGTGTCTGCGCCCTCTGCGCACGCGTGCGTAGCCCTTCCCAGTCGTTGTCCTCATACGGAATGGCATCGTGTGCAGTATATGACAGCAGCCTGGGGGGCAAAAAAGCTGGCTTGAGTCCACGCTCGCCCAGACGAGTTGTTGCGCATGGCGCACGCATGCGCATGCACGCATGCATGCAGTGGGGGCCGGGGCGCAGCCTGTCTGGAGAACCAGTGATACATTGTGTGTTATTCTAGATAGTGGCATGATTTGCTGCAGCAGAGCCAGGCAGGGAGGGATCTTAGCGGCGGTCACACTTGAATCAAGCAACAGTGTGACCAACCACCGCGCCTCTTCCGCATCACGGCTCTTAGCGCGCGATGCAAACTGATTTAATGCTGGTCGCGAGAGGTGCCAGAGGCCAGAGGAGAGGAGAGAAGAGGGGCCAGAGGAGAAAAAAACTGACGGAGGCTAAAAATGGCGTCCGGCTTGCCGGACGGGGCCCTGCGGGCCCCAGCGTTGACGTCCGGAAAACCGGACGGAGCCTGCCGCGCGCGTCCGGATGGCCACTCCTTCGGGACGTTGGCGTCCGATCCGGACCCGTTTGAACGGCCCTGACACACACACACACACAAACGCGCACACACACACTCGGACACAACATGCACACACACAGGTCCTGATGCTCGAGGCTCTTGGCGCTGCCGTGCCCTCCCCCCTCAACACACACGCACACACACACACACGCAGGTCCTGATGCTCAAGGCGCTCGGCGCGGCTGCACCCCCTCAACAGACACACACACACACACACACACACAAATACACACATACAACACACACACACACACATCCTCATGCTCGAGACTCTCACTCACGCACACACACACACACACACACACAACACACACACACACATACACACACACCCTCGGACACACACACACACACACACACACACGTCCTCATGCTCGAGGCTCTCACTCACGCACACACACACACACACAACACACACACACCCTCAGACACACACACACAACACACACACACACACGCACACACTCTCACACACACACACGTCCTCATGCTCGAGGCTCTCACTCACGCACACACACACACACACACACAGGTCCTCATGCTCGAGGCGCTCGGCGCGCCCACGCCCGGGGGCGGCGCCGAGGGCAGCTGGGAGCAGGCGCGCGGGATGCGCGAGCAGCTGCTGGTGCTCTACCTGGCCGGGCTGCTGGATGGGCAGCAGGTGTGTGCGTGTGTGTGTTGGATGGGCAGCAGGTGTGTGTGTGTGCTGGATGGGCCGCAGGTGTGTGTGTGTGTGTGTTGGTTGATATTGTCAAGGGCTGTCCTTTCTCTCTCTCTCTCCCCCCTGCACCCTCGCCCCTTGTTTTGTCATCGTAGGTCGAGCTCGCACCACCAGTGCCTGCCTGCCTCTCTTCCTCGCTCTCTCTCCCCCGCCCCTTCTCTCGTTTCCTCTCCCTCCCTCTTTCTCTCTCTCTCTCTCTCTCTCTCTTTCCGTCTCTCCTTCTGAAGAGGAGTTTCTCCTTATTCTGCAGCACCTCCTCTGGTGAAGGTGCCCTACGCCCTACTCCCAACACCTTACCCCCACGCCCCTTACAGGTCGAGCTCGTGCCCCTGTACCTGCCCCTGCTCCAGGAGCTCAACCGACAGCTGCTTCCCCTCTCCCTCCCCCTCTCTCTCTCATTATCTCTGTCTGAAGACGGTGCCGAGCCCTGCGCCCTGCGCCCTTATTATTTTTTCAACAAAATCAAACAATTAATAACTTGTACTGTTCCCCAACAGGTCGAGCTCGTCCCCCAGTACCTGCTCCTGCTCCAGGAGCCCAACCGACAGCTGCTTCCCCTCTCCCTCTCCCTCTCTCTCATTATCTCTGTCTGAAGACGGTGCCGAGCCCTGCGCCCTGCGCCCTTATCATTTTTTTCAAAATGGAACGAAGAATAACTCTAACCCTTCCCCGACAGGTCGAGCTCGTGCCCCAGTACCTGCCCCTGCTCCAGGAGCCCAACCGGCAGCTGCTCGCGCACGAGCTCCTCTCGCTGCTCACGGCGCGCCTCACCGGCGACATTGCCTCGAGCCCCGACGGAGGAGACGAGGATGGGGGCGGCGAGGTGCGCGTGCGCGTGTGTGTGCGTGTGTGTGCGTGCGTGTGCGTGCGTGTCTGTGCGTGTGTGCAGTGTATGCGCGTACGAACCTCTCCTCCGCCCTCGTCCCCTCCTCCGTCGGGGCTCGAGGCGATGTCGCCAGTGAGGCGTGTGCGTGTGCATGCATGTGCGTGCGCGTGCGCGTGCATGCAAACACGCACACACATCGCCTCGAGCCCCGACGATTGAGGAGATGACGGCGCGCACACGCTGTGCGCACGCACACGCACGCGCACACGCACGCGCACACGCACACGCACATGCTTGCACACCCACACGCCTCACCGACGACATCGCGTCGAGCCCCGACGGAGGAGGAGACGAGGGCGGGGATGAGGCTCGTACGCGCACACACGCACGCGCATATGCGCACGCGCATGCATGCGCACGGGCATGCGCGCACACATGCGCACGCGCACGTACGCGCACGCATGTGCACACGCACGCTCGTGCTCGAGCATGTGCATGCAGGGGCGCACGCACACACACACACACACATACGCACACACATACACACACACACGCACGCACACACATCGCATCGAGCCCCGACAGAGGAGATGGCCATGGCGAGGTGTGCGTGTGCACACATGCACGCACACACATACATACACACACACAGTCCCCCCCACCACTACCACACACACCAGGGCTGGGCCGAGGCAGGCGCGACGTGTCGCCGCGTCCTCTCACTCACACACATACGCACACTCACACACACACACACACACACACACCAGGGCTGGGCCGAGGCGGACGCGACATGCCGCCGCGTCCACTCTGCGATGACCGCGTGGTTCCAGCAGGCGCTGGTTCGGCAGAGCGCGCCGCCGGCGCCGATGCCGCACGGGGAGGATGAGGAAGACGAGGAGATGGTGGAAGGTGCGTTCGCCACAGGACTGTGTTAACGGTCACAGTGTGTTTGAGGAGTGCACACACACACACACACACACACGCAAGCACCACACACGCAGACGGCGGCCCGTCCAACGGTCTGTCCACGTGGGTGCGCCCGACACGAGGCGCACACCCGCGTCTCTCTCCCGCTCTCTCTCTCGCACACACACACACACACACACGCACATGCGCCATCAAATGCGTTTGACAGACTGTAAAATCGACCACACACACTCCCACACACGCACACACGCTCTGTCACACACACATGCGCGCGCACACACACACACATGCACGCACCACACACGCAGATGGTGGCCCCTCCAACAGCCTGTCCAACAGCCTCGCAACGTGGCTCCGCCCCAACGAGGCGCGCACCCGTGTCTCTCTCACACACACACACATGCGCACATGCACGCACACACACACACACACGCATGCACACACCACACACACACGCACACGCAGACGCACATGCACACACCACACACACACGCAGACGGCGGCCCGTCCAACGGCCTTGCAACATGGGTCCGCCCCGACGAGTCACGCATCCTCATCGGAACGTTCCTCGAGGGCGTCCGCTTCTCCGCGTCGCTTGGACCAGGCGAGCGCGCGCGCGCCGCGCGGTGGGCGGCATACCCGCTGCAGGTCAGTTTGTCGGTTGGGTGTGGCGGTTGGCTGGTTGGATGTGGCGGTTGGGGCTTGTTTTCAGTTTGGTTTGTTGCGGGGGGGGGGGGGGGCTCGTTCGTGGAGGGCGTCCGCTTCTCAGCGCCGCTTGGGCCAGGCGAGCGCACGCGCGCGGCGCGGTGGGCGGCATACCCGCTGCAGGTATGCCTTTTCAAGGCGTGTCTTTTGTGAATCTGTGTGTGTGTGTGTGGGGGGGGGGGGATGCGGTAGGGGGGTACCGGCTCGTTCTTGGAGGGCGCTTCGCTTCTCCGCCGTTTTGGGGGGCCAGACGAGCGCGCGTGGCGCGTTGGGCAGCCTACCCGCTGCATGTGTTTTTTAAGGCTGGGGGCACGGCTCTGAGGCTTGATTTTAGTTCTTCTGGGGGGGGCTCTTCTTGGGGGGCATCCCCGCTTCTCCGGCGAGCGCGCGGTGGGCGGCGCGGTGGGCGGCCTGCCTTCAGCGCACCCCACCCCCCCCCGCCACCGCAACCAACTTACAACCACCCCCTCGCAACCGCGCGCCTGTTCAACCCCGTCAGGCTCACGCCACCGACAGCATCGTCGACGGCGGGTACGGGGCTGACGAGGACGCTGAGTCAGCGCCGCCCGAGGCGTGGGCGCTCGCAGACGCGCTGCACCTCGCGTGCGCGCTGTGCTGCGAGATGGCGCTCGGCGACGGCGCGACGTGCGGGTCGGCGGCACACCTGCTGGAGGTGGGTGTGGACGGTGTGGACGGAGTGGGGTGTGAAGGTGTGGGGTGTGGACGGTGTGGGTGTGGGCCAGTCGGTGGGAAGCAGCTGCAGGAGGCGGCGCAGCTGGCGGTGCGCTGCTCGAGGGCGGCGCCGCCGGGGCTACCGCTGCCCGCTCTGCCACCACCAGTTACAGTTACAGTTACATCGGCTTTCCAGCGAAGACTACCTTCTAGTCCTAGTTCCCTCGCCTAGACCGAAGTCCAGCCACCACAACCCCAACACAAACACACACACACACACACACACACGTCAGGCCGTGCTGCCAGAGGCGCTGCTCGAGGTCGGCGCGGCCGGGGCTGCCGAGCAGTTGCGCGCCGCTGCTGACGACGCTGCGACAGCGGCGGCACTCGACGACGAAGAGGGCATCGAAGAGGAGGAGGGAGGTGCGCAAGCACACGCGCACACACACACACACACACACGCGCACACACACACACACACACGCACGCGCGTACACACACACACGCACACACACGCACACGCACGCGCTTACACACGCGCGCACATGCACACACATACACGCACACACATGCGCGCCCGGCCGCTCGAACGCACACTCGACAATAAAGGCGGCAGCGACGCACACACGCACACACAAACGCACACGCATGCACATGCACGCCCGCACACTCGCACACTCGAAGAAAAAGGGAGGTGCGCACACACGCTAAGGAAGAGAAATCGTTACAGAGCAATTGGCTGGATATCCTCCTGAATGCATCAAGGGGAATCAAGGGGCCAGGGGGATCGCAGATCGCACGCACACGCACGCACGCACACACACACACACACTTACACACCCGACGATGTCGACGGCATTGGCGAAGGGGGGGGCTCACATGCCACTGAGCGTGTGCAATATGCGCAGCCTTGGCTGCTGCCCTACACCCACACACCCACACACACACCGTCGCCCCATCCACACACACACACACACACACACACAGGTGCCATGGACACGCACACACACACACGCACACACACACACACACACACATGCTTTCCTTCACGCACGCACGCACACACAATCCTTCACGCACGCACACACACACACATTCCTTCCCACGCACCCCCCACCTCCACACACACACAGGTGCCGCGGACACGGCCGCCGCTGTCCACCCCCTCCCCTCCCACCCACACACACGCCCCCACACACACGCACACACACACACGCACACACACACGCAAGAAAGACTCGCCTCCTCCACCAACCCACCCACCCCTGCCACACGGGCCACTTAACCTTAAACCTTCACCCTAAAACCCCGCGAAAACCCCAAACGCTGAAACTCAAACCCCCTCGGCGCCGCGGACACGGCCACAGCCGCAGCCGCCACTGTAGCTGCTGCCCACTCCCTCCCCTCTTAGACACACACTGTCGCCCCCTCCACACACACACACACACAGACTCCGCCGACACACACCATCGCCTCCTTACCCCCCCCCCCCTCCCCCCAGGTGCCACTGACGCGCACACACACACACACATTCTTTCCTTCACGCACACACACATTCCTTCCTTCACACGCACGCACACGCACACACACATTCGTTCCTCCACACACACACACACACATTCCTTCACACACACATACACACACACACACACAGGCGCCGCGGACACGGCCGCCGCCGCCGCCGCTTCACACACACACACACACGTATTCACACACACACACACACACACACACACACAGAGGTGCCGCGGACACGGCCGCCGCCGCCGCCGCCGCCGCTTCACACACACACACACACACGCACAGGTGCCGCGGACACGGCCGTCGCCGCCGCCGCCGCCGCTGACGAGCTTGACGCACTGAGCGCCGAGCTGTCGGCGTGGCGTTCATACTTCACACTCGACGCGCGGCTGCGGGACTGGTCGGGCCGCTACGAGGCGCACTCCTCGTCGCAGCAGGCGGGGCCGCCCTCGCGCGCTGAAGGTCGGTTTGGGCGTGTTGGCATGTGTGGGGTGGTGGGCGGCTGGGTCCTAGCGGTTGGTTGGTTATTGAGGTAGAGTGTATGTTGTGGAATAGGGCTGCGCGAGTGGTCTGCCCGCTACGAGGCACGGTCCTCGCAGCAGCAGGCGGGGCCGCCCTCGCGCGCTGAAGGTCGGATCGGACAGACGGGTATTGGCGGTTGGTCTGTTAAGGCCTGCCAGTAGGCTCTAGATTGTGGAGGGCCGCGCGACTGGTCTTCCCGCTACGAGGCGCACTCCTCGCAGCAGGCGGGGCCTGCCTCGGGCGGCGCGCACGCTGGAGGTCGGTTTGGGCGGGTTGGCGTGTGTGGGTTAGGCGGCTGGGTCCTAGCGGTTGGTTGGTTATTGAGGTAGAGTGTGGGTTGTGGAATAGGGCTGCGCGAGTGGTCTGCCCGCTACGAGGCGCTCTTGCAGCAGCAGGCGGGGCCCGCCCTCGGGCGGCTCGCTCGCTGGAGGTCGGTTTGGACGGGTGGGCGGGTGGGTTGGGGTTTGAGCGGTTGGTCTGTTATGGCAGGCTGTAGATTTGGGCTGTGGAGGGCACGGCTCTCTGTGCTACGAGGCGCGCTCCTCGCAGCAGGCAGGGCCCCCCTCGGGCGGCGCGCACGCTCGAGGTCAGTCGGGTGTTTGGGCGCGCAGGGCACGCGCAGCTGGTCACCCGCAGCAAACGAACTCAAGGTCCAAGGGTGTTTTCGACTTCTGAAACGAGTGCCGGGGTGTGTGCTTCAGTCAGCACAGGCATGAGCCGTAATCCAGGTTGCCGGCGCGGTGGGAACTGTAACGAATGTCTCTCTCTCTCTGTGCAGGGCAGTGCAGGTGATTTGGGTCGTGTCGCCTCCCCACCCACCCATTCATCTTCCGCAGAGAGAGAGAAAGAGAGAGAGAGGGAGGCGGAAGCGCGCGAGCGCGCCGCCCCGTGGCCGGCGCATCTAAACGATCGAGGGTGTTTCAAAATTCAAACGCTCTAAGCATCTTGCTCAATTCACCGACTACATGGCAGGTGGCAGGTGGCAGTGGCAGATGTTTCAAAATTCAAACGCTCTAGGCAACTCGCTTAATTCACCGACCACATGGCAGTGCAGGCGCGTCAGAGGCCGAGCGCGCGCCCTTGTGGCCAATGCATCTTTGTAAATGATCTCGATTGCTGTTCAAATACACAAAATGTGTTTAGAGGAAGCGCTGCCCTCGTGGCTGCCCTCGTGGCTGTGCATTTCAACGATCGAGTACACTTCAAAAACACAAACGCGTTGATCACCGCCCTCGCTCCACCTACAGCAACCCACAGACTGCAACACCCATCACCATCGCCTGCCAGCTGCAGGCGCGTCAGACGAGGCGGAGCGCGCGCGCGGCGCGCGCGCGTCCCTCGTGGCCGACGCGCGCGCGCGCTGCTGGCGGCAATGACGACCGACCTGCTGCGCGGGCGCTGGCTGGCATGGCATCTAAACGATCGACTGCCTCTCAGATACAAACGTTCAACGCATCTCGCTTCCACCACCGACTGTGCAGGCGCGTCAGACGAGGCGGGGCGCGCGCGCGGCGCGCGCGCGGCCCTCGTGGCTCACGCATCTAAACGATCAAGTATATTTCAAAAATGAAAACGCTTATTTAAATCGCTCTACCTAGAGCAACCCACAGGCTGTAACATCCATCATCATCGCCTACCAGCTGCAGGCGTGGCAGACGAGGCGGAGCGCGCGCGCGGCGCGCGCGCGGCCCTCGTGGCCGACGCACGCGCGCTGCTGGCGGCGATGACGACAGACCTGCTGCGCGGACGCTGGCTGGCATGGCATGTAAACGATCGATTACATACAATCGTTTTAAGCATCTCGCTTCCCCCACCGACTGTGCAGGCGCGGCAGATGAGGTGGAGCGCGCGCGCGGCGCGCGCGCTGCTGGCGCTGGCGGCGATGACGACTGACCTGCTGCGCGGCGGCTGGTTGGCGTGGCATCTAAACGATCGATTGCCTCTCACATACAAACGTTTTACGCATCCCGCTGTACCCGCCAACTGTGCAGGCGCGTCAGACGAGGCGGAGTGCGCGCGCGGCGGCCGCGCGTCCCTTGTGGCCGACGCGCGCGCGCTGCTGGCGGCGATGACGACCGACCTGCTGCGCGGCAGCTGGCTGGCATGGCACGCGTCGCCCGAGCGCGCGCTACAGGACGAGGGCGCGGCGGGGCGCATCGAGATCGAGCTGCTCGTGACCGCGGGTGCGTTTTTTGGCGATAAAACCATGGGGACCCATGGGTTGAAACGTGGGAGGGGGGGGAGGGGCACGGCTCCGCCGGGTGCTTGAGTTTAGTAGGGTTTTCATCCACATGGGGGGGTCAGGGAGGGGAGGGGCAAGCAGAGGCCGAGGGCGCGGCGGGGCGCATTGAGATCGAGCTGCTCGTGACTGCGGGCGCGTGGGTGTCTGACTGGGAGGGGCAGGCAGGCGGGTTAAGGATACAGGGCTTAGGCCACATGGGAGGGGCAGGCAGGCGGGTTAAGGATACGGGGCTTGGGCCACATGGGAGGGGCAGGGCGGGGAGGGGACGAGGGGACGGCGCTGACGGGCGCAACGACAGCTCGAGCTGCTCGTGACCAGTGATTCCCCTGCGAGCCGTATACCGCTCCGAGCCGGATTTCCCATTTCCCAGAAAACCACCACACACTAAGTGGGAGAGGGCGTGGAGCGGTGCGTTGGAAAGCTCGTGCCTAGAGCAGCCCAACGGCATGCGTTGCATGAATACCCGCTGTGTATTGTGCCTGGTATGAGCGGTCAAAGTTGCTGGAGCCGGCAAAAAACTAATTACTAAAATCCTTCCCAGGGACCACTGCTCGTGACTGCGGGTGCGTTTTGTTTAGGGTTGAAATATGGGAGGGCTAAAACGTGGGGAGGGGCTAAACATGGGAGGGTTGAAACATGGGAGGGGAGGGGCAAAACATGGCAGAGTTACAGTTAGAACATGGAAGGGGAGGGGCACGGCTCCGCCGCCCCCGCCGGGGGCGGCGGGGCGCATCGAGATCGAGCTGTTGTGACTGCGATTTTTTTGTTTTGGGCGATGAAACCATGGGGAACCATGGGTTAAAACGTGGGAGGGTTTTAACATGGTAGGGGAGGGGCACGGCGCCGCCGGGGGCGGCAGGGCGCATCGACAGCTCGAGCTGCTCGTGACTGCGGGTACGATCCTCCTATGGGTGTAGGGTTTAGGGGCTTACCTATGCAGGGCTACCCATACAGGGTGCACACCCACATGCACTAGCGCACACACACACACATACACGTACCACGCAGGTCCAATCGCAGACGGTGTGGAGGCCGGCGCACACACACACACACACACACACACGCACACACGCACAG
The DNA here is from genome assembly GCA_016618255.1 of Chlamydomonas sp. UWO 241. NCBI lineage: Eukaryota > Viridiplantae > Chlorophyta > Chlorophyceae > Chlamydomonadales > Chlamydomonadaceae > Chlamydomonas > Chlamydomonas priscui. The sequence goes on from VFSX01000022.1 coordinate 790,302, forward strand.
ACACACACACACACGCGTACCACGCAGTGCCCGGCGCGGACGGTGTGGAGGCCGGGCGCGCACACACACACACACACACACACACACACGCGCGAACACACACACGCGCGCACACACACGTGCCGCAGTTCCCGGCGTAGACGTGGAGGCGTGCGAGGCCGGGCACGCACACACACGCACGCACACGCTCACACGTACATGCACACACACACGCACACACACACACACGTACACGCACACGCACCATCATGCAGTGCCCGGCGCGGACGGCGCAGACGGCATTGACGTGGAGGCTTGGGAGGCCGGGCGCGGGCTGTACCCGCGGCTGCGGGGCGCAACGCTGTTCGATGCCGAGTCGCAGCTGCGCGCGGCGCTGCAGGTGTGTGTGCGGGGGGGGGGGGTCGAAGATGTTCCAAAACCTCGCCAACGTGTTCAGCGTTTGGGAAGGAAGTGTGGCAGGGGGGGCTGTTGCCGGCGACTGGCGGCTGGCGGAGTCGTAGCGCTCTTCGATGCGAAGTCGCAGCTGCGCGCGGCGCTGCAGGTATGCTGGGTTTTGAAGCCTCGCATTTGCAACCCCTGTGCGGGCGAGCGATACGATCCAAGCAGCCAATCCAACAAATCCGCACTACAGTGTAATGAGCCAGCTCCGCTCCTTAATACGAGCGTAAGCTGGTGCACAACGATGCCGAGTCGCAGCTGCGTGCGGCGCTGCAGGTGTGCTGCTGGGGTTTTTAAGCCATGTTTTACAGCCATGTGTTTTTTGTATTATTGGGCGGCTGGGTAGGAGTGTGTGTAGTAGAGGAGGGGTGGCCTGTCGCTGGTGGCGTCCTATCTACTGGCGGCTGACGGAGTCGCAGCGCCCTTTGATGCGGAGCCTCGCAGCTGCGAGCGGCGCTGCAGGTGTGTGGGTGGGGTGGGGTGGGGGGTCAAAGATGTGTGTCACATGTCACATGTTTTGTTTGAGCACACGCGCGCACACCCACACGCTCACTTACACACACGCACACACACACACACACACAGGGTGCCCTGTCGGCTGCCGAGGCAGACAGCAGCGGCGCCGGGTGCGGCTTGGCGCTCACGGTGGCGGGGCCGCCCGATGCGGACGGCTTTGTGTCGATCGCCCTGACTGCGCAGCCGACCGCTGAGGTGTGTGTGTTGCGTGCGTGTGTGTGTGTGTGTGAGTGTGCGGTGGGGTTGGGTGGGCAACCCGATCTGGACGGCTTTGTGTCGATCGCCCTGACTGCGCACCGACAGCTGAGGTGTGTGTGTGTGTGCATGTGCGTGCGTGTGTGTGTGCGTGTGTGTGCGGTGGGGTCGGGCGGGGCCGCCCGATGCGGACGGCTTTGTGTCGATCGCGCTGACTGCGCAGCCGACAGCTGAGGTGTGTGTGTTGTGTGTGTGTGTGTGGTGGGGTGAGGTGGGCCGATGCTGATAGCTTTGTATATATCTCGCCCTGACTGCGCAGCTGAGGTGTGGTGTGCGTGTGGGGAGGGGGGGGTAGAGTTTGCAGTTAGTCGGGCGCCTTTGATACGTACTTTTATTTTATTTTTTACCCTCAGAACCCGCTCTGAACCCTCAGAACCCTCAGTCCTAAACCATGCCCGCCTCGCCGCATTAGGCACCCCCATGCACGAGGAGCATGCCGTATTTGCACTACGTCCCCTGCGCTTGCGGCGTCAACCAGGATTCGTCCTCCTCCTTGGGAGCTTCATCGACAACACGAGAACAACAACGACTAAAAAAAACTCCCCCGTGCGCGCTGCTGGCGCTTCGCTTCCGGCGTGTTGCTGGCCCACGCTCCAACTCCCACTCTCATACCCCCTCCCCACCGTACCCGCACCCATGCACCCATGCAGGCGTGGTCCCTGCCCGTGTCGCTTGCTCTCCCCCTGCTGCGGGGAGGCCTACCCCTCCTGCCGCCCCAACCCCCCACCCTCACTCTGCGTGCGGTGGCGGGTGCGGTGTGGTCGCTGAGTAGAGTGCTGCGGCGGGTGTGCTACTAGCCCCGCTTCCGGTGGTCTGGGGGAGGGCTTTTTGGTCCCTTCATGGTTTTATACCTTGGGTCCGCCCTCTGGCCATTTGAGGGGCTGGGTGTGCAGCCTGCACAGTGGTGCTGCTTGCTTGGCGCCCGCCACCAAGTGTGGATGGCGTTACCGTGGGCTACTTGTAGCTTGACCTTTTGTGGGCCTTGAGCCTTGTTTCTCTAAGTCCCGCTGGAGCTTTGGAACCGTACGTGTGACCGCCAGAAGTGGATTGTAAAACTCTCATCATCATCACTCTCCCCACCCGCACCCGCACCCACCACCCCACCTTCCCCACCCGCACCCATGCACCCATGCAGGCGTGGTCCCTGCTTGTATCGCTCGCTGTTAGCCTGCTGCAGGGGGGCTTGCCGTTCCACCACCCGCACCCACCCTCCCCCCACCCACCCGCACCCATGCACCGATGCAGGCGTGGTCCCTGCTCGTGTCGCTCGCGGTAAGCCTGCTGCAAGGAGGCCTGCCAGGCCTGTCTCCCCACCTGCTGGTGAACCTGCGCGCGGGGCGCGCGTCGTCGGCCGCTGTGTGCCGCCGCTGCTGCCTCGGGCAGGTGTGTGTGCTTTGTGCGTGCGTGCGAGTGTGTGGGGGGGGGGGCGACGGGCACGCTGTGCTGTGTGTTGTCATTTTTTTGCCTGCCGCCGTGTGCCACCGCTGCGCCAAGTCAACCACGCCGACTGCCGCTGCGTGCGTGCTGCCACTGCCGACTGCGTGCCACCACCGCTGCGTGCGTGTGCGTGCGTGTGGGCGCTGTGTGTGTGTGTGTGTGTGTGTGTGCGCGCCATCTGCTGCCGTGTGTCAGCGCTGCGCAAAGCACGCTCGCCGACTGCCGCTGCGTGCGTGCTGCCACTGCCGACTGCGTGCCACCACCGCTGCGTGCGTGTGCGTGCGTGTGGGCGCTGTTTGTGTGTGTGTGTGTGTGTGCGCGCCGTCTGCTGCCGTGTGTCAGCGCTGCGCAAAGCACGCTCGCCGACTGCCGCTGCGTGCGTGCTGCCACTGCCGACTGCGTGCCACCACCGCTGCGTGCGTGTGCGTGCGTGTGGGCGCTGTGTGTGTGTGTGTGTGTGTGTGTGTGTGTGTGCGCGCCGTCTGCTGCCGTGTGTCAGCGCTGCGCAAAGCACGCTCGCCGACTGCCGCTGCGTGCGTGCTGCCACTGCCGACTGCGTGCCACCACCGCTGCGTGCGTGTGCGTGCGTGTGGGCGCTGTGTGCGGGTGTGTGTGTGTGCGCGCCGTCTGCTGCCGTGTGTCAGCGCTGCGCAAAGCACGCTCGCCGACTGCCGCTGCGTGCGTGCTGCCACTGCCGACTGCGTGCCACCACCGCTGCGTGCGTGTGGGCGCTGTGTGTGGGCGCTGTGTGTGTGTGTGTGTGTGTGTGTGTGTGTGCGCGCCGTCTGCTGCCGTGTGTCAGCGCTGCGCAAAGCACGCTCGCCGACTGCCGCTGCGTGCGTGCTGCCACTGCCGACTGCGTGCCACCACCGCTGCGTGCGTGTGCGTGCGTGTGGGCGCTGTGTGCGGGTGTGTGTGTGTGCGCGCCGTCTGCTGCCGTGTGTCAGCGCTGCGCAAAGCACGCTCGCCGACTGCCGCGTAAGGTGCGTGCTCACCCGACTGCTGCACACGCGGCCGTGCCTCGGACCTGTAGCGTGCGTGGGGCGCTGGTGTGGTGCACTCGTCTGTGTGATCCAACTAGCCATGGGTGTGTGTGTGTCCGTCTCAGTGCGGCCGTCGCGGTCCGTTGTCAGACTGGCAAAGCCGTCGCCGAGCCGTGCGTGCGGCTGCACGCCGACTGACGTTGCCACCACCGGCGTGGTGTGCGTGGTTGGGCGCTGTTGTGTGGGTTGTGTGGTGGGCCCGTCTGCGGCCGTGTGTTCACGCTGTCGCAAAGCAGGCTCGGACTGCGCTGCGTGAGTTTGCTGCCACTGCGACTGCGGCCACCCACCGCTGCGTGCGTGTCGCGGTGTGCTCCGCCCTCCAGCGTTCACTAGTGGCGCGTGTGTGTGTGTGTGTGTGTGTGCGCGCCGTCTGCTGCCGTGTGTCAGCGCTGCGCAAAGCACGCGCGCCGACTGCCGCTGCGTGCGTGCTGCCACTGCCGACTGCGTGCCACCACTGCTGTGTGCGTGTGCGTGCGTGTAGGCGCTGTGTGTGTGTGTGTGTGTGTGTGCGCGCCGTCTGCTGCCATGTGCCACCGCTGCGCCAAGTCAACCACGCCGACTGCCGCTGCGTGCGTGCTGCCACTGCCGACTGCGTGCCACCACCGCTGCGTGCGTGTGCGTGCGTGTGGGCGCTGTGTGTGTGTGTGCGCGCCGTCTGCTGCCGTGTGTCAGCGCTGCGCCAAGTCAACCACGCTGACTGCCGCTGCGTGCGTGCTGCCACTGCCGACTGCGTGCCACCACCGCTGCGTGCGTGTGCGTGCGTGTGTGTGTGTGTGTGTGTGTGTGCGCGCCGTCTGCTGCCGTGTGTCAGCGCTGCGCAAAGCACGCTCGCCGACTGCCGCTGCGTGCGTGCTGCCACTGCCGACTGCGTGCCACCACCGCTGCGTGCGTGTGCGTGCGTGTGGGCGCTGTGTGTGTGTGTGTGTGTGTGTGTGTGTGCGCGCCGTCTGCTGCCGTGTGTCAGCGCTGCGCAAAGCACGCTCCCGCGTCCTGTAGTAGCCTCTCTGGCTAGCGGTGCGTGCTGCCACTAGCCGACTTGAGTGCCACCCCAGCTGTGTGCGTGTGCGTAGCGGTGTAGGCGGCTGTGTGTGTTGTGTGTGTGTGTGTGTGCGCAGGCCGTCTGATTGCGTGTGTCAGCGCTGCGCAAAGCAACGTCGCGACTGCCCGCTTGCGGCGTGCTTGCCACTGCGACTGGCGTGCCACCACTCGCCTGCGTGCGTGTGCGTTGCCGTGTTGGGCTGTTGTAGGTAGTGTGTCGTTGTGTGTGGCGCCGCCGCTGCATGCCGATGCCTGTCAAGCGTTTAGCGCTGCGCAAAGTCACGGTCTCTGCGAACTGCACGCTGCGTGGCGTGCTGCCAACTTGCCGGATTCTGCGTGCCACCTACCCGCTGCGCTGCGGTTGATGCGTCTTGAGGCGTGTGGGCGCTTGTGTGTGTGTGTGTGTGTGTGTGTTGCTTGCAGGCGCCTTGTGCTCGCTGCCGCGTGTGACAGCGCTGCGGCCAAAGGCTATCAAGCCTACGGCCAAATGCCGAGCTATCGTGACGTGCGTTGTGCCAACCTAGTTTGGTCCACCAATGTACATGCTGGCGCCACCGTTTTGGCACTCGCAGTGCCGTGCGTGCGCTGTGCGTATTGAGCGTGCTGGGCCGCTAGTGTGTTGTATCGTTGTGTGTGATTGTGTGTGGGCGCGCCGTCTGCTAGCACGTGTGCCACCGCAGGCTGAGGTTCCAACGTCACTTATACCTAGCCGGTTGACGGTACCCGGTTTGCTACTATGCCAGCGTCGCGTGCTGCCGCGCACTGCCGACTGGACGTGCACTCTGATCCGGACCACACCGTAGCGTCTGTGCGGTGGGCCGTGGTGTGGGCCCGCTGTGTAGTGGTCGTGTGTGTGTGTGCGACAGCCCGTCTGCTGCCCGTGTGTCAAGCGCTGCGGCTAAGAGCCAGCACGCTCGGGCGCGACATGTCATAGACAGATTTCACGATAATGCACTGCGCGTTAATATTGCGCTAGGGCGCAGTCTTGACACCAGTGCTCACGCTAAGATGGCCGCTATGAACACATCCGTGCGCCACTGGCGCCCGACACGCGTGGACCAGGCCCGGTTATTCTTCGAGCTCGCGTGCGTTGTGCGTGCGTGTGGGCGCTGTTCGTGCTGGGTTATGATGTCGCTGATGGCGCTGCCGTACTGACTGCCGTGTGTCCAGCGCTGCCGCAAGCACGCTTCCGCGACTGCCGCTGCGTGCGTGCTCCGCCACTATACAGTTGACATTTTCAGTCCGGCAAGGCCGACTGCGTGCCACCACCGCTGTGTGCGTGTGCGTGCGTGTAGGCGCTGTGTGTGTGTGTGTGTGTGTGTGTGTGTGTTGCGCGCCGTCTGCTGCCGTGTGTCAGCGCTGCGCAAAGCACGCTCGCCGACTGCCGCTGCGTGCGTGCTGCCACTGCCGACTGCGTGCCACCACTGCTGTGTGCGTGTGCGTGCGTGTAGGCGCTGTGTGTGTGTGTGTGTGTGTGTGTGTGCGCGCCGTCTGCTGCCATGTGCCACCGCTGCGCCAAGTCAACCACGCCGACTGCCGCTGCGTGCGTGCTGCCACTGCCGACTGCGTGCCACCACCGCTGCGTGCGTGTGCGTGCGTGTGGGCGCTGTGTGTGTGTGTGTGTGTGTGTGTGTGTGCGCGCCGTCTGCTGCCGTGTGCCACCGCTGCGCCAAGTCAACCACGCCGACTGCCGCTGCGTGCGTGCTGCCACTGCCGACTGCGTGCCACCACCGCTGCGTGCGTGTGCGTGCGTGTGGGCGCTGTGTGTGTGTGTGCGCGCCGTCTGCTGCCGTGTGTCAGCGCTGCGCCAAGTCAACCACGCTGACTGCCGCTGCGTGCGTGCTGCCACTGCCGACTGCGTGCCACCACCGCTGCGTGCGTGTGCGTGCGTGTGTGTGTGTGTGTGTGTGTGTGTGCGCCCCGTCTGCTGCCGTGTGTCAGCGCTGCGCAAAGCACGCTCGCCGACTGCCGCTGCGTGCGTGCTGCCACTGCCGACTGCGTGCCGCCACCGCTGTGTGCGTGTGCGTGCGTGTAGGCGCTGTGTGTGTGTGTGTGTGTGTGTGTGTGCGCGCCGTCTGCTGCCGTGTGTCAGCGCTGCGCAAAGCACGCTCGCCGACTGCCGCTGCGTGCGTGCTGCCACTGCCGACTGCGTGCCACCACCGCTGCGTGCGTGTGCGTGCGTGTGGGCGCTGTGTGTGTGTGTGTGTGTGTGTGTGCGCGCCGTCTGCTGCCGTGTGTCAGCGCTGCGCAAAGCACGCTCGCCGACTGCCGCTGCGTGCGTGCTGCCACTGCCGACTGCGTGCCACCACCGCTGTGTGCGTGTGCGTGCGTGTAGGCGCTGTGTGTGTGTGTGTGTGTGTGTGTGCGCGCCGTCTGCTGCCGTGTGTCAGCGCTGCGCAAAGCACGCTCGCCGACTGCCGCTGCGTGCGTGCTGCCACTGCCGACTGCGTGCCACCACCGCTGCGTGGCAGTGTACGCTGCGTCACGAGTAAGGCGAGCGCTCAATGTGTGTGTGTGGGTGTGTGTCGTGTGTGGTGCGCCCGTCTTGCTGCGTTTGTGCGACTCGCAAAACCGCCAACAACCACGCCTCGCCGACTGCCAGAAGTGCAGTCGAGTCGCATTTGCCACTGCCGACCTGCAGGCCACCACGACATGCAGTGCGTGCATGTGCGTTGCGTGGACAAAGCTGGTGCGGTGTGTATGTGAGTGCGCGCTGTCTAGACTGCAACGGGTTGCGCGCTCGCGCAAAGCACGCTCGCCGACTGCCCAGATCTAGGCTGCGTGCTGCCGACTGCCGAACTGCGTGACCCACCACAATTTAGCTTTTGTGCGTGAGCACGTCGCGTGCGTGTCGGCGCTGTTGTGTGTGTGATGTGTGGTGTAAAGAATAAGCCGCAGCCGGTCTGCTGACCATGTGCCACCGCTGCCGCCTAAGTCAAACCACGCCGACTTTCGCCGCATGACGTGCGTAGCTCTGCCACTGGCCGACTGCGTTTGCCACCACCGGGGCAGTTGCGTACGTCGAAACGAATAAATCTAACGTGGTGGCGTGTGGGCGCTGTGTGTGTGTGTGTGTGTGTGTGTGTGTGTGTGCGCGCCGTCTGCTGCCGTGTGTCAGCGCTGCGCAAAGCACGCTCGCCGACTGCCGCTGCGTGCGTGCTGCCACTGCCGACTGCGTGCCACCACCGCTGCGTGCGTGTGCGTGCGTGTGGGCGCTGTGTGCGGGTGTGTGTGTGTGCGCGCCGTCTGCTGCCGTGTGTCAGCGCTGCGCAAAGCACGCTCGCCGACTGCCGCTGCGTGCGTGCTGCCACTGCCGACTGCGTGCCACCACCGCTGCGTGCGTGTGGGCGCTGTGTGTGGGCGCTGTGTGTGTGTGTGTGTGTGTGTGTGTGTGTGTGTGTGCGCGCCGTCTGCTGCCGTGTGTCAGCGCTGCGTAAAGCACGCTCGCCGACTGCCGCTGCGTGCGTGCTGCCACTGCCGACTGCGTGCCACCACTGCTGTGTGCGTGTGCGTGCGTGTAGGCGCTGTGTGTGTGTGTGTGTGTGTGTGCGCGCCGTCTGCTGCCATGTGCCACCGCTGCGCCAAGTCAACCACGCCGACTGCCGCTGCGTGCGTGCTGCCACTGCCGACTGCGTGCCACCACCGCTGCGTGCGTGTGCGTGCGCTGTGTGTGTGTGTGTGTGTGTGTGTGTGTGTGTGTACGCGCCGTCTGCTGCCGTGTGTCAGCGCTGCGCATAGCACGCTTGCCGACTGCCGCTGCGTGCGTGCTGCCACTGCCGACTGCGTGCCACCACCGCTGCGTGCGTGTGCGTGCGTGTGGGCGCTGTGTGTGTGTGTGTGTGTGCGCGCCGTCTGCTGCCGTGTGTCAGCGCTGCGCAAAGCACGCTCGCCGACTGCCGCTGCGTGCGTGCTGCCACTGCCGACTGCGTGCCACCACCGCTGCGTGCGTGTGCGTGCGTGTGGGCGCTGTGTGCGGTGTGTGTGTGTGCGCGCCGTCTGCTGCCGTGTGTCAGCGCTGCGCAAAGCACGCTCGCCGACTGCCGCTGCGTGCGTGCTGCCACTGCCGACTGCGTGCCACCACCGCTGTGTGCGTGTGCGTGCGTGTAGGCGCTGTGTGTGTGTGTGTGTGTGTGTGTGTGTGTGCGCGCCGTCTGCTGCCGTGTGTCAGCGCTGCGCAAAGCACGCTCGCCGACCTCGGCTGTGGCACACACTCCCTCTCTCGCCCGCGCCCCCTCCCTTACGTAATATAGCATGCGTTGGCAGTGATGCGGCGTCATGCTCAGCAAAGTGATGCGGCGCCACACCCAGCAAAGTCGAATGCGTACGCTGCCTACACTAAGCGTTGGTAGCGCTCGGGCGTTGTGCGCCGAGCAAAGTCGAATACACTGCCTGTGGGTGCGTCACACACGACTGTAAAATTCATCATCATACTGTGCGTTGGTAGTGCTCGAGCGTTGTGCGACAAGCAAAGTCGAATACGCTGCCTGCCCTCCCCCCCCCTCCCCCCGGCTCACGGCGACTGCACAATCCATCGCCATGCGCAGGTCAATGGTAGTCCGCGTCACGAGGCGGCTCCCGCGATCCCACCACCCGAGAGCGTGCGTACTGTAAGCTGCGACTGCTCACCGTCAACCGCAGGTCGTGCGTCGTTGGTCGTCGCTCTGGTCCACCTCTGGCTGGCGCACTCCCTCTCTCAACCGGACGTCCACCCCCCATGCAATCATATAAACAACGCGCAGGTCGTGCTTCGATGCGCGTCGCTGCGCCACGCGCTCTGGTCGACCTCAGTTGGCACACTCACTCTCCCCCACCCTTGCCTCCTCCGTCATGCAATGTACGATGCGCCGAGCAAAGTCGAATGTGCTGCCTGTTAGGTGCGTCACACACGGCCGTAAAATCGTCATCATGCGCAGGTCGTGCTTCGCTGCGCGTCGCTGCGCCAGGCGCTGGTCGACCTGGGCTGCGACGGCTCCGACGGCCAGGAGCTCATCGAGCTGCTGTGCGGAGTGGGCGGCGGCGAGGGTGAGGGCCAGGGGGGCGCGCCCGCCGTGGTGTGTGTGCGTGTGAAACGCGAGTGCGCATGCGAGTGCGCATGCACGTGCGCGCTGGCGGCACCTCGCCAGCCTGTGTCTCCTCAAACCACTGCCCGACCACCCACCCATCACCCGTGTCCACCCGTGCGCGTGCACTTGTATCCCCTTTGTTCCTCCCCCCTGCTGCACACCCTTGTTCCGACGTGCTGCACACGCGGCGCCCGTCACTTTCGCATCCCCTCAACTCACTGCGTGCGCGTGTGTGCACAGCCTCGTTCCTCACGCCTGCTGCTCACGCGCGCCGCCCGTCACTACCGCAGGCGACACGGGCGGGGACCTCCTGGGCGTGCTGTCGCAGGGCATGCTGCAGCGCGTGCTGCAGATGGAGGCCGACACGACGGTCGCGGTCATGCAGCAGGCGCAGGAGAGGGCCAGGGCGACGGCACAGGCGGCACAGGCGCAGCAGCAGGCGGGGGGGAGGCGGCGGTAGGGGGGTCTGAGCGCGGTGGCGGCGGGGACGTTTTCAGCAGACGTTTTTAAGATGAGGCAAGAGACTCGCAGAGGCAGCACAGCTAGAGTGTGTGGAGGCGATGGGTCGCAGGCGTGTCGTACGCTTGTGTGCGCGCTTGTGTAGTAGGCGTGTGTGTGTGCGTGCGTGACGGATGGCGGACAGTAGGCAGCCTTTCCCTGTTGCAGGCCGCTGGCGGTAAGCCAGTGACGACGTGATGCCAATCCACCACAACTGTGTCTGTTCACCAGTGTCTGCTCGCCGGGCGATGCAATTACAGAGATCGCAAGAGAAAAGGGCGCGAGGGAACAAGTTGAGCTCATATGCGTGTGTCTGCTTAATGCCTACCGAACCCCTGCGCCAGTGTCTTACTTCTTCCGCACAAATGCCGCCTTCTTCATCCACTTCTTCTTCCCCCCTTTCCCCTTCCCCCCCTTCTTGAACCCCTTCTTCCCCCCCTGCAGCGCGGCACCTAGTGCCGCTGCCGTGCCCCCAGCGGCACCGCCGCCGTCGGCCCCGGCCCCCTTGAACGCAGCGTACGCCGCGCTGCCCCGCAGCTCCACGCCAGCAGCATCTTTGTACACCTTCACCCCCCCTGGGGCCGTGAGCCAGTGCCCGCCGTCGGCGCTCGCGCCTGAGAGCCTCCGCTTGGCGGGCGGGCCACCACCAGATGCCATGCCGCTGTCGAACTCCCCCCCCCACGCGGCGGCGGTGCCGCCTCTCCCCCCGCCGGCAGCGTCAGCGGTGTGCGCCGCCGCCGCGCCCGCCGTGAACTGCTGCGAGTACAGCACGTGCACGCGCGCGCCGGTGCGTGGGTCGGTGCCGCCGGCGGCCGACAGCGCGGCGACGGGCACAAAGTCGGGCAGCAGCGACCACCAGGGCTCGCCCCCGGCGGCGTCGCCGCCGGCCCCGCCCGCCGAGCCCGCGCCGTGCTGCTGTTGTTGCGCCTGAGGCTGGCCGGAAGGCGCCAGCAGCTCGCTGAGGCCGAGCCCGCCGCCAGAGCCGCGCCGCGCTGGCGCTGGCTCGTCGCCCCCGCCCCCGCTGCCAAACGGCGCGCGGCGCTGCTGCTGCTGTCCGTCCGTCCGAGCCCACGGAGGAGGGCTGGCTGGCCTGCCACCCCACCCCGGCTGCTGCTGCCCCTGCTGCCCATGCCCCTGCTGCTGCTGCTGTCCCTGCTGCCGATGCCGCTGCTGCTGCGAGGGCCCGTCGCTGTCGTCGATGCCCTCCGCACTCGAAGGGCTCTCAATGTCCTCCACCTCCTCCATGCTGCCTCCTCCTCCGCCCCCATCGTACCCATAAGCCGCATCGTCATCGTCATCGCCACCACCACGACCGCCTCCCCCATCGTACCCATACGCAGCGTCGTCGCCGTCATTGCCTCCCACTCCTCCCTCGCCCCCGTCGTACCCGTACATGTTGTCGTCATCGTCGTCGTCGTGGATAGCCACGGGGCACGCAGCAGAGCCCGGACGAGGCGGCGCTGCTGCCGCCGCCGCGCCGCCCACTGAGCGCACAAACTCAAGGCCCTCGTAATCAAAGCCGCCGTCGCCGTCGCCGTTGCCTCTGCCACTGCCCCCGAGCAAGTCCCTCCCCTCCCCGTCAGAGCCGCCGCTGCGCGCGCTCGCGGCTCTTCCTGCGCGCTCGCTGCCTGCGCCCTGCTGCCCCTGCTGCCCCTGCTGCTGCACCTGTGCCGGTGGCCGATGCCGCAGACCGTCCGGCGCCGTGCCCGTCGCCTGGGCCATGTGCGTGCTTGCATGGTTGGAGACGGCGGTCAGCAGGGCGCGCCCGCTCTGGAAGCCAGCTCGCGCGCATGCGCCGCCGAGGGCTGCCGCTGCCACTGCCGCTGTTGCCGCTGCTGCTGCTGCTGCGGCGGCGGCGGCGGGCCTGGCAGGCAGCAGGTTAAACGACGGCGCGGGTTCGTCGTCGTCGTCGCCATAGTCAAACTCCTCGTTGCCGCCGCCAACGCCGCCACCAGCTGCAGCTGCAGCAGCACCGGCAGCACCAGCAGCACCAGCAGCAGCACCAGCAGCACCAGCAGCAACGGCGGCGTGGCCGCCAGCCGCGGCCGCCGCGCCCTGCCACGCACCGAGCAGGTTGAACGACGGCGCTGGTTCGTCGTCGTCGCCGTCATCGCACCTCTCGCCTTCGTCCCGCTGCTGAGGGGACGCTGCCCCTGCCGCGGTGAAGGGCGGCACCCGTGGCACTGCCCTGGCCGCGGTGGATGGTGGCACGCGTGGCGGCAGTGCCGCCGCGGCGCCCGGGCGCGCAGCAGGCAGCAGGTTGAACGACGGCGCTGGCTCCCCCTCGCTGTCGGGCTCCTCGGTCGGGTCATCAGAGGCTGCTGCTGCCGCTGCTGCTGCTGCTGCTGCTACCTGTGCCGCAGGTGCTGATGCCTGTGCTGCCGCTGGTGCGGCTGTTGGGCGTGCAGCAAGCAGGTTGAACGACGGCGCTGGCTCCCCTTCGCTGTCCGGCTCCTCCTCGGGCTCCTCGGTCGGGTCGTTGTCAGCAGCAGGAGCAGCAGCAGCAGCAGCCGGTGCTACTACTGCTGCAGGCTGTGCCGCTGTAGCTCGAGCTGCTGCTGCTGCTGCTGCTGCTGGACGCACAGCCAGGAGGTTGAACGACGGCGCGGGCTCCTCTTCGGGCTCCTCGGTCGAGTCGCCGTCATACGGGAGAGCACCAGCTGCTGATGCCGATGCTGCCTGGGATGCCGGTGCTGGTGCTGCCACTGCAGCGGCTGTGGGGCGCGCAGCCAGCAGGTTGAACGATGGCGCGGCCTCGTCTCCGTCATCGTCGTCATCATCGTCACCCTCCCCAGAGGCCTCCTGCAAAGCGTGGGAGCTCAGCGGCTGGGGAGCAGCACCCGCCCGTGCGCCCGCTGGCGCTGGCGCCGCTTGCGTCTTCGGGGCCATCGGTTCCACCTCTTGCTGGGTGGCCGTCGGCGCGGGCTGCGCCTGCCGTGCCTGCTGCTGTTGCTGCTGCTGCTGTGTCGGCAGTGGCGGCGCTCGCAGCCCCGGCACGCGTGGCTGTGCCCCACCCTGCGTGGCGCCCAGGCCCGCCTGCTGCGACGGCTGCCTCTGGCTGAGGCTCAGGCGCGAGGGGCGGGCGTGGCGGGGCAGCAGAGTGCCAGGCGACGGCGCACCACCCGGGGCAGACACCAGCGCGCCAGAGGGGTGCAACCTCGGCTCGGCCCCGCCCACTGCGCCCACGGCCCCAGCCGATGATGAAGCTGCCGCAGTCGGTGCCGGCGCCGGGCCGTTTGTTCGCGGCATGAACGCAGCTGGAAACATGGGCGGCGGCGGTGGCTTTGGCGGCGCAGCAGCAACAGCAGCCTGAGGAGGAAGCAGCTCGAACGACGGCACGCCATTGTTGCCCGACACATCATCATCGCTTTCGCTGTCGGTGCCGGGGATGACGGCGTCAGCAGGCGTGGCGCCGCTGATGCCAGCCGTGCCGCCGCCGCTGCCGCCCTTGGCAGCAGGCGGGCGTGGGGGCGGCGCAGGTAGCAGGTCAAAGCACGGGGCGGTCGCCTGCACGCCGTTGTCCTCGTAGTCGTCGCCGCATGCCGGTGCTGCTGCCATGCGTTGCATGGGGTCTCCGCTGTGTTGGCTCTTCGCTTTTGGCTCAACCTGCAGCTGCCCACAAACCCGTGCCTGCCTCAGCAACGCTCCCAGGATGGTGCCAGGCCGTCAAGTCCCCGACATGCAGGGTGCCTGCTGGATTCAAGCCTCGCCTTGCATGGGGCACCCACTCCCCCTTGTGCCTGCGTGCACAGCGGCGCGAGCGAGCAGATTTGAAGCCTTGGCATTGCCATCAATCCGGCGCTAGTATCAAGCCGGCGCTTGGTGCGTGCGACACAGCGTGCTGCCCATGCGCTGCCCTACCTGAGCAGCTGCGGCTTCTTTGGGGATCCTCACGCTCGCACAGATACACTTGCAATACGGTAACAACAACAAACGACCTGAATGAACGCATCCATGCAGCTGCTTGATCAAAAACAGTTCATACCGTCCACACAATTGTCCACACTCTGCTACATGTTTTTGCCAGGCGTCAAAGGGGGGAAATCCGGCATGCCTGGTGCCGGGTGCCGCAAACTGCGCAAGGAACTGCGCAAGGAACTGCAACTGAAAGTGCCTGCAGCGGCGGGCGGTGACATGGTGGACCCACAAATGCAGCGTGTCGTGGCTCTGTGCGGGGGCGTGGTGGGCAGAGTGACGGCGCTGGAGGCAGAGAACGAAATGCTGAGGGAAGCCCTGGAATCAGTCATGGCGCTGGACGAGGAGACGGTCGTACGGTGAGTGCAAGGCACGCATGCATGCTTGCATGCGTGCATGGCCCATGCGGCTGGACACAGCTGTGCACAACCTCCACCTGTCCCGCTTCCCTCCCCCACCCCCTCCCGGGCAGCCTGGCCGTGTCTGAGAGGCGGCTAATAGCATCCGAGCAGCGCATGGAGCAGGAGCTCCTCGAAACGCGTGCCGACCTGAGCACCGCGCGTGCAGCGCACACCAGCAGCAGCGACGCCCTGCAGCTGGCCTCTGCCGCCGTCACCAAGGCGGAGGCGGCGCGCGCGGAGGCAGAGGCCGGCGTGCGTGGCATGGCCGCCGCGGTTGCGGCTGCTGAGGCGGACGCGCGCGCGGCGCAGGCGCAGCTGGCTGCCGCGAGGGCAGAGGCTGCGAGCGAGCTGAGCCAGGTGGGTGGGCGGGGAAGGTCACACGCGCCCAGCTGGCATCGCAAGCTGTGCGCATGTGCGCGCTCCCAGGTGCGTCGGAGAGTGATGATTGGGGGGGGGGTCACGCGCCACATGTGCCCCTACCTGCGCAGGTCAAGGCGGTCAAGGCCGAGCGCGACGCCATGGCGCTGAAGCTGGCGGAAGCTGCGAAGCAGCTGGAGGAAGCTGCGTCCAAGCGCGCGGCGCTCGTGGTGACTGCGGCGCAGAGCGAGGGCGCGCTGCGGGCGCAGCTCGCGAGGGCGGTCGCCGACACTGCGGCCGCGCGCAAGGTGTGTGTGTGTGTGCGGGCGCGCGCCCCTACCTCGCCCGTCACTGCCTGCCCGACGCAAACTTAGGGCTGCCCTTTGAAGGGGACGCGGCGGCAGGGCACGGGGGCGCTGCTCTGGGCATGTTTTTTTGTATGGGACAGTTTATGCGTGGTGTGTGTGTGTGTGTGTGTGTGTGTATGTGCACACACGTGCGACCAAGCTCGTGTGGCAGGTACTCTCGCCTGTGCGCCCAGCCCTTGCTGTTTCCAGCCCCCCCCCCCTCCCCGTCCAGCCGCCCCCCCCCCCGGCCGCCCTCCCTGTCCCCACCCCCACTGGCACCACCGCTGACGCTCGGCGCCCTCGTGTCCCTTGCAGGAGCACGACCGCGTGCTCGAGATGCGCGATCACCTGCTGGGGGTCGTGGACAGGAGCAGCGCGGAGCACGAGGCGCAGCTGAAGGTGTGTGCGTGTGTGGCAGCGCGTGCATTGGAAGGGCACGAGGCGGCGAGACGTCGGGGCTCACCGCTCTGGCCGTTTTCACACATGGGGCGCATGCACAGGCTGTGTGCGTGCGTGCGTGCGTGGCTGTGTGTGTGAGTGCGCGTGTGGTGCACGGTGGAGGCTGCCTGGCTGTCGGCGCATGGGGGAGGCCTTGCCCTGATTTGCACTTCTGTGCGTGAGTGTGTGTGCGTGGTGCACGGCGGAGGCTGCCTGGCTGTCGGCGCATGCCTGGCTGTCGGCGCAGGGGGAGGCCTTGCCCTGATTTGCACTTCTGTGCGTGAGTGTGTGTGCGTGGTGCACGGCGGAGGCTGCCTGGCTGTCGGCGCATGGGGGAGGCCTTGCCCTGATTTGCACAACTGTGCGTGCTTGCGTGCGTGCGTGGTGCACGGCAGAGGCTGCCTGGCTGTCGGCGCATGGGGGAGGCCTTGCCCTGATTTGCACTTCTTGCGTGCGTGCGTGGTGCACGGCGGAGGCTGCCTGGCTGTCGGCGCATGGGGGAGGCCTTGCCCTGATTTGCACAACTGTGCGTGCTTGCATGCGTGCGTGGTGCACGGCGGAGGCTGCCTGGCTGTCGGCGCATGGGGGAGGCCTTGCCCTGATTTGCACAACTGTGCGTGCTTGCGTGCGTGCGTGGTGCACGGCAGAGGCTGCCTGGCTGTCGGCGCATGGGGGAGGCCTTGCCCTGATTTGCACTACTTGCGTTGCGTGCGTGCGTGGTGCACGGCGGAGGCTGCCTGGCTGTCGGCGCATGGGGGAGGCCTTGCCCTGATTTGCACAACTGTGCGTGCTTGCATGCGTGCGTGGTGCACGGCGGAGGCTGCCTGGCTGTCGGCGCATGGGGGAGGCCTTGCCCTGATTTGCACAACTGTGCGTGCTTGCGTGCGTGCGTGGTGCACGGCGGAGGCTGCCTGGCTGTCGGCGCATGGGGGAGGCCTTGCCCTGATTTGCACAACTGTGCGTGCTTGCGTGCGTGCGTGGTGCACAGCGGAGGCTGCCTGGCTGTCGGCGCATGGGGGAGGCTTTGCCCTGATTTGCACAACTGTGCGTGAGTGCGTGCGTGCGTGGTGCACGGCGGAGGCTGCCTGGCAGTTGGCGCATGGGGGAGCCCTTGCCCTGATCTGCACCACACCGCGTGAATGCAGGCCATTTGGGCCATTTGACCCCAAAACAATTTAGTCGAGGGCGTGGTCAAGGGTCCACTTTGGGGGCCATGGGGCGGGGCCATTAAGTTAGTGCGTGGCGCAGTGTGGGGCAGTGTGGGGCTTTGGAGGCACCTCCGCACTGGTCAACGCTAGGTCAGCGGTCAGAGCAGACAACGGTACGTTGGTACGCGCGCCGGCTGACCCCCCCAAAACAACAAAAAGCTGAAAACAAAATCACTGATGCAGGCGCTGCGACCCCAAAAGAAATATAAAACTGAAAACAAAACCACTGATGCAGGCGCTGCGCGACGAACTCTCTGCTGCTGCCAGGGCCGAGGCGGCGGTGCGACTGGAGAGCGACTTCATCTCCAAAAAGTACAACGCGCTCAAGGAGGGCATCAAGGCCAAGGCGCTGGAGAAGCGGCAGCGGCTGGCGGAGGCAGAGGCAGAGGCGGAGGCGGGGCAGCAGCCGCGGGAGCAGGCGCGGGCGGCCGGGGCGATGTCGGAGCCAAGGCAAAGCGCGCAGCCGGACGCCCACGACCCCTCTGATGCCGCGGCAGGTGCGGCAGCCGCGGCGCAGTTTCTGCGGGCAGCTGCAGACATCCCGATCTGGGAGGACGACGCAGAGGAGGAGGAGGCGGCGGGGCTTGCGGCTGCGCCAGCGCCAGCGCCAGCGGCAGCGGCCCCAGGCAGTGGTGGGGTGGTGTGGCGGAGGAGCGGCCCCGCGTCCGCAGCTGCGACTGCGCCAGTGGCAGGGCCAGACGCAGCAGCAGCGGCCCAAGGCAGTGGTGGGGTGGTGGGGCGGTGGGGCAGCCCCGCATCCGCAGCTGCGGCTGCGCCAGCGCCAGCGCCAGCAGGAACAGCGCCAGCGCCAGCGGCCCCAGGCAGTAGTGGGGTGGTGGGGCGGTGGGGCGGCCCCGCGTCAGCAGCTGCGGCTGCGCCAGCGCCAGCGGCAGTGCCAGATGCAGCGGTAGCGGCCCCAGGCAGTGGTGGGGTGGTGGGGCGGTGGAGCGGCCCCGCGTCCGCAGCTGCGGCTGCACCAGCGCCAGCGCCGGTCGCAGCCGCAGGGGCAGCGGCCCTAGGCAGTAGTGGGGTGGTGGGGCGGTGGGGCGGCCTTGTGTCCGCAGCTGCGGCTGCGCCAGCGCCAGCGCCAGGGCCAGCCGCAGCACCAGTGGCAGCGGCCCCAGTCAGTGGTGGGGTGGTGGGGCGGTGGGGCGGCCCCGCGTCCGCAGCTGCGGCTGTGCCAGGGCTAGCGCCAGTGTCAGCCACTGCCTGGGGCCGCTCCCACTGGGAGCGGCCCCAGGCAGCAGTGGCAGCGGCCCCAGGGAGTAGTGGGGTGGCAGGGCGGTGGGGCGGCCTCGCGTCCGCAGCTGCTGCGGCTGACGGCGCGGCTGGAGGCGCGGCGTCCACGTCAGCGTCAGCACCAGCGCCAGCAGGGACAGCGGCGGCCGAGGGAGCGGCGTCGGTCGCGCCGGCTGCCGGGGCACCGTCGGCGTCAGCAGCGACGGCGTTGGCGACGGTCGTGGCGGCAGTGGCGGCGCCTGTGACGACGGCGGCGGGGGCAGCAGAGGCAGCGGCAGCAGCCTCTGGCTCTTCGGCAGCAGGCGCGTCGGCGCCGGCTGCGGCCGCAGCCAGCAGCGCAGCAGCGGCGGGCGGAGCTGCGGCGGGGGCCACCGCGCTGCCGCAGCCGGGCAAGCGCAGGCTGTGGGACGCCAAAGAGGCGCCGCCCCGCGCGTCGGCAACGCCGCAGCAGCAGGCGCAGGAGCAGGCGCAGCAGCAGGCGCAGCAGATCCAGGGCCAGCAGCCGGGTGGGCGGGCAGACGGGGGCGGGGCCTGTGTCGAGCCGGCTGCTACACAGCCGGGGCAGCCCGCTCCCACGGCTGATGCCGCTGCTGCTGCGGCGCCCGATTCTGCTCCTGCTGCTCCCACGACAACGTCGGTACGCGTGCTCGCTCCCACTGCTCACTCTGCTGCGTCGCCCGCTGCTGCACCTTCCACCACGTCTGTGCAAGTTTTCTCGGCCCCTGGCGCGCCGACCACGCCCGCGGCTGCCGCCTCCCCGGCTGCACCTGCCACTACGTTGGTGCAAGTGCTCGCGCCGCATGGCGCGCAGGAAGCGCGGCAACAGCAGCAGCAACAGGAGCAACTGCGGCAGCAGCAGCAGCAGCAACAGCAGCAACAGCAGCAGCAGCAGCAGCAGGCGTTTGTGCACGTGCGGATCGCAAGCGCGTCTGACCCTTCAAGGTGGCAACCAGCAGAGCCGCACCCGTATCCGCAGCACCAGGACCAACAGCAGCACCAGCTCAAGCAGCATCAACAGCACCAGCAGCACGAGCCCCTGACGCCGGCCCACCTCGCGCACCTGATGAGTCTGGGCCAGTCACCAGGCGCGCTGCACCCGCAGCACCATCACCAACATCACCAGCAGCACCAAGAGCACCAGGAGCACCACGAGCAGTTCTGGGCACCTCACCAGCAGCACCAGCAGCACCAGCAACACCAGGAGCAGTTCTGGGGACCTCACCCTGGCCAGTCCCTCGGCGCGCTGCAGCACTCGCTCGACGCTGGGGGCAACCGCGGAGGCGGCGGGGGCAGCTTCGGAAGCGGGGGCGATGGATTCGGGTGGGGCGGCCCTCCCATGGGCACCAGCGCGCAGCCCCACTATCAGCACCAGCAGCAGCCCATGGCAACCAGGTGGCGACCAGCAGAGGCGTATTTGCAACAGCAGCCGCAGCAGGCGCACATGTCCCATGCAGCGCACGACCACGGGCACGACGAACCCTCGCCCGGCCCGCGTGCGCCCTACTACCGCCAGGAGCAGCCATCAGAGCGGGGCGGTGAGCAACAGCAACATCTGTCGTCACTGGAGCAGCACCGGTCGTCAATGCGCATGGCGGCGGAGCAGCACGAGTTCAGCGCTGGTTACGGTGACGGCAGCCACGGCGCTGCGGGGATAGGGGATGCATACTGGGACGGCGGCAGCAGCGCCAGCGGGGGCAGCAGGCGGTTGGGGGCGGGCGCCCCACGCGGCGGCGAACGGGGCGGCGAACGCGGCGGCGACAGGGGCGGCTCGGGGAGGCGCGGCGGGGACAGCTACGACGAGCCCGCCGACAGGTCGCCCCGCAGGGACGCACGGCCGGCAGGCCACGCACAGCAGGCAGACCACGTGCAACAGCCGCGCTCAGCCTCCAGGGCGGGCAGGGATGCACGGCCGGCAGAGCGCTTGCTGCAGCACGCCAAGCGGCCGCGGCGCGAGCGCGACCCCAGGGCCGACCTCGTGGCGCAAGACCCCAGGTGAGGGGACGGGGGAGCGATGCAAGCAGGAGGGTGGGAGAAGGGGGGCCTTTGCCAGGCAGCCGTGTGGGCGCCCCGCTCGCTGCCCACGATGACGCAACACATGCACGCACACACCGATGCAGGGTCCCGATCGATTACGGCGAGCTGTGGTGAGGGGTTGCTCGGCAGTTCTGGTTGGCTGGCGCGTTGTGTGGCCTTGGGGGCTCTCTAAGTAGAGCTCCCCTAGATGTGTAGTCTAGGCCTCAACTCACGCCCCTCCGGGTCCTCCGGGCGCGAACGTGTAAAACGTGTAAAACCTGCTCGGCAGTTACACACGCGTGGCAGCTACTCTCGTGCTGTTAACTTTTGATGGGATGCGGTACACACCGTGCTGTGTCCACTGCACACTAAGCAATGGACACGGCCAGGTTGGCGAGGACTGCCTCTGTGTATTGCCACTCTTCATGCGTCTTCATATAATGACACGTGCAAGTGTGGGTGCTGTTTAGGGCCGTAGGGCCACGTACGTGGCACATTGAGGCATCCCGCAAGTCAATTTCAAAGCAGTCGCGTCGCGTCTTGACATGCAGTGATGTGTCCGAGGCCACGATATTTTACGCTGTCATCGTCGTCTGGTGGCGGGTCTGCAGAGCCAAAAATTCCAGTTAGGGAGTCTGAATCGGTCAGCAGCACATACAAACAAGTTAAATCATTTGAGGGTGGGTCTTGACAAATACTCTTAATTTATCATGGACAGAAAAGTTCGACAGAGCTCGTTGCCAAAATCATGTTATGAGCGTCAAACAGACTGACGCGGGCAGTCGACACATACGGCCCGGGCGGGCAGTGGATACTGATACAGGTGTACACGAGTTTGGCGACAGAGGGTGGGGGGAAGGAGGACACACAGTCAGGTCACACGCATCATCACAGCTCCAACTCAAATTGTTGTTTCAGCAGCTGCATGCCCCCTCGAGAGACCGCGGGCGAGCCGTGCCGTGACGACACCTTCATGCGAGAGCCCGACGGGGACCCAGGGAACGACCCCTGGCGAGCGGGCGCGGGCGAGCCCGCCCGCCCGAACGCGTGGCTCGTCGCCTGCTGCTGCTGCGCCGCGCCGAACGTGACGACGCAGCTGTCGGCGCTCTGCTCGCCGGCCGCCGGCGCCGGGTGGTGCGCTGCGGCTGCAGGGGGCTGCGGCAGCACGCCAGAGCCGGAGATGCGCGACAACCGCAGCGCCTCCATGATCACGCCCGGGCTGCCGGGGCGCGCGCAAAACGGGTGGTGCGACGGGAGGGCGCTGCCCGCGAGAGCTGCCGGGCCCGTGGCCAGACCGACACAGCCGACCTGGCCGATACAGCCGACAGGTGGGCGCGCAAACGGGTGCGCAAACGGGTGGTCGTGCGTCGGCGACCCCGCGCCCGTGGGCGACCCGCTGGGCGATGCACACAGCGACGCCACCAGGGCTGCCGCGGCGGGGATCGGCACGATGGAGGAGCCGGCCGCTCCGCGCGCCTGCACCGCCGCCGCGTTGGTCGCCGCGCGCTTCATCACGCGCTTAAACAGGCTGTCCGCCCCGTGCTGCTGCGCGCCATGCTGCGCGCCATGCTGCGCGCCGTGCTGCGCGCCATGCGACCCGCTGCTGCAGCTCTGGTGTCCGGCTGACTCGTAGCCGCCCCCATCAGACTCGTCGCCACGCCGCTTGGGCGTCGATGGCGGGGCATACACGCCGCCGCAAAAGGACGCCGCCGGCGAGCCGCACGACCCCGTCGGCGACGCGGCGCCCATCGAGGGCGCGCTGTGCGTCGGCGTGAACGCGTCGCCCCCCGCGAGCGTGGCTGCGGCAGCTACGGCGTGCACGTCGAAGCCGATGGTGCCGACGCCAAAGCCGGCGGGGAAGCCGGCCTCGGGCTTGCACTCGCCGGCAAAGTGCTCGGCGGACGACGACGAGTCGCGTGCAGTCCGAATCGGGCGCAGCGACGGCGGCACCGCCAGTGAGTCGCACAGCATCGGGTCGCTGCCCCCGTCCATCGAGTACGTGGGCTCCTGCTGCGCCTCGGCAAAGCTGTCCTCCTCGGCAGGCGCCACATCGGCCGGCTTGCCGAACGCGTTCTTCTTGCACCGTGGCAGCGAGTGGTGGCGAGAGAAGTAGATCCCGCAGGCTGCGTGTGTGCGCGTGTGTGTGTGCGTGCGTGTGTGCGTGTGTGTGCGTGGGTGGTTGGCGGAGCGCGCCACAACACACGTACCGTTACACAGCACGACCTTCTTGGTCAGCGGGCGCCGCCACTGCGGGCTGTCCTGTGCGCCGCAGTGCGCGCAGGGGCCGCCCGGGATGCTGTTTTTGGCCGCCTTGGGTGCGGGCCTGCGAGTGTGCACAGGGGCGGGTGTGCACTTGCGGCATGCGCTTGTGGCAAGCATGACCCCAAGGCGCAACACACTCATCATCAAACACAGCAAGATGTTGCGTACACAACTCACTAACTCACTTGTTCTTTGTGACAGGCACTTGCGGCAGGTACGAGTCGGAGCACGTGAAGTCGCTGCTCTCACCCCTCGTTGGCTCGTACTTGTCGTGCACGTGGTGCGCTGCGGAGTGGTGCGTGGCTGTGAGTGGCGATCCACCAACTACAACGCGATCAAACTCAACTCACCACTCGGCTCACTGGAGCGACACCACTCGGGCCCCTGCTCCTCCAGCACCTTGCGCACCGTCTCCAGTAGAGCGTTGGTCAGTGCTGCGGAGCTGATGCCCTCGGGGTGAGCCTGCGCAGTGGCAGCAAAACCCTCAGTACGTTGTCAACTCTCGCCTTCCCCTCGGAGCCCAGACACCCCTCTGCTTGCCACCCTCCGCACCTGGAAGCTAGGCTGCTCATGCCTGCGAAAGTGGCCCACAGTCTGCGGATAATGGGGGGGGCGGGGCACAGGTGCTGAATCAGCTGCTGCTGCCATGTGGCATGTGCATGCATGCCCCATTCTGAGCGCCACCAGGCCTGGACACAGCTACCCGCCCCCTAGAGCTACAGTGCAACACGTTGTTGCGCTCCACCGCCAATCAGGGGGGCCGTGATCGGTGCTACGCGTGGCAATGAGGATCCATTTGGCGTGCGCCCACCTGCCCTTGGGTCCTCCTCCGATCGACGTCACTAGCGCCCCAACCTCGTGCACTAGCCACGCGCTCTCACCTGGGCCATTTTGGCGTCGGCTCCTGGAGGAGGGCGCTTCTTGCGTCTCTGCAACTAAAGCAGAAACGACACAGCTGGAACCGGGCGACACCAAGCAGGGGCTGTGGCACGCGTGGTGCGTGTCGACGGCCGCTGCGATGGCCTCTGGTGGAAGGAGCCTTGCGTGTGCTGGCTCCTGCGTATGTTGACAAGCCCGATCTCTAAGGCAGCCAATTTATCGCATTAGCCTCGCGGCTCTGGGGCGCAATCCGAATTAGGCAGTATCTTGCTTGCACGTGGTGGCGTCAGGTCAAGCACTGTAGACCGACCCGGCTGCGCAGATCCGAGAAGTGCGACCCCACACCCCTACACCCTGCCTATGTATGATGATGATGATGAGAGTTTTACAATCCACTTCTGGCGGTCACACGTACGGTTCCAAAGCTCCAGTGGGACTTAGAGAAACAAGGCTCAAGGCCCACAAAAGGTCGAGCTACAAGTAGCCCACGGTAACGCCATCCACACTTGGTGGCGGGCGCCAAGCAAGCAGCACCACTGTGCAGGCTGCACACCCAGCCCCTCAAATGGCCAGAGGGCGGACCCAAGGTATAAAACCATGAAGGGACCAAACAGCCCTCCCCCAGACCACCGGAAGCGGGGCTAGTAGCACACCCGCCGCAGCACTCTACTCAGCGACCACACCGCACCCGCCACCGCACGCGTGTGGCGCCACTGATGTTTGGTTACAATCCACTTCTGATGATGAGTTTTTACAATCCACTCTCTGGCGGGCACGCGTTCGGTTCCAAAGCTCCAGCAGGACTTAGAGGAAGCAGTCCTGAAGACCTGCCAACAGAAAAAGGGGGGATGCCCCACGGAAGCGCCACCCACACGCGGTGGCGGGCACCAAGCAAGCAGCACCACAGTGCAGGCTCCACACTCAACCCCTCCAGGAGACGGATGGCGGGCCCAAGGTATAAAACCATGAAGGGACCAAAAAGCCCACCCTCAACCCACCGGAAGCGGGGCCGTTGTGCACACCCGCCGCAGCACTCCGCTCAGCTACCACATCACAACCCGCCAGCGCACGCATGTGGCGCCACCTCCCCTCAAAAGAAACCATCCTCTCAGGGATCTAGGACGTCTTGTTCAGAGTGAGCCCGCCGTCCACTACTCCAACAAAGGGGTGGGTCGGGCCCACCACACCCGCCCACCCGCGCGGCATCCCGCCGCCCTCAGCAAAGGACGCCAG
The DNA here is from genome assembly GCA_016618255.1 of Chlamydomonas sp. UWO 241. Classification (NCBI taxonomy): domain Eukaryota; kingdom Viridiplantae; phylum Chlorophyta; class Chlorophyceae; order Chlamydomonadales; family Chlamydomonadaceae; genus Chlamydomonas; species Chlamydomonas priscui. The sequence goes on from VFSX01000022.1 coordinate 814,882, forward strand.
CGCGTCCCACAGCATCCCACAGATCCATCGTCGCCAGCTCCCCCGCCCGCTCAACCGCCACCGAGCGAGCAGGGGGCTGCACACCATCACGCGGGCACGTAATGCGCCACAAGTGGCGGCGGCCTCGCTCCATGGCGTCCACCACGAGCGCTGCCACCACCGCCCACACACCAGCACGCACCCCAGCGGGAGGCTGCAGCAGCCACACCTGGCAGCACGTGATGACCGGCGTAGGAGCAGGGAGGGCAGCAGCAGCCGCCACCACCACCGCCTCCGCCACCGGGCACCCCCAGAAGCTGTGCGCACGCCACGCCGTCGCCGGCGGCCCGTCCTCATCACGGCACCGCCACCCGCAGGGGCACTCGGGCACGCCTAGTGCAGCCTGCTTGTGAAAACCACTCACCCACAGCCGCCAGATGGGCTCCTTGCGAGCGTTGAGGAGCGGCATCCGCCACAGTGTCGGCACCGCCGCCTCCAGGCCGCGCAGCCCCGCGAAGACCTGCGCGTCGGTCGCGCGGGGCCCCCCGTGCGGCCCGTGGTCCAGCGCCAGAGCCGCCTCCACCGTGGCTGCCCGCCGCACTCGCCGCTCGTCCACAACCGCCCGCAGTTGAAGCGCCACCGCCAGCTTGCACGTCAGTTTCCCCACCACACCCGGGCCGTGCGCAAACCCAACCCATCGGGGCTCGCCCGCGGCGCCGCCCCCCCAGGTAGGGGAGCAGGTTGGGCAGCTGTGGATCGGAGGCCAGGCCGCCCACGCTGCCAGCCAGCCGGCGTGATGACACTCGGCAGCTTCCACCCAACCAGCTGCAGGATCTCCACCACAGCAGCGCGCTCGCCCGCCTGGGGGAGGGGCTGGAAGTGACGGAGCGGCCAGAGCACAGTGAGGGCAGCTCCACCAGCCGCCGCCTCGACCCAGGCTGGGGGCAGCGCCGCAAGCACGACCGCCACTGCCGTGAACAGGGGGTCGAGCGTGCGCCGCACGCACAGCAGGTCTGGCACTGGCGGCGGCACCTCTGGGAAAAGGGCGCGGCACAGGACTGCCCTCCAGACATGGCCCCCGTCATAAGCGCCGCACGCCAGCGGCGCGCGTATCTGCCCCAGCACGAGCCGCGCGCGCGCCGGATCCGCAGCAGCGTATACCCTCAGGCAGGCGTGGTCAACCGTGCGTGTGCTGCGCACCATGTCGACAGCAGCGGGCCACGCCCACAGCACGCACAGGTCCGTGACCGTCCGCATGCCGGGGAGGGCGTCGCGCACGCGGGCCAGGCCGTCCACCAGCCAGCGTGCCGCATCGGTCGGGCTGAAGAGCGCATGCCCTGCCGCATCCCCAGTGGGCTCCCGCCACTGTACCGTCCGCTGCGCAGCCGGCAGCTCCAGCTGGAGGAGGGGGTTAGCCCAGAGCGGCGCCTCCGCCCCCCACAGCTCAGCTGTTTGCACGCGCCCCGTGATGCGCGCCACCGGCCCCAGGGCCTGCACCCCATCGAGCATGCGCCTCATCGGCCCAGCCAAGAGCGCCGCCCTCACAGCCGGGTCCACGCACTCACCAATAAGGCCGTCCGGGAGGGCGCCGGCCCTGGGCGCGAGGCCAGCCATAAGCACAAAGAGGCTCGGGTGGGCCTCCGGGCACAGGCGGTGCACCGCCTCCACCATGAGCGGCTGCCATGCCGGCTGGGCCGGGGGCGCGGGCTGCTGTTCCGGCTGTGTCCCGCCGCCGCCACCGCCGCCACTGCCGCCAGCCCCGCCGCCACCGCCGGCCCGTGGGGCCGGCAGCAGGAGATGGGGGGCGCCTGCCGCCCACGCCCCAAACAGGCACGCGAGGTGGACGGCCCACTGCCCGTGCACGATCTCCTGCCACGCCGGCGCCCCAAAACCACCATGCGCCGGTCGCCCCAGGAGCATCGCAGCAGGCGCACCAGGCACCGAAGAGGCCACCGCGGCAGCTCTGCCGGCGGGTCCGGCCCCACGCTCCTGTCCACCAGAGTAGCCGTCCACCGGGAGAGCACCCTCTCGGCCTCCGGAGTCATGCCACAGTGCACCGCCCGGAACAGGATGCGGGAGACCCCGTACGTCGCCGCCGCGTGCCCCCTGCCAAACGCCGACATGGGGAAGCGCGCGAGCTTGGTATACGCGGCCGCAAGCCTCTCACGGCACACCCCGGTGACGCCCTCCGGGGGCGGCAAGCCGGCAGAGACGGGCACCCCCAGCGACACGCCCGCGTCCAGCACGCGCAGCCCAGCAACCTCGGCACCCGCCAGCAGGCCCTCCCCCGCCGACCCCAGGGGCAGGATGCCGCACTTGCCGAGGTTGAGGACAAGGCCCGTCGCTCGGCCAAACACCGCCATCGTCTCCACCAGTGCAGCGACGTCAGCCGGCGCACACGACCGGAGGAGGGGCATGCAGTCGTCAGCGTACTGGGGGCAGGTCACTCGGCAGCCAGGCACGACCTCGACCCCCACTGCCGGGCATGTGCGCAGGAAGCATGCGAGCGCATGCCCCAGGAACAGGAAGAGGGCTGGCGCGGCGGGGCAGCCCTGGCGCACGCCCGCCGCATACTTGCGCGGCGCAGAGATGAACCCGTTGACCTCGGCCGACGCGTACGTGTGCGTGAGGATGGTGCGGGTCCACGCCAGCACGCCGTCGCCGACGCCCACCGCCTCCATGACCGCAATGAGGAAGCCACGGTCGATGGTGTCGTATGCCTTGCGGAAGTCCAGGAGCGCCAGCGCTGCACCCGTCGGCCCCACGCCATCCGCCGCGTTGGCAGCCAGCAGGCCAGGCAGCATCTGCGTGAGGCAGATATTGTCCGAGATGCGGCGGCCAGCGAGGAAAGCGGTCTGTTCCGGCCCCACCACCGCAGAGAGCAGGGGCGTCCGCCGCGTCGCCAGCACCTTGGCGAGGATTCGGTAGTCGGAGCCCAGCATGGTGAGTGGGCGGTACTTTGCCGCATCCGCAGCAAACTTCTATGATGATGATGATGAGATGCGGTAGTTTGCCGCATCCGCAGCAAACTTCTATGATGATGATGATGAGAGTTTTACAATCCACTTCTGGCGGTCACACATACGGTTCCAAAGCTCCAGTGGGACTTAAAGAAACAAGGCTCAAGGCCCACAAAAGGTCAAGCTACAAGTAGCCCACGGTAACGCCATCCATGATGATGATGTTTGTGTAGTCATGTACTGTACATATGATGAGTTTTTACAATCCACTCTCTGGCGGGCACGCATGTACATGATGTACATGACCACAGGGGAGGTGCCTAGTGTGCATGGCTACATGCCGAGGCTGCCGAGGCTGCTCAGCCTGCCCGGCCCGCTGCTGCTGCCGCCCCTGTGGCGTCGGCGGGGGGGGGGGCCGGCGACGGAGCGGCCTGCGTCGGGCGCCACGCGTGCCGCATCTGCGCGCGGCCCCTCCCGCCGGGGGGGGCTGCCTGCGCGTGTGGGCGACACGTCGCTGCGCCGCAGCTTCGTGCTGTCCATCCCGGTGGCACGCGGCGCCAAATGGTTCCTCGCGGGCGGTGGCAGGCGGATGGATGAAGAGGAGGCGACGGCGGCGGCGGCGGAGCGGATCGCTGCAGCTGCCGAGGACGGCACCAGCCTGCCCGTCCGCCTGGCTACGGATGTCGTGCGCTTCCTCTACGGCGGCACCGGCCGGCGGGAGCCGGCTGATGGTGGCGTCGTGTCCGCGTCGCTCCTCAACGCCAAGCCTGCCGTCGGGGGCATCGGCGTGGAGCCACGCGGGGGCGGTGTGCTGCGTGTGCTCTTCACCGTGGCGTCTGACGCCGTGGCCGACACTGTTGTGCGCTGGCACCACGAGCTGCGCCGCTGCGTGGACTCGACTGCAGTCTTCGACGTCCTCAGTGACCGCGAGGAGGCGCAGCACCAGGCGCTGTGGCCCGCTTTCCTCGCCGCCAAGGTTGCGGGGAAGCGGGCGCAGTTCCACCGCGCGCGCCTCGTTGTTGACGGCGAGCGGGTGCCTGCACCTGCTTGCTAGATGGCATTCCCTCTGGGGGTGTTTTTGAAGGGGAGGTGGCGCCACACGCGTGCGGTGGCGGGTGCGGTGTGGTCGCTGAGTAGAGTGCTGCGGCGGGTGTGCTACTAGCCCCGCTTCCGGTGGTCTGGGGGAGGGCTTTTTGGTCCCTTCATGGTTTTATACCTTGGGTCCGCCCTCTGGCCATTTGAGGGGCTGGGTGTGCAGCCTGCACAGTGGTGCTGCTTGCTTGGCGCCCGCCACCAAGTGTGGATGGCGTTACCGTGGGCTACTTGTAGCTTGACCTTTTGTGGGCCTTGAGCCTTGTTTCTTTAAGTCCCACTGGAGCTTTGGAACCGTATGTGTGACCGCCAGAAGTGGATTGTAAAACTCTCATCATCATACTAGGCACCTGTGCAAACAAAGCAGAGTGGGAGCCCACTCTGGCATTAAAGTTTGCCTTCGCAACAGTCCTCAAATCTGGCCTCAAGTTCTGGGGGAGAGAGAGAGTAGTGTTACACATCCACTGCCGGCGGTCACAATCAGTTCCAAAGTTCCAGCGGGACTATCAGGCACGAGGCCCACCAAAAGGTCAAGCTACAAAAGTAGCCCACAGTAGCGCCACCCACACTAGGTGGTGGGCGCCAAGTAGCAGCACAGGCCACAGGCACCTCACCAAAGCCCCTCCGGTGGGTGGAGGGCAGCCCAAGATATAAACCATAAGGGACCAGAGGCTGTCCCCCAAACCACCAGAAGCGGGGCTGGTAGCACACTTGCCGCAGCGCTCTACCCAGCGACCACACTGCACCCGCCACCGCTCGCGTGTGGCGCCACCTCCCCTTCAAACACCCCCCCAGAGGAGGTGCAACTAGCAAGCAGGTGCAGCCACCCGCTCACCGTCGACCACGAGGCGTGCGCGGTGGAACTGCGCCCGCTTGCCCGCAGCCTTGGCGGCAACGAAAGCGGGGAGGGGCACGGGGGGGGGGGGGGGCACAGGAAGGCGAGGGGCAGGCCAGGGTCAGACCGGATGTGATAATGTGTTCGAAAGGACAGGGCACAAATAGCTCTGTGGATGGGCAGGAATGACGCGCAGGCGCCCTGAGCTGCCTAGCTGGACGTGTTGCGCGTGCTCCGGCCACCGCACGCCAGCTGCGCCTGCCTCGGCCACGGGATCTGCTGCACGCGCTGCGCCAGCGCCCGGTACGGCCCCTCCCTCGCCTCTGTCGTCATCGGCGCGGCGCCCGACGTGCTTGGGCACACCCACACCTCGGTGGAAGCTGGGAGCGGCCACGCCGGGGGGCGGTCGTCCTGCCGGCCGTACGCGATCGCGCGGGCGCGCGCAGCAACGGCGGTCTTGGTCACGCCCGTGCCGCTGAACAACTCTGCGCTGCGGAGCGTGCGCGTGGGGCGGTTGGGCAGGGTGAGAATGATGCCTCATTGCTGCGGGGCGTGCGCATCCGATGCGGGTGGTGTGGAACTTAGCGCTGCGGAGCGTGCGCGTGGGGTGGGTGGGCAGGGTGAGAATGATGCCACATTGCTGCGGGGCGTGTGCATCCGATCTATCTGGGTGGTGGGAAGGGGGGAGATCACTACAAGTCAGGGTTCTGCCACGCTGCCGGCCGGCGCCGACGAGGACAGTTGGGAGGGTTGGAGGGAGGCGGGGGGGGGGCGAGGAGAGTGGGAGGCCACCGCAGCGCCAGCGACAGCGGGACTCACAACTGTCGCTTGCCGCTGAACGCGACCACAGCCGGCGCGCCGCAGCTCCCGCAGCTGCACCCGATCGACGCGCACGTGCGGCGCGCGTGCGCTGCGAGCCGCTCGTAGAAGCCCTGGCGCCAGGCACCCAGGACGGTGGAGCTGAACCGGGACGAGTCGGTGCCAGGGTGGCCCGTGCCTTCGGATGGAGGGGAGGCAGCAGTGGTGCTGGTGGTGTGTGCGTGTGCGTGTGTGTGTGTGTGCGTGTTTGTGTGTGTGGGTATGTGGGTGTGTGCATGCTCCATCGCGCTCTCCGTGTGTGCACCCCCACCAGAACACGCACCGCACCGCACACCGTACCACGCACTCGTACCACGCACTGCGCCACTCACCCAGGTCGGTGAAGCCTACCCCTGCCTCGGCCGCGCACCGGTCGTCATCGTGCGCGCCCGTCGACCCTGGGGGCGCAAGCCCTGTCTTGATCAGGATTGGCCACATGCGGTTGGCAGGGTGGCTGCGGGGGCAAGTGAGTGGGGGGACAAACGCATGCACGCGCGCGTCGGTGCTGTGCGTGTGTGCGTGTGCACGCATGTGCCATGTGCGTGTGCGCGTCACCTGCACCTCATTATCACCCCCCGATCGATTGTGTGATGCACTCACGCGTAGAAGTGCCCCGCACGCCACGACGCCTCGCTCGGGTTGTGGCCCACCACGACCAGGCGTAGCGGCTGCCGCCCGTCACCCAGCTTCTCCAGTAACCCCGGACCCCCTGGATCTATTCCGTCAGCAGCAGCAGCGGCAGAAACAGGTGCAGGCTCGGCCCGCCGCCGCTTCTTATCAGCAGAGACTGTCGCCGGCGGCCGGTGGGCGCCTGGCGCAGCACGCGCGGCCGCCCGCCGCTGCTGTGGACTGTCGCGTGGCGGCGGCGGCGACGAGGGCCCAGGCGTGCCGCCGTCACGTGTCGGGTGCACGCCCGCACGTGGCTCGGCCACTGGCGCTGCAGACCCTCTACGGGTATCGTCGCCTTGCCCTCCTCCAGATCCTCCTGACGCAGCTGCAGCTGCCCCTGCCCGCCCACCGAACGCAAAGCCCTGCAAAGCGCCCGGGTCCGTGCCGCATCAGGATGCATGCATGGGTTTGGGCATGGATCACACACGCACACACGCGCGCACACACTGCCTCTCAAACCTTGCTGCATGGGGACGGCACGCATGGCCGCGCATGCATGCGCAACTATACACCACCACTGCACCACTGCAAGCAGTCCGCCCACCGCGAACCGGTTGTTGCTGCCACGCTCGGTGGCCATCACAAATGTGCCGCAGGCAGCTGCTGGAGGACTCCTCCGGGAGGAGAGTCCGAGGTGTGAGAAAGTTTGAATCGTTCGGAACGACGTCGACCGCCCGAGCCATCATGGTAAACGTCCTCGCCACCACAGGTACAGGAGACACAGGCATGGAGGAGGAGCGACCAGTGAAGCCGTCGGGCCACCCCGCGGTGACAGAGCCCTTCCTGCGCTTGGCGGAAGCATGGGCTCGTGGTCTTCCGAGCCTCCCCACTCAGTGGGGAGTGACTGGCATCAAGCACCAGAAGCAGAAGCAAAATCAGCAGCAACAGCACCAGCTGCCACTGCCACTTACGTCGGTGGGTGGTGCACAGCAGAGGCCCTGCACGTCGCGCGACCGCAGCGTCGCCACGGTTTGTGTTCAAATGTCAAATGTTGACTTGACTTCCCCTCGACTTCCCCTCATCTTTTTATCCTCCCCCCATGCAGGACGCCATGCGGCACCGATCTCGACGAGTTGATCGACGAGCGGAGGAGCTGGCGCCCGTCAATGCATGCTGGACATTGGTTAAGATGGCTGCCCGTGGAGGCGGGCTACCATCACGGCTTCAGCGGTGGCGACCGCCGAGGCAACACAGAGTAAATCCGCTTCACCAATCGCAGCGTTCGTCACCGCGCTCATCCTCGGGGTCGCTCGTCTGCCGGTGACTGGCGTTGGAAGGTCTTCAGGCAGCCTCCATGACAACTCTGTCGTCCATGCACCCCTGGAGGGTGTGACCTGGCCATGCATGAGGCATGGGGCGCGGGCTGAGCCCCATGCAAACGAGAGCTGGACAGCCATGCACTGCCAGGCGGGGACCGTTCCAGTCAGCGCCAGTCGGCTCTGCCGGCTTGACTGGCCACAAGGCCACTACTGTGACCCTGAGGAAGGTCCTCTCCTATATGCTCCTTGCCAGACATGTCTCTCAGAGACCGCTGTTTGGGGTAATCTAGCCGGCGGGAGCGGTAGTCTATCGGCCGGGAGCCGGCGGTACTCTAGTACTTAAGTGTGCTGGAGTATCGGCGGGTGTCTCTAGTAGAAGAGTAGCCTGCTTAGCTGGAAACACCGTGTTACTGTTACTGTCCCCTCATCGTCTAAAAAGCTGATTTGGGGCGAAAATTTGTTTATTTATTGTGCGATATTTACCCCCGCAGCTCCCCCCCTGGGATCCTAAAAGACACTGGCGACACTGGCGACACTGGCGACGATGTGCGCATGCGACGGCGTGGGCCGGGCGTGGACGTGCTCTCAGCGAGGCGACGGGACTCATGATGGGGCGCCATGCCATGCGCGTGCTGCTGCTCGACCGCTGCCACCCCACAGTTGGAGGGCCTCATCCGCGGCGTGCTCGAGAGGCGGCGCCTCGTGCGGCGCGCGACGCTCACGCTCCACCAGGCGTTTGTGCAGCGCGAGCTCGCTCTCGAGGTGACTGCCTCAACGCTGCTGCTCGGCTGCCTCACGGCAGCGAGCCTCGTCGGGGTGGCGCCCTCGTGGCGCCTGGCCACGTTCATGAACATCGTCGCGTTCACAGTCACGCACCTGCTCTGCCACTCGGTGCTGCTGTCCCTTGCCTACTCCGCGGCCGCGCGGCACGGCACCGTACGATCACTTGGCCTCGGCCTCGTCGCCATCCTCGGGTGCGTGAGCATGTGCAGGCTGCTCCCACTGCACTATGAATGAAAGGCATGCGTGCACCATGTTTCTACTGCCGTGCGTGTGTGATGCGTGCCAAACAGGTACAGGCACCGCAGGCTCCACGCACCACGTGCGTGCTCACTTGCGTGGTCCCCGCTCCCTCTTTCCACGCGTAGGTACTACCTGGCTGTGGTGCCGCTCATCCAGGCGCTCACTGGCATCGACACGGTGGGAAGCAGGCAGGCAGGCAGGCAGGCAGGCAGGCAGGCAGGCAGGCAGGCAGGCAGGCAGGCAGGCAGGCACGCGACCTGCGCGGGGCTGTGGGTGATTGCTTGTGCAACTCCCGCCCGCGCTGCAGCTGGCCGCCCACTTAACCCGCGGCAGCTCACCCCTATTGCCTCCGCTGCGATGCGTGTCGCATGCAGATGCCGGCTCGCCTGAACTTGGAGCCTTGGGGCAGGCCGGACGACGCGGCCCTGCCGCTGTACCACGCAGCGGCCCTGATATGGTGAGCCCGGGACCGCCCCCGGGCCCCTCGTGTGACGAGACAAACGCGTGCATGTGTGCTGTCACCCCTCCCTCTCCTTCTTCTCCTTGATGGGCACGCCACTCAGCAACTGCGCGTGGCATCACCGCCTGCCTTGTCCCGTGGCGTGTGTGCGCATCGCAGGCCGCTCTTCGGCGTCGGTGTTCCGTGGCAGGCCATCCACACCGTGAGCAACACCGTCGCGTGGGTGTACGGCGTGTTGCAGTGGTGGATGTGTTTGTGTCTGTGCGCGTGCCCGCCACGGCGTGATTGCATGCACGGTCAGATCTGAGTGTGCGTGCGTGCGTGCGTGTGCCACACAGGCGCCACTCCTTCAGCGTGGCCAAGGCCCGCAACCACATCAAGTTCTGAAGGGGGGGCAACCACAACAGCTTCCAGCATCCCAACACTGTGCTCTTCACCGTGGCGTCTGACGCCGTGGCCGACACTGTCGTGCGCTGGCGCCACGAGCTGCGCCGCTGCGTGGACTCGACTGCAGTCTTCGACGTCCTCAGTGACCGCGAGGAGGCGCAGCACCAGGCGCTGTGGCCCGCTTTCCTCGCCGCCAAGGTTGCGGGGAAGCGGGCGCAGTTCCACCGCGCGCGCCTCGTCGTTGACGGCGAGCGGGTGCCTGCACCTGCTTGCTAGATGGCATTCCCTCTGGGGGTGTTTTTGAAGGGGAGGTGGCGCCACACGCGTGCGGTGGCGGGTGCGGTGTGGTCGCTGAGTAGAGTGCTGCGGCGGGTGTGCTACTAGCCCCGCTTCCGGTGGTCTGGGGGAGGGCTTTTTGGTCCCTTCATGGTTTTATACCTTGGGTCCGCCCTCTGGCCATTTGAGGGGCTGGGTGTGCAGCCTGCACAGTGGTGCTGCTTGCTTGGCGCCCGCCACCAAGTGTGGATGGCGTTACCGTGGGCTACTTGTAGCTTGACCTTTTGTGGGCCTTGAGCCTTGTTTCTCTAAGTCCCACTGGAGCTTTGGAACCGTACGTGTGACCGCCAGAAGTGGATTGTAAAACTCTCATCATCAACACTCGCAACGGTGTCCACAGTGGACGAGTGGAACGGTTTCGTAACTGCGGCTCCCGCAGACCAAGACCGAGGCACAACTCAGGGATAGCCAAAAAACGTTTAGAAACTGTTGTTTTACACATGCGTTGCTTATTGTCGCCAGCCACAAAAACAGCCCAACTGCCATTTGCACTTTATTGCTGGTCCCTCGACCAACCTCGACCATCCTGATGTAAGGTATTGAAGACACCATCGGGGCCATGGGGAGTACATGCACTCTTGTTGGGGGGGCAGTGGCCCCGCGGGTCGGGAGGGTTTGGCCAAATCGGGCCCACACCCTCATTTCGCACGTGGCGTGCAGACGATTAGAGCGAACCATCTCCAGCTTTGGACACCAGCCCGCCGGACCTATCGGCGCGTTTCAGCAGCAAGCTTGGGCATCAGCAGAGCGGCCACCGTTTTCCCTCTCAACTTTACTTGCAAAGGTTGCTTGCCCCCATGGTGCCCTAGGCCCAGCGAGCATCAGGCGACCAGATAGGCATGGTCGCAACAATGCCTGAGGGACGGCAACGCTACGTGAAGCTGCGTGAGTGCCCAGGCTGCTGTGGGGGAGCATGCCACCACTTGGCACAGTAGGGGTCCATGCCGTTGCCCTTGAGAGGGGTCAGGAGCCTGTGGCTTCCAACCTGCCTTGCCAGTGGCTCCTGGGGCTTCACCAATGCCACAGTGTGATGGACGGCTGCTGACGGGGGCACAAGGGGAGTGGCGGGAGTGGCCGACTGCGCGCGTTGCACACCAACCATGCAACACACCATGCATCAACCATGCATGCACCCAACCGACGGGTGCCCGTCCCCACCCCCACGCGCACCCCCCACCGCCCCACGCGGACCTACACACCACCGCAGAGGAGTTTGTGGCGCACCGCGGCGCCGTCAATTGCGTGGCGATAGGGCGGAAGACATGCGGGTTCCTAGTGACGGGCGGGGACGACAAGAGATGCAACGTGTGGACTGTCGGCACGAAGAACAAGATTTTGGTGCGTGTGTGTGGTGCTGTGTGTGCAAGGGGGGGGGTAGGGAGGGTGCGGCCAGGCATTACGTTTGCGGCGCGTGTGGCCACCCCTGGGAGATACGTCGTGCTGGCAAGTGTGGGTGTGCGTGTGCGTGCGTGCACGCGTGCGTGTGCGTGTGCGTGTGCGTGTGCGTGTGCGTGTGCGTGTGCGTGTGCGTGTGCGTGTGCGTGTGCGTGTGCGTGTGCGTGTGCGTGTGAGTGTGCGTGTGCGTGTGCGTGTGCGTGTGCGTGTGCGTGTGCGTGTGCGTGTGCGTGTGCGTGTGCGTGTGCGTGTGCGTGTGCGTGCGTGTGCGTGTGCGTGTGCGTGTGATGTGCGTGTGCGTGTGCGTGTGCGTGTGCGTGTGCGTGTGCGTGTGCGTGTGCGTGTGCGTGTGCGTGTGTGCGTGTGCGTGTGCGTGTGCGTGTGCGTGTGCGTGTGCGTGTGCGTGTGCGTGTGCGGTGCGTGTGCGTGTGCGTGTGCGTGTGCGTGTGCGTGTGTGCGTGTGCGTGTGCGTGCGTGTGCGTGTGCGTGTGCGTGTGCGTGTGCGTGTGCGTGCGCGTGCGCGTGTGCGTGTGCGTGTGCGTGCGCGTGCGCGTGTGCGTGTGCGTGTGCGTGCGCGTGCGCGTGCGCGTGTGCGTGTGCGTGCGCGTGTGCGTGCGCGTGCGCGTGCGCGTGCGTCAGCGGGTGCGTCAGGGCTGTACAAACGGATCCGACGCGGATGCCGATCGTTCGAAGGACTCAAAAGCGGATGGCGCGTGCAACGCGGCGTCCGTTTTTCCGGGTGCCGACGCTCGGCCTGGAGGGCCCGCATCCGAAATGCCGGATGACGTTCCAACCCTTGCTCCGGTTTTTTTAACCCAGTGGTTAGCCAAAGTGGGAAACCCACCCCACCCGGGGTCAAATCCAAAAGGAAGCATCTCTTTTTGGGCTGGAACACTTTTAGGCAAGTCAAAATCCAAAAGAAATCCTCGCTGAGCTGCTGCAAATCCCTGTTTCGCTTGCTCAGTGCGTCCAGAATCACGGTTTTTTTTTTCTAGGGGCAGCTATAGGCTTGTAGTTTTATCTCGAGAGGTGTGCCGACGACATCCAAAACAAGGGTGACTTTGAGGTCACCCTCGACGATGGGGTCACTGCTACTGAGCCGGTCTTTGTGGTAGATGAGGACAACAACTGGGTGCGGCCACGCACGAGCGCGCAGAGGGCGCAGACAGTAACAGTAACACGGGGTTTCCAGCTAAGCAGGCTACTCTTCTACTAGAGACACCCGCCGATACTCCAGCACACTTAAGTACTAGAGTACCGCCGGCTCCCAGCCGATAGACTACCGCTCCCGCCGGCTAGACTACCCCAAACAGCGGTCTTTGAGAGACATGTCTGGCAAGGAGCATATAGGAGAGGACCTTCCTCAGGGTCACAGTAGTGGCCTTGTGGCCAGTCAAGCCGGCAGAGCCGACTGGCGCTGACTGGAACGGTCCCCGCCTGGCAGTGCATGGCTGTCCAGCTCTCGTTTGCATGGGGCTCAGCCGGCGCCCCATGCCTCATGCATGGCCAGGTCCCACCCTCCAGGGGTGCATGGACGACAGAGTTGTCATGGAGGCTGCCTGAAGACCTTCCAACGCCAGTCACCGGCAGACGAGCGACCCCGAGGATGAGCGCGGTGACGAACGCTGCGATTGGTGAAGCGGATTTACTCTGTGTTGCCTCGGCGGTCGCCACCGCTGAAGCCGTGATGGTAGCCCGCCTCCACGGGCAGCCATCTTGACCAATGTCCAGCATGCATTGACGGGCGCCAGCTCCTCCGCTCGTCGATCAACTCGTCGAGATCGGTGCCGCATGGCGTCCTGCATGGGGGGAGGATAAGGGCCGTCTCCCAGCACGGGCCGCGGCAGCGCCGCGGCTACTCGCCAAGCCATGACAGCGCCGGGCAAGCCGCTCCTGAAGTGTTCCACCGAGGGGCAGTCTAGCAGGAGCCGGGCCAGTCGTATTTTACCCCGCTCGTCAACGGCACGGAGATCCTCGTCACCAGCAGCGCCGCATTGCTGGGTCCAGAGGGCGCAGACGACTGAAGTATATAATTATAAGTTCTACTTGGAACTACTCGAGAGTAGTTCTTAAGATTAAGAGCATACCGAATAAACACGCTTTGTACATACATACAGATTGGCATCGGGAATGAGCAGGCTTTGTGATGGGTAAATGGCGTAGGAAGAGAGAGAGGGCGGTGTAAAAAATAAAATCCCCCCAAATTCACACTTTTCACACTTCCGGACGGCCAGCCTGACCCCCGTCTGGTCTTCCGGATGCCTTCGCCAGACCCCGTCCGATTTTCCGGATCCCAGCCCCCCCCTGTACGGCCCTGGTGTGCGTGTGCGTGTGCGTGTGCGTGTGCGTGTGCGTGTGCGTGTGCGTGTGCGTGTGCGTGTGCGTGTGCGTGTGCACGGTGGCCATGCACACACAGCGTGCGGTCACTGGTGCTGTCGGCGCGGTGGCCATCGGCACGTGGTGGCCGTGGCACGTTGACAAACAGCTTACGACCAAACGGCTTACGACCACCCGACGTCCCCTGTACTGTAGCTGCGTGGTATGAGCGGCGTGTGGGGTGGCCTGTGCCTGTGCGCTGCATGCCGCGTGCACCGCGCGGTCGCGGTTGTTGCTGTCGCAAGAAGAATAGTCCCTGGTAGGCTGGCGCGCTGCGTGGCCTTGCGGGCTTTATTAGTAGAGCTCCCTTAGACGTGTAGTCTGGGCCTTAAATCACGCCCCGGGGTCCTCCGGGCGCGTACGTGTTAAACCTGTAAACCCCGCAAGAAGAATAGGATCTTGGCGTGCATGGTGGCCCGTGGCTTGTGTGTGGCGTGCGGCGTGCGCCCACGGCCGCGCTTGGTGTGATGTTGAGGCGTGCATGCCACGGTCAGGGAGCGTGGGGGATGGTGGGAGTGTTTGGTTGTGTTGGGGAGATTGGGTGGGGCTCTCAATGAGTCTTTGGGCGGGTGGGTGGGGGCGCAAGGACTAGTCCTTGCGCCCCCCACCCCCACCCAGCTGCCCGGCCTCGCCCACCCTCTGTCTCTGCTCGCCTCTGCCTCAGCCTCTCTCGCCCTGTCGCGCGGAGCCGAACCAGCGTGGCTGGGTAGAAGTCGCTGTGCACCGGCCCCCGCTGCCCCAACCCTCGCCCACTCTCTGCCTCTCCTTCTTCTCCCTCTCTCCCTCTGTCATGCAGAGCCTGCTTGGTTGTAGTCCTTGTGTCCCCCCCCTCCCCCGCTGCTCAAACTCCCCCTTTGCCTCTCTCTCTCCCTCTCCCTCAGCCTCTCTCGTGCTGTCGCGCAGAGCCTACTTGGTAGTAGTCATTGTGCACCAGTGCACGGGCCTCCCCGGCTACCAAAATCCTCGCCCACCCTCTGCCTCTGCCTCTGCCCCTCTGCCTCGCTCGTTCTGTCGCGCAGAGCCTGCCCAGCGTTGACGTGGTCACGGCGGTGGCGTTCGACAACGCAGAGGAGAGGGTGGCGGCGGGCGGGGGCGAGGGCGGCATGCGGATCTGCGACCTAGCAACCCCGAAAGGTGCGCGGGCAGGCGGGCAGGGGGGGGGGCGTGCACACACATGCGTTCACACTCACGCATGCATGCACACACACGCTCACACACAAACACATTCCCCCAGTCTCCACCCTACTCGGCCAACACGGCGGACGCGTGCACTTCCTGAAAGTGATGCCCCCCACCCATCCCCCATCCCCCCCCCACACACATAGTCTTCACATTGCTATCAGCACGACGGACGCGTGCGCTGCCTCCAAGTGACACATACGCATGCGCGCACACACACACACACACACACACACACACACGCACACACGCACACACGCACACCCACCCACCCACCCACACCCACACACACACGCACACGCACACGTGCACACACACACACACACACACAGTTTTCACGTTGCTCGGCCAACACGACGGGCGCGTGCGCTGCCTCCAAGTGACACACACACACACACACACACACAGTCTTCACGCTGCTCGGCCAGCACGACGGACGCGTGCGCTGCCTCCAAGTGACACACACGCACGCACACACACACACACACACACAAACACACTCACATGCACACACACACACACACACACAGTTTTCACGTTGCTCGGCCAACACGACGCGCGCGTGCGCTGCCTCCAAGTGACACACACACACACACATGCACTCACACACACACACACACACATGCACACACACACACACACACACAGTCTTCACGCTGCTCGGCCAGCACGACGGATGCGTGCGCTGCCTCCAAGTGACACACACGCACGCACACACACACACACACACGCACACACACACAAACACACACACACATGCACACACACACACACATGCACACACACACACACACACACACACACACACAGTCTTCACGCTGCTCGGCCAACACGACGGGCGCGTGCGCTGCCTCCAAGTGACGCCCCATGGCTGTGTGTCAGGGTCCAACGACCAGACCGTGCGCGTGTGGGACATGCGCACGCCCAGCGGCTGCGCCACATTCTGCTTCAAGGGGCACGCCGCGCCTGTGATCTGTGCAAGGTACGCGCGCACACACACGCACACGCATTTGCGTTTGCAACACACATGCACGCACACACGCACGCACGCATGCACGCGCGCTCACGCTCGCACATGCGCACACACAAATCATGTGTGCCACATTCACACACACACACGCACACACATGCACACATGCCCCCACACGCACGCACGCACGCACACACGCACACAGGTACAGCAGCAATGGGCAGTGGGTGGCGTCAGGCGACGAGGCAGGCGGTGTCCGGGTGTGGGACGTGCGGGCGAGCAAGCTCGCGGCCGAGCTGTCCGACGGCCACTCTGCCGCGGCCACGTCGATCCAGTTCCACCCGTCGAAGCCCCTGATGGGGTCGTGCTCGGCGGACAAGACGGTGAAGCTGTGGGACCTCGACACGCTGAGCCTGGTGCAGACGCTCCCGTCGGAGGTGGCGGGCGTGACCGCGATGACCTTTCACAACGATGGTGGGAGCGCGGGGGGAGGGGGATGGAGAGGGGGGGGAGGGGGGAGGAGAGGGCGGGAGGGGCGGGAGAGGGAGAGAGGGAGGGGAAGGGGGAAGGGAGGGAAGGAAGGGGGGGAGGGAGAGGAAGGGAGGAGGAAGGGAGAGGGGAGAGGAGAGGAGAGGGAGAGGGAGAGGGAGAGGAGAGGGAGAGAGTAGAGGGAGAGGGAGGGGAGGGAGAGGGAGAGGGAGAGAGAGAGGGAGAAGGAGGGGAGGAGGGACGGGAGAGGAAGAGAGGGGAGGAGGGTGGGAAGGGAGGGAAGAGAGAGGAGGGAAGGGCGAGAAGGAGGGAAGGAGAGGGCGAAGGGAGAGGGAAGGGGGGGAGGAGGAGAGGCGGGCGGGGTGAGCCTAGGCCCAATCCTAAGAGGCCCCTATGTTGTCCCCCCCCCCAACCCCTAGAACCCTAGAACCCTAGAACCCGCTAATTTCAAACCCTGAACCCTATCAAATCCCCCAACCCTACCACCCTATGACCCGTATCCCTGAAACCCCAAACGCGCGCGCAGGCACCCACCTTCTCGGCTGCACCAGCGCCGGGCTGCGCGTGTGGGGCGGCGTGGGGTCAGCGCTGGCCGCCAAGTCGGACGACTTCGTGGACATTCAGTGGGCCGGCATCGCTGACGTGGCGCTGTTCCCGGGGGCTCGCAAGCTGGTTGGCGCAACGGCGGGCGTGAACAATGTCGGGTGCGTTTGTGTTTTCGGGTAGGGGGTTCAGGGCTTTAAGGACTGTTTTTTAGCGGGGAGCATCGCCGACATGGCGCTGTTCCTCGGGGGCGAGGAAGCTGGTTGGCGCGACTGCGGGCGTGAACAACGTCGGGTGCGTTGCGTTAAGGGTTTGGGGGTTCCGGGTTTGAGGTTTGAGGCTTGTTTGGGGGGCCGGCATCGCCGACGTGGCGCTGTTCCCCGGGGGGGGGGCGAGGAAGCTGGCCGGCACGATGGCGGGCGTGCACAACGTCGGGTGCGTTTGTGTTTTAGGGTAGGGGGTTTAGGGTTTGGGGGTTTGAGCTTGTTTTTTGAGTGGGGGGTGGCATCGCCGACGTGGCGCTGTCCCCGGGGGCCGAGGAAGCTTGTCGTCGCAACGGCGGGCGTGAACAACGTCAGGTGGGTTGGTTAGGGTTTGGGGGTTCAGGGTTGGGCGTATTTGGGGGGCCGGCATCGCCGTCGTGGCGTTGTTCCCCGGGGGGCAAGCAAGCTGGTCGGCGCGACGGCGGGGGTGGACAACGTCGGGTGCGTTTGCGTTTTAGGGTAGGGGGTTTAGGGGGTTTGAGGACTGTTTTTTAGGGGGGCGGGGGCATCGCCGACGTGGCGTTGTTCCCCGGGGGCTCGCAAGCTGGTCGATGGCGGGTGTGAACGTCGGGTGCTGTGCTTCAGGGTGGAGCCGCCTCCCCCAATCCCCGCCCTCCTCCACAATACACAAGCACACGTGTGCACGCGCACCCGCACATATTGCGTCGTGTGAGCATCCCCCCCTTCCCCCAACACACACACACACACACACGCACTCTCCCTTTCTCACAGCCTCTACTTCGTCGACCTCGCCGCGGACGTCGAGCCGTGGGCACACTCCCGGACGCGCCCGAGCTCGGGCGCCTCCCACGTGGGCAGCATGAACAGCACGGGCGCGGGCGCGGCCTTTGCAGCGGCCATGGCGTCGTCCGTGCGCCGCGCCGGCGGCACCGCCGGCCCCGCGTCGCTGCCCCCCGTTGGGGGGAGTGGCGGCGCTGGCGCGAAGGGCGGAGCTAGCGGCGCGCGCGGCGGCACGGCGCTCGTGGCCACGCCGCCGCCGCGTACGGCTGGGAACCTCGGGTCGGTGCACGAGACGAGCTCCGGTCCGGGCGGCAAACGGTTTGGGGCCAAGGTGACCATGTGCCGTGCCGTGCCGTGCCGTGCTGCGCCATGCTGTGTTGCCTCGCACCCCCGCCCATCCACATCTGTGCTCAGTTTGCTCTCCTCTCCTGCACCCTGCAGGGCGGTGCCAAGGAGCCCGTGGAGTGCGAGAAGGCCACGCTCGTGCGAATCGTCAGCCTCAAGCTCAACGCGTTGGCGGTGCCGGAGGTCAAGGCCGGTGGGGGTGGCGCCGGCAGCCCAAAGCTGCCCGCGATCGGGGGCAGCGGCAGAGGGGTGGGCGTGGGCGACGGGCCGAGCCCGTCGGACACGACCAGGCGCGCGACGAGCGTGAGCGTCGGCACGCAGGCACAAGGGGCGAGCCTCTGCGCGTCCATGCACGCGTCCCACGTGCCCGCCACGCCCGGAGGGCCCAACAGCCCCGTGAAGACGCGGAGCAAGCTGAGCATGGCGGCGGTTGAGACGGGGACGGGGGCGGTCGGGCCGCGCGCGGGGCGCGCGCAGCGCGCGCGCCCCGGCCCCGCCACCCCGTTGTTGGGGCGTGGGATCGGAGAGGGAACCAAGGCGAAGAATGCGTCGTTGCTGCAGGACGTGCTCAACGAGAGCAGCGGGAGTAGCGTCAGCAGCAGCGACGACGTCGCGTTGGTGAGGGACAACAACAAGAAGGCGCCCACGGGCGCAGCGCGCAAGGGCGGCGCGGTCGCGGTCCCGCAGAAGGGCCCGGTGTCGCGCAAGGACAAGGTCGCGGCGGCGGCGGCGGCAGCGGCGACGGCAGCGGCGGCGGCGGCGGCGACGAAGGCGGAGGAGGCAGCTGCGGCGGCGACGGTGAGGAGGTTCCTCACCATAGAAAGCAGTCTGAAAACTCGTAAACCTAAGCCCGAAAACCCTCATCCTTACCCTCATCCTTACCCCCCTGAACCCCTAAACCCATCTACCGCTTACATCCAAAACCCCGACACCCCAAACCCCTAAACCCTGAACCCCTCAACCTAAACCCCTCGACCCTAGGTGCAAAAGGCACACGACGCCGCGTTGCACGACGTGCTGGAGCACCACGACAAGGCGCGGTCGACGCTCTCGCTCCGGCTTGCATCGCTGACGCTGGTGAAAAACTTTGCGAAGAAGCATGACCTGCGGGTGCGTGGGAGCAAAGCCAGAGCGCAGCAGGGGTATACTGTTCAGCTCTCAGTGTCGTTTAAGATCCCAGGGGAAAAAACGTTGGTGGCTGTGAATATCAGGAGCCCCACCTCGCTCTCGATTGTCGTCTCCATCCAAAGGTGACAGGTCCAGAAGTGTGGGAGCGTGGGGATTCCACATCCTTCACTAACTTTGAGCATCCTCAGAGGCTTCGCTCAGGGTCAGGTTTGTGACGGGGGGAGGGGGGGGCGCTGCGGGTGCATGCGCGGGGGGCGTGGGGGGGACGTGTGTTTTGAGGGAGGACGCACGCGAGGGCTCCTGTAACCCAGGGACGCAGAACCAACGGGGACTGACACGCTTGCCTCCATGCCTGGTGGGAACAATGACAACAGGGCGCCGCACACCGCACCGGCGGCACTGTCGTCCGAGCACACACACACGCACAAACACACGCACACACACGAGCATACACACGTACACACACGTGTTACACTGAACTGGAACACACACGCGCACACGTACGCACCGGTGGCACGGTCGTCAGCACACACACACGCGCACACACACGTGCACGCACGCGCACACACACGTTTTACACTGAACTGGAACACACACGCGCGCGCACACACACGCGCGCACACACGCGCACACCCACACAAACACGCCAGGTTCTGGCATGAGATGGCCGACTTCCTTGTCGCCTGTTTTGAGACATGCACCGCGTGCACAGCAATCATGATGGCAGATGGCATGCTAGGGGTCTAATTTTGACAGCTGCCGGCCTCTTTCCTAGGGTCTAATGCGCCATCAAAGGCGTCCGACGGACTGTAAAATCGACCACACCGGGCGCTGCGGGTGCTGCAAGCCGCACACACACACACGCACACACACGCACACACACACACACACACACACACATACAGGGCGCTGCGAGTGCTGCACGTCGCACACACACACACACACGCACACACACGCACACACACACACACGCACACACAGGGCGCTGCGGGTGCTGCACGCCGCACCGGCGATGCGGCCGTGAATGCCGACCTGCTCGCTGGGCTGCTGGCGTCACCACACCAGGAGGTGAGGTTTCGGGTGTGGGAGCTTTACGGGAGCCGGCGGTTCTCTAGTCCACTGCAGTGGGCTGGAGTATCGGCGGGTGATCTCTAGTAGAAGAGTAGCCTGCTTGGCTGGAGACCCCGTGGTACTTGTTACTTGTTACGGTTGGGGGGGGGGGGGGTAAGCTTGCTGATGGGCTGCCTTGCTAGCAGGGGCCCGCACCAAGGACCTCGACATGCTGCCTGTGAGCCGGGCGAACACACACAAAAAAACGGCACGACCACACTGCCCCCTTGCAAAGTCACTGGTGACCCCCTCCAGAAGATGAGCGCGAGTCACCTCGTTTTTATTCTGAAACCGCCTCCATTTCTCTCCCCTGATCCAGGTGTTGCTCACGCTCGCGGTCGTGCCCGACCTCGTCGCGTGCGCGTCGCTGTGCCTCGTGCCGCACGCGTCCGAGTACCACGTGCGACTCGCGGTCGACGTGCTCGCGCTCGTGCACCACGCATTCGGGGATGCAATCAAGGTGTGACCCGGAGCTGGGTGGAAGCTGAGCAGAAGCTGGGCTGGGCCGTAGATTATTATTCAAAAACATCGTAGCGATGCGTGTGCGTGCAACGCACGAGTCGCGGCCGACGCGCTCACGCTCGTGAACCGCGCCAATGGACGCCTTCAGGAAACCGAGGATGTCCTGTTTGCCCCCGCAACATTGGAGGGAACATGCCGAATCGCCCCGCAGGAGGCGATTTTTCGCGGAAAGTGGGAAAACTGTCGATTTCACACTTTACGGATCGAAATCCCGCGATTCGCACCCGCAGCTTCCCCCCCAAAAAATCCGGTTTGACCCCGCAGCGGGGGCTGCGGGGGCTGTGGGGGCGCTAAGGACAGCACTGTACCGCATGTTTGGGGATGCGATCAGGAGCTTATCAGAAGCTGGACAGAAGCTGGGCAGAAGTTGGACCAGACCGGACATTATGATTAACAAAAAATGTAGCGATGCATCTTCGTGCAACGCACGAGTCGCGGCCGGCGCGCTCGCGCTCGTGCACCTCCCCCCCCCCCCCCCCCAAAAGGAGCGCTCGCGTCGGTCCGCCGCCGGAGGCGCGACTTCTTCGACAGGCTCTCACTCCTCCCCTCCCCCCCCCCCCTCCCCCCTCCCCTCCCTCACCTCCATCCCCACGCCCCCCCCAAACAAAGACGTCACGTCGGTTGCCGCCCCGACGGGCGCCACGTCCTTTCAGACCGGCTCCAGGCCTTCTCCCCCCTCCCCCCCCCCCCTCTCACCTCCATCCCTCCCCCCCAAACAGAAGACGTTCGCGCGCTCCGCCACCCTGCACGGGCGCCGACGTCTCTTCCGAGACACGGCTCTTACTCCCCCCCCTTCCGCCCTCACCTTTCTCCCTCCCCCCCAACAGAGACGTTCAGTCGGTTCGCCGCCCTGCCCGGGCGCCGACGTTCTTTCGACACGGCTCACTCACCTCCCCCTCTCCCACCCCTCTCACTTACTCCCTCCCCCGCCCCCCCCAAACAGGAGATGCTCGCGTCAGCACCGCCGCCCCGCACGGGCGCCGACATCTCGTTCGAGGCACGGCTCGACAGGGCAAAGGCCTCGCGCGACGGGCTGCTCGGCCTCATGGTCCCGCTGAATGAGGTGTGTGCTCAGGGGGCAAAGGGTTCAAGGAGCTTGGGGGTAGAGGGTTGGGGGTTTTAGGGTTTCAAGTTCAGGGTTAGGGTTAATTCTCTAGTCTACTAAACCCTTTCAAGGGTTTAGAAACCCAAAAACCCAAGCACTCAAGCACCCACCTGTGCGTGCTGAAGAAAGGGAGTGTGTGAGTGGCTCCCCCGGGGGGGGGAGCAGGGTTCACCCCAAAATGGGGTTGAGAGTATTTTTTGCTAAAGCAAGTATTTCCTAGTGGTGGGTCGGTGCACGATGGGCCCAGTGGTCCGCAACGGATCTTGTGAAAGATGGCCCACCCCGGGCCTTACGCTCACTCACTCACTCGATGTCACCCCGCCCGCGAGGCGTTTTTTTTTGCGAAAAGTGTAAAAAATGTTTCCACACTTTCGGGTCAAAATTCGCGCAATCTCACCCCGTAGCGCCGCCCTGAAGCGACTAACATCACCCAGCAAATTCGCATTTGCAGGGTGCGAGGTGGCTCAACGGAAACACTGGCTTGGCCTTTATGTGACTATACTGGCCCATTTGAGGGGCTGGGTGTGCAGCCTGCACAGTGGTGCTGCTTGCTTGGCGCCCGCCACCAAGTGTGGATGGCGTTACCGTGGGCTACTTGTAGCTTGACCTTTTGTGGGCCTTGAGCCTTGTTTCTCTAAGTCCCACTGGAGCTTTGGAACCGTACGTGTGACCGCCAGAAGTGGATTGTAACCAAACATCATCATCATACTGGCTGCACTAGGTGGGAGGCATTTAGGGTTATAGAGGCTTAAGGATACCGAGAATGTCCCGTTTACCCCGCGACATTTTAGGGAACAAGCCGAACTGCCCCAGCAGTTTCCCCACAATTTCCGATTTTTGCGGGAAAGTGTGGAAATTGCCGATTTCACACTTTTCGGAGCGAAATTCCCGCGATTCGCCCCCGCAATTTCTCCATAAGTTCCCGGTTTGCTCCCGCACCGGGTTCGGGGTCGCTAAGGACATCATTGACGTGCACAATCCGGCAGGTGTGCTCGTTGCGCGCACACACACACACAACCCGCCAGCCGTACTCACAAGTATAGCCACCCCTTGCCCCTCTGCATGTTTGCGGGTCGGCGCGAAGAAGGGCACGTGTAAGGAAGCAGCGCTCGTTGAGTACACACACACACAGACACACACCACCACCACATACGAGCTGTACATTTTGCGTGAACATCCCTCGTCGCCTGCCTGTGCACACACACACACACACACACACACACATGCAGGTCGGCACGAAGAAGAGCGCGTGCAAGGATGCAGCGCTCGTGGCGTGCGCACACGCCCTCGCCAAGGAGCTAAAGACGCTCGACATGGGGTTCCGCTGACCTGGAAAGACTCGGCTCGACGAATCCTCGCTCTCAGCGGATCGGCCGTGTTCCCTTGCAGCGCTCGTGGCGCGCGCACACGCCCTCGCCAAAGGAGCTCAAGACGCTCAACATGGGGCTTCGCTGACACAGGGCTACGCAGCGGGGAAGCACTCGGCTTGACGAATCCTTGCTCTCAGCAGCTCAGCCATGTTCCCTTGCACAATCATGGCGTGCGCACGCGTGCTGGCCAAAGGAGCTCGAGACGCTCGACATGGGCTTCCGCTGACACAGGGCTGCGAAGCGGGGAAGCACTCGGCTTGACGAATCCTCACTCTCAGCAGCTCGGCCATGTTCCCTTGCACAATTGCGGAATGCGCGCGCGTGCTGGCTAAAGTAGCTCGAGACGCTCGCCATGGGCTTCCGCTGACACAGGGCTGCGAAGCGGGGAAGCACTCGGCTTGACGAATCCTCGCCGTAGGCGGATCGGCCGTGTTCCCATGCACAATTGCGGCGCGCGCGCACGCGCTTGCCAGAGGAGCTCGAGACGCTCGACGCGGGGGTCCGCAATCTGCGTGCAATGGGCACGCACGCTTTGCGACGTGTGACCCGCACGGTCGGTCACAGCTTCGACCGTGTGCATGCGGTCGGTCGCAATGTGCGGCAGAGGCGGACGAGGGGACGTGCCTGGGGGCCGGAGAGTTACGGACCCAACACGAAGCCCCTGCCTCGCCCGCCGCAGCGGCTCTAGCCGTTGAGCGCGGCCGGTGCGACTGTTTTGGGGCTTGTCTGCCCACAGGACATGGCTCCTGCCGAGCCCATTACTTTTCTATGTGAATTTGGCTGTTTTGTATCCCTCCTTTTGATAATTTTTGTTATTGATGTCGCTCCTTACTGCTGATTGCTCGGCGCGCACGCACGGTGCTCCCCAGGGTGACCGTCGCAGCCGCCCGCTCTCCACCACCTTGCCTTGCAACTCCAGGTGACCTGTGGCATGCATGTACTTACGCATGTGCAGAGATGGCCCTTCCCCGCAATTAGCACTGCAGCTGGTTTTTCACAGGTGTAACCCGGTGCAGGAAGTTGAGAGATGATGATGAGAGTTTTACAATCCACTTCTGGCGGTCACACGTACGGTTCCAAAGCTCCAGTGGGACTTAGAGAAACAAGGCTCAAGGCCCACAAAAGGTCAAGCTACAAGTAGCCCACGGTAACGCCATCCACACTTGGTGGCGGCCAAGCAAGCAGCACCACTGTGCAGGCTGCACACCCAGCCCCTCAAATGGCCAGAGGGCGGACCCAAGGTATAAAACCATGAAGGGACCAAAAAGCCCTCCCCCAGACCACCGGAAGCGGGGCTAGTAGCACACCTGCCGCAGCACTCTACTCAGCGACCACACCGCACCCGCCACCGCACGCGTGTGGCGCCACCTCCCCTTCAAAAACACCCCCAGAGGGAATGCCATCTAGCAAGCAGGTGCAGGCACCCGCTCGCCGTCAACAACGAGGAGCGCGCGGTGGAACTGCGTCCGCTTCCCCGCAACCTTGGCGGCGAGGAAAGCGGGCCACAGCGCCTGGTGCTGCGCCTCCTCGCGGTCACTGAGGACGTCGAAGACTGCAGTCGAGTCCACGCAGCGGCGCAGCTCGTGGCGCCAGCGCACGACAGTGTCGGCCACGGCGTCAGACGCCACGGTGAAGAGCACACGCAGCACACCGCCCCCGCGTGGCTACACGCCGATGCCCCTGACGGCAGGCTTGGCGATGAGGAGCGACGCGGACACGACGCCACCATCAGCCGGCTCCCGCCGGCCAGTGCCGCCGTAGAGGAAGCGCACGACATCCGTAGCCAGGCGGACGGGCAGGCTGGTGCCGTCCTCGGCAGCTGCAGCGATCCGCTCCGCCGCCGCCGCCGTCGCCTCCTCTTCATCCATCCGCCTGCCACCGCCCGCGAGGAACCAGTTGGCGCCGCGTGCCACCGGGATGGACAGCACGAAGCTGCGGCGCAGCGACGTGTCGCCCACACGCGCAGGCAGCCCCCCCCAGCGGGAGGGGCCGCGCGCAGATGCTGCTCGAAGATCTGGGTCAACAAGCACACCAGCAGGCTCCACACGTGTTGGTTGGATTTGACTCCAAGCACACACACACACACACAAGAGCATACCTTGGGTTTCTGTTCAGCTGTTGCAACTTCGGTTTGGGTGTGGATCGCCAGGCATCATGCCAGGCATCGCGAGACCGCATCTGGCCGCATCTGGCCGCATCTGTCGCTCGTCTGGATCCGTTCGTGCCCATTCCAACGCAGGCTTTCCTTTAACAGCGAAGTGGTCGGTCAAGCAGCAAGGCACACAACAACTCTCTTGACTCCGACTGGCAACAGGGCGACCACTCACCCAGATACGACCGAGGTTGCAGCCAGCCCTTTCTGCACGACGGTATCTAGCACAGTGTTGGTGGTAAAGACGA
Organism: Chlamydomonas sp. UWO 241; assembly: GCA_016618255.1. Lineage (NCBI taxonomy): Eukaryota > Viridiplantae > Chlorophyta > Chlorophyceae > Chlamydomonadales > Chlamydomonadaceae > Chlamydomonas > Chlamydomonas priscui. The sequence continues at coordinate 840,676 of VFSX01000022.1, forward strand.
GCCCATGAGCGCACTGGGCGTACGCGTGGCTGCCTCCACAGAGGCTTTGCATGCGACGCAGCATGAGCATGGGCATGGCGTGGCCAGCACCAGCGGCAACGACGCGCCCCATGTGCCGTACGTGCACACACGCGCCCGCCGGCTGGGGCTCATCGGCAGAGTGCGCCGTATCATTACACGCCGTGCGCACCCTGCAGCGCTGGTGGTGCAGGCGCTGCGGCATCAAGACAGTGACGGGCAGCGCAGCGGTGACGGCGCCACCTCCTCTGACCACCACTCGGGGGATCCGACACCCGGGCAGCAGCACCAGCAGCAGCAGCAGCAGGGCCAGGGCGCGGCGACCGCCACCGCGCCGGCTGCCCCATCCGCCGTCATCATGCACCGCAACGTGAGCCTGCTGAACGACCTCGGTCTGGCGGGCGCGCCGCTCGGCAGCTCGCCGCTCGGTGGCAGTTCGCCGCTCTCCGGCGCCTCGCCACTGAACGGCTCCTCTCCCCTTAATGGCTCCTCTCCCCTCGGCGTGTCCCCCGCGCACTCGGTCGCAGACCTCCCGCGACTCGCGGCGTTGAGCGAGGACGACGAGGCGCACGGGCACCTACACGACCAGCAGCAGCGGCAGCCGCAGCAGCAGCAGCAAAGCGTTGTGTCCGTTGATGCGTGGACGCAAGTGCACGGCGAGGAGGCGCCCAAGCCGCGCCCGCTCCGCCGTCTGCGCGTCCGCGTGGCGCGGCTGGCGCGCGCACTCGCGCGGCGGGTTTTACCTCAGGTGGGGCCGTGGGGCCACACACACAAACATAAGCACGTACCATGTCTGGAATAAACGCCTGCAGCCACGACGCCACCCCCGTGGCATGTGCGTGTGGGGCGAGAGCACGCGGGTGGTGGTTTGCTAGGAGCGTCCTGTCGAGGGGCGGCGAGCAGGCAGGGAGCATGGGGAGGGAGAGAGGCGGGCCCTGGATTTGGGGGCAGGCAGGGATCAGAGGGAGGGAGAGAAAGCAGAGGGAGGGAGAGAGAGACGGTCCTGGGTTTGGGGGCAGGTGGGGAGCAGAGGGAGGGAGAGAAAGCAGATGGAGGGAGAGAGACCTGAGGGAGGAGAGAGAGTGAGTGAGCCCTGAGTTTGGGAGCAGGCAGAGAGCAGAGGGAGGGAGAGAGAGCGGGCCCTGGCCAAGGCTTGGTGGGTTGAAGTACGCGCGGGCGTGCGCAACGCGTTGGATCCCACGCATCCGCCCTGCAGGGCCCGGGCTATCCCCCTCCCTCCCTCTGCTCTCTTGCCTGCCTCCAGACCCAGGGCCGGCTCTCCCTCCCTCCCTCCCTCCCTCCCTCCTCTCCTCCCTCCCTCCCTCCCTCCCTCCCTCCCTCCTCCTCCGTCCCTCCCTCCTCTGCTCTGTCTTCCTCTCTCTGCCCTCTGCCTGCCCTCAAACCCAAGGCCTTCTCTCTCTCCCTCTCTCTCCCTCCCTCCCACCCTCCACCTCCACCCCTCCCTTCCCTCCCTCCCTCCCTCCTCCCTCTGCTCTCTTGCCTGCCTCAAGACCCAGGCCCGGCTCTGTCCCCCTCCCTCCCTCCCTCCCTCCCTCTGCTCTCGCTCCCTCTCTCCGCCCTCTGCCTTCACCCAAATCCCAAGCCCGCTCTCTCCCTCCCTCTGCTCTCTCTCCCTCCTTCTGCGCCCTGCCTGCTCGCCGCCCCTCGACAGAACGCTCCTAGCAAACCAACATCCACATGCTCCCGCCCAACACACCCCTGCCATGGGGGTGGCGTCGTGGCTGCAGACGTTTGAGCCAGACATGGTGTGTGCTTATGTTTGTGTGTGTGCGTGTGCTCTCTGCCCCTCACTCTCCCCTGCAGGGCCCAGGCTCCAACGACTGTACCGCGCTCGAGCGCGCATTCAACGTGGTCACGTGCGTGCCGTTCTTTGTCGCGGGGCGCGCGTTTGGCAGGTGGGTCCAGTGCGCATTGTTTTTTTTACAGGTTTTATACATTGGGTTTTACAAGTTTTACACAAACGCGCCCGGAGGACCCCGGGGCGTGAGTTCAGGCCGAGACTAGATGTCTAGGGGGACTCTACTAGGAGTGCCCGCAAGGCCGCGCAAGCGCCAGCCCACTAGTTCGCATTGTGCCACTGCCACGTGCACCACCCCGCCACCGCTCGTCTCCTCTCCTTCTCCCCTTCCTCTGCCCCCTTTCCCCATCCGCGATTCCGCCCCTGCCGCCCTTGCACAAATGTCTACCCACCCGCCAACCACACACATGCACACACACACAGGCCCCCGCTGTCTGCCACATTCTCCACCTTTGGCCACAACACACACGACTTGATCACGCGTCCCCTGATCCCCCCTCCCTTCCCCCCCACACACCCACTGCACCCACCCCCTCCTCTCCCCCACACACACCCACTGCCCCCATTGTCTGCTGCATTCGTCAGCTTTGGCCGCACCCTCATTCTTGCACACACACACACACACACACACTGCCGCACCTACATGCCACACGCCCACACGCCCTCCCCCCCCCACACACACACGTGCAGGCCCCCGCTGTCTGCCGCATTCGCCAGCTTTGGCCGCGCTCTCACGCTCGTCGGCGGCGTCGCGGCCGCGTACCACGCGTCATCAGGACGGCTGCGTCTGCTGCTGCGGAAGGTAAGCCGCCCTCATCCGCACACATGCCCTCTCCCACGCATCCTCAGGATGGCGGCTGTGCCTGCTGCTGCTGGACCCCCCCCCCTCCTCTCTCATCCATCCAACCCAGACTCGCTCTCGTCAAAGCGCTGCTGCTTGACTCTCCTTGACACACACACACACACACACACACACACTTGTCCCCTCCCCCCTTCTGCACGAGAATCCCCCCCCCATCCTTCCCCTCACCCCTCACCCCCCGAGCGGTGGGGCGGCTGCTTGGCTCGCCTCCTACCCCCCCCCCCCTCCCGCTTCTGCCCCCATTCATCAGCCCAAACTAACTGACTCTTTTTCATCCACCCCCAACTGCAGGCGGACTACTACTCGATCGCGTACTCATCCGCGGTGCTGCGAGCCAGCACGGTGGGGCCGCTGCCCCTCGTGTGCGCAGCCGCGATGGCGGCCGTGACGCCGCTCCGCCCGACGCTCGTGACCGGCGTGAACTTCGTCGCTGTGAGTGAGAGAGTGGGTCAGTGATCCTTGGGAAGGATTTAGCAATTAAGTATTGTTCCGCCTTTTCCGGCTTTTTCCCGGCACAAGTACTTTTTCCCGGCACTATTAATTTTTTCCCTGAGCGGAAAAGCGGAAAAACGGAATAGTCTACAAAGCAATTTATAAAAACAATCCGCTCCAATTCCGCTTCGAGCGGTATACTGCCATAGCAAGGATCTCTGGAGTGGGTGGGTGGGTGAATTGAGGGAGTGTGGGGGGGGGCAGGCGGGAGGGGGGGGGGAGGGACGTGTCACACGAAACCTAAATCCGACAGAGGAAAAGGACAAGCTAAGGCCAAGACTCGAACATGGGACAGGAGACAGAAAGGACAGGTGGGCAAAGCAGAAGAGTCACGTTAGGCGCTCATCAGTCGGGGGCTTGCCCTTGGGGGAGGGAGTGGGTGAGATGGGCCGGTTGGGTCAGTTAGGGTGCAGTCTCTCTGATATGGAGCGGCTCCGCGTAATCTACGAGCCCTGGCGACGAAGTAGACAGACCGGCGCAAACTTTGTCACGTTGTGGTGCAGCGCAACCGGTGGGGTTGGTGAGGAGGGCGGTAGGGGGTGCATCTGCGCTTCGTCTACGTGCCAGGGTAACGGAGAAGACGGACCGGGGCAGACCAGACACCGTGCCATGCACATGGCCCAGCGGCCCTGGGGGCGGCGGCCTGCCCTGGGAACTCTCTCTCTGTCTCTCACCCTGCTGGTTTTACAGGTTCTACACGAACGCGCCCGGAGGACCCCGGGGCGTGAGTTAAGGCCTAGACGACACGTCTAGGGGAGCTCTACTAGGAGAGCCCGCAAGGCCACGCAGCACGCGCCAGCCTACCAGGGTCTCACCGTGCTGTACAACTTCCGCGCAGGTTGAGGCGGCCGCGGCGGCGCGGCTGGTAACAACGCGGCGGTCCAGGGCGGGCGCCGCCGCGTGGGCGCGCCACGTCGCCGTGTCCGCCGCTGCGGTGTCGGCGTTTGGGGCGGAGGGCGCGCACACGTGGCACGCGGCCGGGCTGCAGGGGGCGGCGCACGCGCTGTGGCACGTGCTCGCCGCGGGCGCAATGCTGAGCGTGGGCCCGGTGCTGGCAAGCCAGCTTCCGCGTGTGCAGGTGCCGGCGGCCGCGCAGGCACCGTGCTGACGACTGAGACTCAATCGGTGCTTTCGACCTGCACGTCTGGAGCGCCGCCTGGCTCGGCAACTGCAGCCGCTGGGTCTTGAAGCATGTTGCTGCAGACAGGGTGCATGCATGGTCCAGTGGCCGTCCCCGCAGCGTGTGTAGTTGGCCTGCTAGCAGCGCTGTGATACCTGGTTGAGACAGGAGGCACAGCGGCCCTGTGCAACAATCTTCAGAGCCCGTCCCGGCTCAGCAGCCCCAGGGCTGCCTCTCTCTCTCTCTCTCTCTCTCTCTCTCTCTGTAAGACCCCCCCGGAACATCATCGCATGAGCACGTGACTGTTGTGCCCCCCCATCGCAACCCTCAGCACTTCAACAGCAGAACTGTCAACTCTACTCGTATTAGCTATCGCTGGCCTCTCCGTGCGCAGCCTACCCCCACACCGCAGCACATGCTCGTGTCGTGGCCTGGTATCGAATAAAACCGTCACAACGGAACATGTGGCGCTTTTTTTGTTCTCTGGTGAAGTTCACATGCTCTCCTCTCGCAGCCTCCTCACCGCAGCCTGCTCCCCTTGGCCGCCTTGCGACAGGCCGAGCTAGGCCAGTCACACACCTGCTCTTGCCCCGCACCCTGCTCTCCCTTGGCCGTCTGCTCCTGCTCTCGCGTCTGCTCCTGCTCTCGTGTCGCAGCCTGCCCTCCCTTGGCCGTCTGCGCATGCTTCTGCTCCCGCTTCGCAAACTGCTCTCCCTCGGCCGCCTGCTCTTTCCCCGCATCACAAACAGCTCTCACACCCCAGCCAGCGCCGCCTTTGCCTTCATGCCCCCTCGCGCCCCGCGGGGGCAGCCTCCTCCCCGGCCGTGCTGCGCTCCCGCATCGCCGCCTCCTCCTTGGCCCTGATGAGCGCGTGCATCAGCGAGTCGACCGGCGCGGACCGCATCGCGTCCTGCTCCCACGCCTCAACCGCGGCCTGCCCTCGCGACGCGGCGGCCTCCTTGGCCTTGATCAGCGCGTGCAGCAGCGAGTTGACCGGCGCGTCGAGCCCGAGCGCGCGCGCGTGCGTCACGACGTACCTGTGTGCGTGCGCATCGTGGGTGGGGTAGGGTGGAGAATTGTGGAGAAGGGCGGAGAATGGGCAAGAAGGAGGGCGGGTCAAGGCAGGGGGGGCAAGGGAGAGGGGTCAAGGGAGACGGGTGACGGGGGTTCAAGGGAGAGGCCCTACCAAAATCCCAACGTCTGATCCGCGCCATGGAATGCGGTCATAACGCCTGAGACGGTCCGGGGTGCGCCTCAGGCGGTGGTGAGCGCCTGAGGCGGTCGGGGTGGCACCTGAGGCGGTTTGGATAATGCCTGAGGCGACGCCTGAGGCGATCGTGGGTGCGCCTCAGGCGGCGCCTCAGGCGGTCGGAGCGCCTGAGGCGCCGCCTGATCCGCGCCATGGAATGGGACGCATGAGACGCCGCCTCAGGCGTTGTGAATGTGGTAGGGAGGGGTCAAAGGAGAGGGGGTCAAAGGAGATGGGTCAAGGGAGCGGGGTCGGGGTGGTGCCTTGGCGAGCGCGTCGATGCATCGCAGGGCCTCCGGTATAACAACTCTCTCTGGGGTGTTGAGGCCCTCAGAGAGAGAAGTTCTGGCGACTGACAATATAAGGAGCTGCTCCTCAGCCGCTCCTCGATCTTGATTGTCCTCCTACAGCCAGCTCCTGTGGAGTGATAAGAGGTTCGCGGTGTGAATTCTGGGGATTCCACCCTTCTCACTAACTTAATGCATCCTTACAGACTCGGTTCAGGCAAGGCTCAGGGAAAGTGTGGACAAATATGCCTTGGCCACATGCTGGCTGCAAGGGCCAACGGATCTACAGCAAAGCCCCAGCTGGGGCCCGTTCGATGCCTTTTGTCCCATACAGGGTGACACCGGGGCAGCTGGCACACACCCGTTGAGGTACTTCCACTCGGTCTGCTGCCCCGTCTAGACATCTACTCTAGGCCTGAACTCATGCCCCTTGGGGGGGGGGGGGGGACCGGGGTCCTCCGGGCGCGAACCTGTAAAACCGGGAACACCTCACCCGTTGAGATAGTCGACCTTGGTTGGCCGCCCCGCCTCCACGTCTTCCACGTCTTGGAGCATCCTAAGAGAAATCCTAAGAGAAAATCCTAAGAGAAATCCTAAGAGAAATCCTAAGAGAAATCCTAAGAGAAAGTCCTAAGAGAAAAAGACTTCAAATACTAGGCTCAGGGTAAGCTTTGTACCATCGGGGCAGCCGACACGCACCCGTTGAGGTAGTCCACCTCGGTCGGCCGCCCCGCCTCAACGTCTTGGAGCATGCTGTTCTTGTTGCGCCCCGTGCCAGATGCGACCTGCGCGTGGCCAGTCGTGTGTGTGTGTGTGCCACTGTGTGTGTATGTGTGTGTGTGCGTGTGCGTGTTCTCTCTCTCTCTCTCTCTCTCTCTTTCTGTGTGTTTTGCCTCTCTCTGTGTGTTTGTGCGTGTGCGTGTTCTTGTTGCGACACATGTCGGACGGCCTGCGCATGCGGTGGCCAGTGCTCAGTTGTGTGTGCGTGTGTGTGTGTGTGTGTGTGTGTGTAGCGGACTCCTACGAGGTGGCAAACCAGCATCAGTTGGGTGTTGGGCCTAGCGCCAACACAAGGCCATACATCATGAGCGGTGTCGCACAGACTGTGAAACACATCATCACCACACCCTACGCACCAAAGTCCACATACCCTTCGTATTTCAGCATCTCAGCACCCCCCCCCTAAAGCGACCTAAAACGTTATCAGCCTGCGCAGCACAAACACGCGCACCTGCAGCACGTAGTCCGCGAGCTCATCCGCCCCTTCAAATCCCAGCAGCTGCGGTCTAAAGATGCCAAAACAGCTAGGCACCCTCAAAACCCACCCTAAAAAACCTTATCCACTAGCAGCCTGCGCAGCACACGGAAGCCCTCACCTGTAGCACATACTCGGCGAGCTCGTCCGCCCCTTTGAATCCCAGCAGCTGCGGTCTAAAGATGCCAAAACAGCTAGGCACCCTCAAGCCCCACCCTAAAAAACCTTATCCACTAGCAGCCTGCACAGCACACGGAAGCCCTCACCTGTAGCACATACTCGGCGAGCTCGTCCGCCCCTTCGAATCCCAGCAGCTGCGATGTAAAGATGCCAAAACAGCTAGGCACCCTCAAAATCCACCCTAAAAAACCTTATCCACTAGCAGCCTGCACAGCACACGGAAGCCCTCACCTGTAGCACATACTCGGCGAGCTCGTCCGCCCCTTTGAATCCCAGCAGCTGCGGTCTAAAGATGCCAAAACAGCTAGGCACCCTCAAGCCCCACCCTAAAAAACCTTATCCACTAGCAGCCTGCACAGCACCCGGAAGCCCTCACCTGTAGCACATACTCCGCGAGCTCGTCCGCCCCTTCGAATCCCAGCAGCTGCGGCCCAAAGATGCCCAAACAGCTCGGCACCCTCAAAACCCACCCTAAAAAAAAAACGTATCCACAAGCAGCCTGCGAGTTATACACAGAAGCTCTCACCTGCAGCACGTACTCCGCGAGCTCGTCCGCCCTTTCGAATCCCAGCAGCTGCGGTCCAAAGATGCCAAACAGCTCGACGCACACGTCGTGCACGAGGCGCCGCCCCCATGCGCTCTGTGTGTACTCGCAGTTGAAGACTTTGAACGGAACGGGGCACCAGGCGTGCGGAGGGGGGAGGGGGGGGAGGGAGGGTGGGGGGTCGGAAGCCGCACGCAGCATATGCAGGTCTTTGGTCCACACTCGCTCTGTGTGTACTCGCAGTTGAAGACTTTGAACCTAACGGGGCAGCAGGCATGTGGCGGGGGATGAGTCGGTCGCCGCTTGCAGCACACGCATGGAATGTGTATGCCCCATTGTTCCATGCAGAAGTGCAACACACAACAACTTGGCGAGGATGCTCCAAGCTGGTGAGAAGTGTGGAATCCCCAGGAGTCTACACCGTGGACCTCTAAATGCACAGCATCCAAATGCTGTGGATGAGGAGCAGCAATCAAGAGTGAGGAGGGGTCCTTAAACTAGCAGCAACCTCCTCCAGGACCACACATTGGCAGGCAGCCGGCTGGTGGCCACCGCCCCTCACAAGTGAGTGTTAGTTAGGGCCAGAACTGGACTTGGCTCTAGGCGGTGGGACTAGGACTATAATATGTCGTTGTTGGAAAGCCGATGTTGCTGTTACTGCCTGCTGATCATGCTGCATGCCTGCTGTTTATGTTGCAAGTCTGCTGTGTATGCTGCATGCCTGCTGTTCATGTTGCATGCCCTACCTCCGAGCAGCGCCGTGCCCGCGTTGACGGCGCAGTTAATCGCAAGCTTGCGGTGGACCTGTCAGGGGTGATGAAGGATGTTGTTACAGTCAGAGACACCTCTAAAGGCATATAAGACCGTGATCGACGCGTATGGCCCGAGCACCTTAATGAGATGGCTGGCTGGGGTAGTTGGGTAAGTTGGGTCCGTTGCGGCAGTTGTGTCAGTTGTGTCAGTTGGGTCAGTTGCAACAGTCCCGGCAGTTGACCGGGAGCTTGCGGTGGACCTGTCAGGGGGGTGTTGGGGTAGTTGGGTCAGTTGAGGCAGTTGGGGCAGTTGGGGCAGTTGCAACAGTTGCGACAGTTGACCGCGAGCTTGCACTGCGAGCGTACATGCACACACGTGCACACGCACACGCACGCACACCACGTACCTGCTGCATGAGCTCCGCATGGCTCGGCACGAGCTCGGCGTTGAGGCCACGCACCGCAATCAAACGGCGCAGAAGGCTGCCACCTGCAATCGCAGACTGCGTTTCATGGTGCATGTGTGTGTGTGAGGGGGAGAGGGAGAGAGAGAGGGAGAGGGGGGGGGGGAGGCTGTCACCTGCAATCGCAGACTGCGTTTAATGGTGCATGTGTGTGTGTGGGGGGGAGAGGGAGAGAGAGAGGGAGAGGGGGGGGGAAGGCTGTCACCTGCAATCGCAGACTGCGTTTAATGGTGCATGTGTGTGTGTGGGGGGGAGAGGGAGAGAGAGAGGGAGAGGGGGGGGGAAGCTGTCACCTGCAATCGCAGACTGCGTTTAATGGTGCATGTGTGTGTGTGTGTGTGAGAGAGGGAGAGAGAAAGAGAGGGAGACAGAGGCAGCAGGCTGCCATCTGCAATCGCACACTGCGTTTCATGGTGCATGCAAGTGTGTGTGAGAGTGTGTGAGGAAGAGAGGATGGGAAAGGAATGGAGAGAAAAAGAAAGAAAGGGAGAGAGAGAGAGAGGGACAGATAGAGGGAGGGAGAGAGAGAGGGAGGGAGAGCGAGAGAGGAAGAGCGAGAGAGGGGGGGAGGGAGTTGGAGAGAGAGAGGGTGAGAGGGGGAGGGAGAGACGCAGCAGGCTGCCAGCTGCAAGTGTGGCTTGTACACACGGTGTGTCTAACATATACCTGACACCTCCTCAGCCCCTGGCCCCTGCCTGGCCCCTGCCTAGCCCCTGCCTGGGCCCTGTCTGGCCCTTGCCTGGCCCCTGCCTGGCCCCTGCCTGCCCCCCCCTGCCTGGCCCCCCCCGCCGGTACTCAAGCGTGCGGACGCGTCCCAGCAAGCCCAGCAGGACCAGCCGCCGTCACACCTGCCTGTCGCCTGCCTGTCACCTGCCTGTCACCTGCCTGTCACCTGCCTGGCACCTGCCCACCCACATACGTACGCTGCTGCTCAATCATGTGCACGCGTCCTCCCAGAAAGCTCATCAAGCCCAGCAGGACCACCCGACCCGGCCACGCGGGCTCGTCACCTTCGTGGCACCTGCCTGGCACCTGCCAGGCGCCTGCCTGTCACCTGCCTGTCACCTGCCTGACACCTGCCTGCCCTCCCACACCTGCTGCTTCTCAAGCATGCGCACGCATCCTCCCAGCGAGCCCATCAAGCCCAGCAGGACCACCTGACCCGGCCACGCGGGCCTGTCACCTTCCTGTCACCTTCCTGTCACCTGCCTGGCACCTGCCTGGCACCTGCCTGGCACCTGCCTGCCCTCACCCACCTGCTGCTGCTCAAGCGTGCGCACGCGTCCTCCCAGCAAGCCCATCAGGCCGAGCCGCGGCCACACACTCTGGTGGGCGTGGGAGCAGAAGTGAGGGCATTGTGTGGGAGGGGGGGGGGCAGGTGTGCGTGTGCGTGTGCGTGTGTGTGTGTGTGTGCAGTTGTCCAGGTTGCCAGGTGCAGGTGGCGGTGCGCACCCGACCATGCCTACTCTGCCCAGTGCACTCACCACCCAAGCCTGGCATTAGCCCTGCCCTGAGCCCTGCCCTGAGCCCTGCCCAGAGCCCTGAGCCCTGAGCCCTGAGCCATGCCCTGAGCCATGCCCTGAGCCACGCCCTGAACCATGCCCCGAGCCGTGCCCAACTGAGCCCCCCCCCCTCCCCCTCCCTCTCCCTCCCGCACCCACCCCCATGCCCACATGCCTTTCAAACCGCAAACCCCAAACGCGCACCCCCCCCAAAACCCACACCTGGTGCCTCGTATCCGCCAGATCTGCCAGACCAGGTCGGCCGGCGCGAGCACACTATCGCACCCATGCACGACTCCTATCACACTCCCAAATCCCCCCAAAAGCAAAACTCAAGGCTCTCAGCCTTCGTACCCCACGCTATTCAGCCCACACCTGGTGACTCTTATCCGCGAAGTCAGCCAGACCAGGGTTAGCCGGCGCGAGCTTGATCGCGCCCATGCACGACTGCACCCCTATCTGTCAAACTCCCCCCCCCCCAACACCCACGAAAGCGGTACGCCTGCAGCCTTTCAAACCCAAAACCCAAAACCCAAAACGCGCACCCTCCGAACAGACCGCACCTGGTGCTTTGCATCTGCCAGGTCTGCCAGCCCAGGGTCGGCCGGCGCGAGCTTGGTCGCACCCACGCACGACGGCACCTATCAAACGTCATCCCACCCCACCCCCAAGACAGGACAACAAGAACCCAGCCAGCCTCCAGCCTTCACACCCTAATGCTGCATGCATGTTAGTCAACCCACCCACCTGGTGCTTCGCATCTGCCAGATCTGCCAGACCAGGGTCGGCCGGCGCGAGCTTGATCGCGCCCATGCACGACTGCACCACGTGGTCGGGCCCCCTGCGGTACGCGCCGTGCGTGACGCTGCCTATCGACAGCTGAAGGCCGGCCGGGGTGTGCCCCGGCGCGACCGCGCGCGCGTGCACCTGCGGGGGGCGGCGCAGCAGGGGGGGGGGTCAGATGGTGTGCCTCGGCGCGACCACCTGTGTGTGGGGTGGGTGGGGGGGGGGTTGAGAAGGCGCATCAGCGGTGCAGGTGTTGTGAACCTGCGGGGGCGGCGCAGCAGGGTGAGGCTCAGATGGTGTGTGTGTGTGGAGGGGGGGGGGGGCGCTCGGCGGAACCGCCACCGACCCATCTTCCAAGGCGCACGCCAACGCTGATGCATCTCGGGGAGGACGCCCAGTGTGCCGTTCTGAGCCCCCACCCCCCCCCTGCCGCTGTGGAGCCATGCCCACAAAGCAAATGAGTGCCAGCATGCCCCACCTGGGCTCCCCTCCAGCCGGCAGGAACGGTGGGAGGATTGTCAGGGATTGAACTCACCTCGCCCAGATCTGCGGCGCCCCCCCCCCCCCGGTGCCAGGCCATACACACAAAGAAACCGAGCGCCAGCACGCCTCCTGAGTTGCTCTCCAGTCCCGGAAGGAACGGCTGGAGGATTGTCAGGGATTGAATCCACCTAGCCCAGAACGCCGTTCTGCGGCAGCCCCCCCCCCCCCGCGCCGGTGTGGAGCCATACACACGAAGCGACCGAGCGCCAGCATGCCCCCCTGGGCTCCCCTCTCGCCGGTGGGAACGGTGGGAGAATTGTCAGGCATTGAATTCACCTCGCCTAGAACGCCGTTCTGCGGCAGCCCCCCCCCCCGGCCGGTGCCAGGCCATACACACTATGAAATTGAGCGCTAGCACGCCTCCTGGGTTGCTCTCCAGCCCTGGAAGGAATGGCTGGAGGATTGTCTGGGGTTGAGCGCACCTCGGAGAACACGCCCAGCGCGCTGTTCCGCAGCAGCCCCCCCCCCCTCACCCCCCCCAACACAATCCTCCCCCGTGTGGAGCCACATCCACAAAGCAACCGAGCCCCAGAGCGCCTCCCTCCTGGATTCAGGGAGGATTGGTGTGAGGATTGTCGGGGGTTGAGCTCACCCCAGGGAACACGCCCAGCGCGCCATTCAGCAGCCCCCCCCCTCCCACGCGGTGTGGAGCCACACCCACAAGGCAACCGAGCGCCAGAACGCCCCCCTCCAGCCGTGAGGATTGGTGTGAGGATTGTCGGGGATTGAGCTTACCTCAGGGAACATGCCCAGCGCGCCGTTCTGCAGCAGCCCCCCCCCCACACACACACCACCCAATACCCCCCCCTGGTGAGGAGCCACACCCACAAAGCAACCGAGCGCCAGAACGCCCCCCTCAAGCCGGGAGGATTTGTGTGAGGATTGTCGGGGATTGAGCTCACCTCAGGGAACACGCCCAGCGCGCCATTCTGCAGCAGCAGCACGTTGGCGGCGGGCGAGAGCCGCGACGACACCGACAGCAGCGCGGGCACGGTGTCGGCCGCCTGCGTGTGTGTGTGCGTGTGCGTGTGCGTGTGTGTGTGTGTGTGTGTGGTCGATTTTACAGTCCGTCAGACGCCTTTGATGGCGCACACGACCCATGCGTGTGTGTATGTGTGTATGTGTGTGTGTGTGTGTACGAGTCGGTTATCACCGTCAGAGCACCATCAGAGCACCATCAGAGCACTATCAAGAGTCCCATCAGCGCCCTATTAAAGCGCCCCATCAAAGAGCCATCAAAGCGCCATCACAGCGCCATCCGAGCACCATCAAGAGCACCATCCGAGCACCATCCGAACACCATCAAGATCCCATCAGCGTCCCATTAAAGCGCCACCACAGCGCCATCAGAGCATTATGAAGAGCAACATTAGAGCGCCATCAGAGCACCATCAAGAGCACCATCATAGCACCATTGGAGCGCCCCATCAAAGCGACATAAAGAGTCCTAGCAGAGCACCATCAGAGCGCTGTTAGAGCCCCATCAATGCCCCATCATAGCGCCATCAAGAGCCCCACCAGAGCACCATCGGGGCCCATCAATGCCCCATCATAGCGCCATCAAGAGCCCCACCAGAGCACCATCGGGGCCCATCAATGCCCCATCATAGCGCCATCAAGAGCCCCACCAGAGCACCATCGGGGCCCCATCAATGCCCCATCACAGTGCCATCAAGAGCCCCACCAGAGCACCGTCTGCGCCCCATTAAACCGCCCGATCAGAGCCCCATCAGATGACAGCAACTCGTCGTTGACAACGATCAGCGCATATAACAGGCGCATCCAGGATGAGTCCCCCCTACCTAAACACCTAGTCCAGGCCTCAGCTCACGCCACGGGGTCCTCCAGGTGCGTAGGGTGAAGCAGCAAAGCGGGGTTTGAGTATCAGAGTCGGGGATGCAGTGGTTGCGGACCTGGTGAAGGGTCTCCCCCCCAAAAGTGTGCCGGGCCCCTGCTGTACAGAGGTATGTACGCCCCCACACCTTTGTCGCGACCACCAGCTGCGTGATGGGTCCTCCCCTTGAACTGCTGCCGCCGCCGCTGCCAACTGTGTGCGCGCGTGAAGGGGAGAGTGGGAGAGAGTGAGAGAATGAGAAAGAGAGAGTGAGAGAGTGAGAGTGAGAGAGTGAGAGAGTGAGAGAGTGAGAGAGTGAGAATGAGAGAGTGAGAGAGTGCGAGTGAGAGTGAGAGAGTGAGAGAGTGAGAGAATGAGAGAGTGAGAGTGAGAGAGTGAGAGAGTGAGAGAGTGAGAGTGAGAGAGTGAGAGAGTGGGAGAGAGGGAGAGGGGCAGGCAAAGCATGCATCGTTGGTGGGTGCGTGCGAGTGCGTACCCCCCCCTCCCCCCCCCTCGTCTCAACCGCCACCTCATGACAAACCCTCAACCCTCAACCCTCAAGCCTCAACCCTAAAACCCCAACCCCAAACCTCACCACCGGGCGCGCGCCAGCCCCCATCCTGATGAGTCGTCTCGACCGCCATCGCGTAACTAAACCCCAAACCCCAAACCCTCAACCCTCAACCCAAAAACCTCAGCCCCAAACCTCACCACCCGCCGTCCGACTGCGCCGTCTCGACAGCCACCTCATGCCTAGGGTTGAAACCCTACTTAACACTCGACAACCTCAACCCTCAAAACTTGACATAAAACCTCCAACTCCAAATCCCTCAACCCCCAAACCGCAGCCCCAAGCCTCACCACCGAGCGCGTGCCACCCCCCGCCCGGCGTCGCCGTCTCGACCGCCACAGCATGCCGCGGCGGCGACGCGTGTCCGCTGAGCCACTCTTCCGCCGCAGCCGGGTCACCCTGGGATCGGGGTTTGGGGTTTGGCGCTCAGGGTTTAGGGCAGGTTTAAGGTGGATTGGGTTGAGGATTTAGGGCTTAGGGTTCAGGGATAGACCCGCCATCTCAAAGCCCAGGTAGTCATGGAACGCGCGTGCATGCCTCTCTCGCGCACAGGTCGAACACGCCAACTCGTGTCCAACAGGCGACAAAATCCACCACACATACAGCGCCGGCATGCAGCCCTAACTGGACAACCCTCTAACACAACCCCAAGAAAGTCGAAACAATACTAATCAACCGTCAGCACTACACAACCATACACACTAAACAACCATAACCACTGAACAACCATACTAACAAACTAACCTGTACTAGAGCTGCGCGCCGCCGGCCGTGACGATCAACCTTCGATGTTGTTGTTTCCAAAGCCCTAACCATAAAATCCCATCACCCCTCCCCCCCCCTTAACCCCAACAACCGTAGTACCGTATTGCCTTGAGATTAAATAATTCGGAAAACGTCGCGGCAAGGTCGGTTTCTAAAAAACATTTCCGAAAAAGTTGAAAAGTGACGTCAAAACGGGGTTAAAAAAGTCGTGGCAAGGCACAAAATTCTACACAATTGCCCCCTTCATAAAAGTGGCACCAGGGCAAAGCGGTACCACGGTTAACCCTGGTACCTGGTACTCGAGCTGCACGCCGCCGGCTGCGACGATCGCGGCCCAAAATCCTAAAACCTAAAACCCCAAATCCTAAAATCCCAAACCTCAAACCCTAAAACCCCAAACCCTTAAGGTTGGGGGGCCCTGAACCCTTAACCCCTGAACCCACCTGATACTCGAGCTGCACGCCATCGGCCGCGATCAACCTTTCATGTTGTTGCCATGATGATAAAAAACATCACCCCCCCCACACCTAAGAGTAACAGTAACACGGGGTTTCCAGCTAAGCAGGCTACTCTTCTACTAGAGACACCCACCGATACTCCAGCACACTTAAGTACTAGAGTACCGCCGGCTCCCGGCCGATAGACTACCGCTCCCGCCGGCTAGACTACCCCAAACAGCGGTCTCTGAGAGACATATCTGGCAAGGAGCATATAGGAGAGGACCTTCCTCAGGGTCACAGTAGTGGCCTTGTGGCCAGTCAAGGCGGCGGAGCCGACTGGCGCTGACTGGAACGGTCCCCGCCTGGCAGTGCATGGCTGTCCAGCTCTCGTTTGCATGGAGCCCCACCTAAACCCCAAGTCAACCCTGGTACCTTGGTACCCCCGCCTAAACCCCAACCCTGGTACGCCTACCTGGTACTCGAGCTGCACTCCGCCGGCTGCGACGATCGCGGTCGCCGCCTCGGCGTTGCGCATGAGCAGTGTGACGGGGATCTGTGTGCGTGTGTGCGTGTGTGGAGAGGGGGGGGCATGCATGTGCGTGTGAGTTTGTGCGTGTGCGTGCGCGTGCGTGTGCGATTGAGTGAGGGGGGGGTCCCATTGTGGGACACATCGGTGTTGTGCATGAGTGGTGGGGATCTGTTTGCGTGTGTGTGTGGGTGTGTGGTGGGTGGGTGGGTGGGTGGGGAGTGTGTATGTGTGTGTGTGGGGGGGCGGGGGTTGAGAGGGATGGCGCCTCGGCGTTGCGCATAAGCAGTGTGACAGGGATCTGTGTACGTGTGTATGCGTGTAGGCGGAGGGGGGGGGGCATGCGTGTGCGTGTGAGTTTGTGCGTGTGTGTGCACATGTGCGGTTGAGAGAGGGGGGGGTCCCTTCGTGGGACACGTCGGGGTTGCGCATGCGTGGCGGGGATCTGTTGGCGTGTGTGGGGAGGGAGGGAGTGTGTGTGTGTGTGTGGTGGTGGGGGGGATTGAGAGGGAGGGCGCCTCGGCGTTGCGCATGAGCAGTGTGACGGAGATCTGTGTACGTGTGTTTGTGCGCGTGTGTGTGTGTGTGTGTGCGTGTGTGCACGCGTGTGCGATTAAGAGAGGGGGGGTCCCACTGTGGGACACATTGGTGTTGCGCATGCGTGGCGGGGATCTGTTTGCGTGTGTGGGGAGGGTGGGTGTGGGGAGGGGGGGGGGTGAGAAGGAGGGCGTCTCGGCGTTGCGCATGAGCAGTGTGACAGAGATCTGTGTGTGTGTGTTTGTGCGTGTGCGTGTGTGTCAAATGTGTGTCATCCTACGCGCCTATAAAGCGCTGCCGCCAACTAGCGCTGTCTCTTGGGGTTGGGCTCCACCCGCCTGCGTGCCCACACGTTAACACACAGATGCAATCACGCAAACACACACACACACACACACAAACACACACACACACATGCACACACTCACGTGCACTCACACACACATACACACACGAACACACTGGCAGCTGCATGGCACGCCCGCACCTTCATGTGACGCAGGTGCCATGCGACCAGGAGGCCCACAGACCCGGAGCCGATGACGTGGATGCCGGGCATCGTGCCGCGCTGCTGGTGCTCCTGCTGCTGCCGCAGCTGCTGCTGCGTCTGCGCTGGTGCAAGCTGCGGCGCGCCCCTCTGCTGCTGGCTCGGCGCCAGGCGCCCCTCGCGCAGCCGCCCTTCGGTCAACCGCCCCTCGCGCAGGTTCCCCTCGGGGAGCCGCCCCTCGCGCAGCCGTCCCTCGGCTAGCCTGCCTTGCCACAGCCGGCTGCGCTGCTGCGCCGACTGCTGGAAGTGCCGGGCGGGAGTGCCGTCCGCCGGGGTTGCTCGCACTGACACGCAGCCGCGGCGAGTGCCGCTGTGGGTGCTGGTGGCCGCGAGCGCCGGCGGTTGGGAGCACTGCGGCAGCCTGTTGCCAGCACGCCGGGGAAGCGTGCCCCCTCGCAGGTGAGGGGGGTCACACCTGGCGGCTGCAGCAGCTGCGCGCACATGCGCGCGTGTGGGCATGGCTTGCATGGCGCGGCATGGGAGTACGCGAGTGGTGGGTGGCCCAACCAACCAACCAACCACGGCTACGTGTGTGCCTCTATGTGTGCAGGCCCCTGGAAGTAAGGTTGTTTGTGGTGGGTGGGCGGCCGAGCAAAGACTTCAAAGTCAAATGGCAAAAAGTGTGGGATCGTCCATGCATTCATTCATGCATGGACGCTGCATGGGCTTGCTTGATTGAGGAAGGCATCAAACCTCTGTTATATAGCACCAGTAAAGCACACGCGAGGCCGACATGGGCCGTGGTCAGGTGAGAGAGTTGGTGGGCGCCGGCATTGGCGCTATGGAACAGCCCTGTGCGTGTCCACGCGCCCCTCTGCTGCTGTCACTGATCATCGCATGTGCTGTTGAAACTCCAATCGATTCATTGCAGAACCGGGGCGGTGGGAGGGGAGGCGGTGGACGGGGTCGTGGCGGCGGGAGGAACAACCGGGATGACGCAGGAGCGCCAGCCAAGCGTCAGCGCACAGAAAACGGGGCGGGTTGGATCGAGGAGGGCGATTTCTCCAACGCCGCGTTCGAGGAGTACTACAAGGCGCAGGACATCGTGCCAGAGGAGCAGTGGGACGAGTTCATGGCGTGCCTGCGCTCCCCCCTCCCAGTCACGTTCCGCATCAATGGCGGGGGACGCTTCGCCGATCACCTGCGTGACAAGCTCACCAAGGACTTCTTCTCGCACTTTAAGGAGGGCGAGACGATGGTGAGACTGGGCGCATGGGCGTGCATGGCGACGCACATGCATGCATGCATGCAGGGCCGCCCGCGTGTGCAAGCCTCACGCGTGCAACGCACGGCGCCTGGGTACCCGCGCACCTGCAGTCTGAGGGCGAGACGTTCCAGCCGCCGCGCCCGCTCCCGTGGTACCCCAACAACTACGGCTGGCACATGTCGTTCACGCGCCAGCAGCTGCGCAAGACCCCGATGCTCGAGGAGATCCATGAGTTCATGAAGACGGTGTGTGTGTGTGAATTTCAGCGCGTGCGCGTGTGTACGTGTGCTGGTGTGCTTGCCTGTGTGTGCGTGTGTGCGTGTACGTTTGCGTGCGTGTGCCTGTATTTCGTGTGTGCACTTGTGCGTGCGTGTGCGTCCTCTTCTCACACAAATGATGCTGCGGAGCTGCGCGGATGATGAAAAACAACCTAGGGGAGCCTCGTGCCCTTTGCGGCTGTGGTGATGAGTACCCGAGTACTGAAAATCCCTTACGCGCACACGCACGCATGCGATCCTGCTGCAGGGCAGGGGGGGGGGGGGCTGTGTCTTGCGCGTGATGCGCATGTGTTTGGCGGGTGTGGTTCGTGTATCGCTCAATTTTCTGGTTCCCCTGGTCAACACACACGCACGCACACACATGCATACACACACACACACATTCTCACACACACACCTCGACTTGCGCACACGCACACACACACACACACACACACACACACGCACGCACGCGCGCGCGCACGCGCGCACGCGCACACGCGCACACGCGCACACGCGCACGCACACGCACACGCACACACACACACACATACACACACACGCCCCCCCGTCACCAGGCCAACGACCACGGCAGCATCTCGCGCCAGGAGGCCGTGTCAATGGTCCCTCCGCTGTTCCTCGACGTGCAGCCGCACCACGCGGTGCTCGACATGTGCGCTGCGCCGGGCTCCAAGACGCAGCAGCTGCTCGAGGCGCTGCACTCGGGTGCGTGCATGAGCATGTGTGTGTGTATGTGTGCGTGTGGGGGGGAGGTGAAGGTGTGTCTGTGTGTGTGCGTGCGTGTGTGTATGCGTGTGTGTGTGTGATGGTGAGTGTGTTGGTGTCACGCCCGGGCTCCAAGACGCAGCAGCTGCTCGAGGCGCTGCACTCGGGTGTGTGCGTGAGTGTGTGTGTGTGTGTGTGTGTGTGTCCGCTGCTTACGCACACACCTCCCATCCCGCACACACACACACTCTCACGCACACACGCGCGCACACACACAAACGCAGGCGACACCTTCCCCACTGGTTTCGTCGTCGCCAACGACTCCGACTTCAAGCGCTGCAACCTGCTCACGCACCAGACCAAGCGCGTGTGCTCGCCGTGCCTGCTCGTGACCAACCACAGCGCGGAGCAGTTCCCAGAGGTCAAGGTCACGCTGCCATCCGGGAAGGTGCGGAGAATCAGCGCATGAGCATGCGCGTGCGCACATGCATGTGCTGGCATACGCAACACTCCAACCACAGCGCGGAGCAGCTCCCAGAGGTCAAGGTCACGCTGCCATGCGGGAAGGTGCGGAGAATCAACGCATGCGCACGGGCTTGTGCTGGCATTGCATTGCATGCGCATGCACATGCACAAATGCTACACACCAGCCACAGCGCGGAGCAGCTCCCAGAGGTCAAGGTCACGCTGCCATACGGGAAGGTGCCGAGAATCAGCGCATGGGCATACGTTGGCATTGCATTGCATGCGCATGCACATTCACACATGCTACACACCAGCCACAGCGCGGAGCAGCTCCCAGAGGTCAAGGTCACGCTGCCATACGGGAAGGTGCCGAGAATCAGCGCATGGGCATACGCTGGCATTGCATTGCATGCGCATGCACATGCACACATGCTACACACCAGCCACAGCGCGGAGCAGCTCCCAGAGGTCAAGGTCACGCTGCCATACGGGAAGGTGCCGAGAATCAGCGCATGGGCATACGCTGGCATTGCATTGCATGCGCATGCACATGCACACATGCTACACACCAGCCACAGCGCGGAGCAGCTCCCAGAGGTCAAGGTCACGCTGCCATACGGGAGGTGCGCAGAATCAGCGCATGGGCATACGCTGGCATTGCATTGCATGCGCATGCACATGCACACATGCTACACACCAGCCACAGCGCGGAGCAGCTCCCAGAGGTCAAGGTCACGCTGCCATACGGGAAGGTGCGAGAATCAGCGCATGGGCATACGCTGGCATTGCATTGCATGCGCATGCACATGCACACATGCTACACACCAGCCACAGCGCGGAGCAGCTCCCAGAGGTCAAGGTCACGCTGCCATACGGGAAGGTGCAGAGAATCAGCGCATGGGCATGCGCATGCGCACATGCATGTGCTGGCATACGCAACACTCCAACCACAGCGCGGAACAGTTCCCAGAGGTCAAGGTCACGCTGCCATACGGGGAGGTGCAGAGAATCAGCGCATGGGCATACGTTGGCATTGCATTGCATGCGCAAGCACATGCACACATGCTACACACCAGCCACAGCGCGGAGCAGCTCCCAGAGGTCAAGGTCACGCTGCCATACGGGGAGGTGCGCAGAATCAGCGCATGGGCATACGCTGGCATTGCATTGCATGCGCATGCACATGCACACATGCTACACACCGGCCACAGCGCGGAGCAGCTCCCAGAGGTCAAGGTCACACTGCCATACGGGAAGGTGCCGAGAATCAGCGCATGGGCATACGTTGGCATTGCATTGCATGCGCATGCACATGCACACATGCTACACACCAGCCACAGCGCGGAGCAGCTCCCAGAGGTCAAGGTCACGCTGCCATACGGGGAGGTGCGCAGAATCAGCGCATGGGCATACGCTGGCATTGCATTGCATGCGCATGCACATGCTCACATGCTACACACCAGCCACAGCGCGGAGCAGCTCCCAGAGGTCAAGGCCACGCTGCCATACGGGAAGGTGCAGAGAATCAGCGCATGGGCATGCGCATGCGCACATGCATGTGCTGGCATACGCAACACTCCAACCACAGCGCGGAACAGTTCCCAGAGGTCAAGGTCACGCTGCCATACGGGGAGGTGCGCAGAATCAGCGCATGGGCATACGCTGGCATTGCATTGCATGCGCATGCACATGCACACATGCTACACACCGGCCACAGCGCGGAGCAGCTCCCAGAGGTCAAGGTCACACTGCCATACGGGAAGGTGCCGAGAATCAGCGCATGGGCATACGTTGGCATTGCATTGCATGCGCATGCACATGCACACATGCTACACACCAGCCACAGCGCGGAGCAGCTCCCAGAGGTCAAGGTCACGCTGCCATACGGG
>VFSX01000022.1:864650-890077 GCA_016618255.1 Chlamydomonas sp. UWO 241
TGGCATTGCATTGCATGCGCATGCACATGCACACATGCTACACCCCAGCCACAGCGCGGAGCAGCTCCCAGAGGTCAAGGTCACGCTGCCATACGGGGAGGTGCGCAGAATCAGAGCATGGGCATACGCTGGCATTGCATTGCATGCGCATGCACATGCACACATGCTACACACCAGCCACAGCGCGGAGCAGCTCCCAGAGGTCAAGGTCACGCTGCCATACGGGGAGGTGCGCAGAATCAGCGCATGGGCATACGCTGGCATTGCATTGCATGCGCATGCACATGCACACATGCTACACACCGGCCACAGCGCGGAGCAGCTCCCAGAGGTCAAGGTCACACTGCCATACGGGAAGGTGCCGACAATCAGCGCATGGGCATACGTTGGCATTGCATTGCATGCGCATGCACATGCACACATGCTACACACCAGCCACAGCGCGGAGCAGCTCCCAGAGGTCAAGGTCACGCTGCCATACGGGGAGGTGCGCAGAATCAGCGCATGGGCATACGCTGGCATTGCATTGCATGCGCATGCACATGCACACATGCTACACACCGGCCACAGCACGGAGCAGCTCCCAGAGGTCAAGGTCACGCTGCCATACGGGAAGGTGCCGAGAATCAGCGCATGGGCATGCGCATGCGCACATGCATGTGCTGGCATACGCAACACTCCAACCACAGCGCGGAACAGTTCCCAGAGGTCAAGGTCACGCTGCCATACGGGGAGGTGCGCAGAATCAGCGCATGGGCTACGTTTGCGATTGCATTGGCATGCGCATGCACATGCACACAGCTCACACACCAGCCACAGCGCGGAGCAGCTCCCAGAGGTCAAGGTCACGCTGCCATACGGGAAGGTGCCGAGAATCAGCGCATGGGCATACGCTGGCATTGCATTGCATGCGCATGCACATGCTCACATGCTACACACCAGCCACAGCGCGGAGCAGCTCCCAGAGGTCAAGGTCACGCTGCCATACGGGAAGGTGCCGAGAATCAGCGCATGGGCATACGTTGGCATTGCATTGCATGCGCATGCACATGCACACATGCTACACACCAGCCACAGCGCGGAGCAGCTCCCAGAGGTCAAGGTCACGCTGCCATACGGGAAGGTGCCGAGAATCAGCGCATGGGCATACGTTGGCATTGCATTGCATGCGCATGCACATGCACACATGCTACACACCAGCCACAGCGCGGAGCAGCTCCCAGAGGTCAAGGTCACGCTGCCATACGGGGAGGTGCGCAGAATCAGCGCATGGGCATACGCTGGCATTGCATTGCATGCGCATGCACATGCACACATGCTACACACCAGCCACAGCGCGGAGCAGCTCCCAGAGGTCAAGGTCACGCTGCCATACGGGAAGGTGCCGAGAATCAGCGCATGGGCATACGCTGGCATTGCATTGCATGCGCATGCACATGCTCACATGCTACACACCAGCCACAGCGCGGAGCAGCTCCCAGAGGTCAAGGCCACGCTGCCATACGGGAAGGTGCAGAGAATCAGCGCATGGGCATGCGCATGCGCACATGCATGTGCTGGCATACGCAACACTCCAACCACAGCGCGGAACAGTTCCCAGAGGTCAAGGTCACGCTGCCATACGGGGAGGTGCGCAGAATCAGCGCATGGGCATACGCTGGCATTGCATTGCATGCGCATGCACATGCACACATGCTACACACCGGCCACAGCGCGGAGCAGCTCCCAGAGGTCAAGGTCACACTGCCATACGGGAAGGTGCCGAGAATCAGCGCATGGGCATACGTTGGCATTGCATTGCATGCGCATGCACATGCACACATGCTACACAGCCAGCGCACAGCAGCAGCTCCCAGAGGTCAAGGTCACGCTGCCATACGGGAGGTGCCAGAATCATCGCATGGGCATACGCTGGCATTGCATTGCATGCGCATGCACATGCTCACATGCTACACACCAGCCACAGCGCGGAGCAGCTCCCAGAGGTCAAGGTCACGCTGCCATACGGGAAGGTGCCGAGAATCAGCGCATGGGCATACGCTGGCATTGCATTGCATGCGCATGCACATGCACACATGCTACACACCAGCCACAGCGCGGAGCAGCTCCCAGAGGTCAAGGTCACGCTGCCATACGGGGAGGTGCGCAGAATCAGCGCATGGGCATACACTGGCATTGCATTGCATGCGCATGCACATGCACACATGCTACACACCAGCCACAGCGCGGAGCAGCTCCCAGAGGTCAAGGTCACGCTGCCATACGGGAAGGTGCCGAGAATCAGCGCATGGGCATACGCTGGCATTGCATTGCATGCGCATGCACATGCACACATGCTACACACCAGCCATAGCGCGGAGCAGCTCCCAGAGGCCAGGGTCACGCTGCCATGCGGCAAGGTGCGGAGAATCAGCTCACGCGCACCCAGCCATGCATACACACGTCATATCCATCCATCCACGGATGCATGCATTTCATCCATACTCCACATCCACACATCCATCAGAGCTTTAGGTCATGCAGCCGCACACGCGCACGTACACACACACACACGCGCACACACACCACAGGAGGTCTCTCTCCGCTTCGGCCGCATGCTCGTCGACGTGCCGTGCTCCGGCGACGGCACGATGCGCAGGGCCCTCTCTCTCTGTATATGTTTGTCTCTTTCTCTCTCTCTCTCTGCCTCTCACACACGCACGCACACACCGCACAGGAGGGCCCCCTCCGCTTTGACCGCATCCTCGCCGACGTGCCGTGCTCTGGCGATGGCACGATGCGCAAGGCGCCCGACATCTGGCGCCGCTGGACGTGCGGCGGCGGCAACGGGCTGCACCTGATCCAGCTGCGCATCGCGCTCCAGGGGTGCAAGCTGCTCAAGGTGCGTGTGCGCGCGTGTGTGTGTGCGTGTGTGTGCGTCTGCGTGTTTGTGTGTGCGTGTGGGGGGGGGGGCGGGGGGGCTGCACCTTATCCAGCTGCGCATCGCGCTGCAGGGGTGCAAGCTGCTGGAGGTATGCACACACACACACACACACCTTTGGGGTGGGGGGGCAGGGGGGGGAGTGCACCTCATCCAGCTGCGCATCGCACTGCAGGGGTGCAAGCTGCTGAAGGTCTGGTGTGGTGCTATTTCATGCGCACGTTTCAACTCAATTTACCCCCGATTGAACCTTGTTTGAACCAAGATTGAACCAAGCTTTGATGCATTATTCAACCCCGATTGAGCCCCGATTGAGCCCCGATTCTACCCCGATTGAACCTCATCTGAACCGTGATTGAATCCCACCCTCGCAGGTCGGCGGCCGCATGGTCTACTCCACGTGCACGTTCAACCCGATTGAGGATGAGGCCGTCGTGTCTGAGCTGCTCGAGGTGGGTACGGGTTGGTACGGGGCCACCGAGCGTGCGCAATTGCTGGTAATGCACCTCAGTTCTGGGCGGCACGCAAGCTATCTGAGCAGACAGGCAGCCATGGCGTTGACACCTCGGCACCAACGCTCAACCCCCCCTCCGACGCACACACACACACCACACACACACACACACACACTCACACACACACTGCCCTGCCCTACCCCCCCCCCCCCCCCAGGCCTGCAAGGGCAGCATGGAGCTGGTCGACGTGTCGACTGAGTGCCCGCAGCTCAAGCGCCTGCCGGGCAAGACGTCGTGGAAGGTCCGCGACAAGTTCAGGTCGGTCGGGCTTTTTTTTAATGCCATGACGCTGGACCTCATTAGTTTGGGCAGGGTGTGACAGACGGCGTCAGGTCGACGCCCTGGCGCCCCCGACCCGCCTCTACAGCAACGGAATGCCGTGTTAGACTCATGTGTCGCAGCTACAGCGGCGGAGGAGGCCGCGGGCAGCGTCGTCGCGACGGCGAGTGTCGCTAGTCGGGCAGGTCCCCGCTCCGCGACCTTGGCCTCGCCCGCTGCCCCGCCGACACATGAAGAGTCGCCTGAGTTATTATACACGCTATAGGGTGGTGCAGGGAGCGGAGGATGCACTGGGGGCGGACCGAAATCGGGGATGCACGGTTCAGTGCGTTCTGCGTGACTTCACTTGGGTGAGCACAAGGCGGTGAAGCTCTCGACTCTCAACCCCCACCACCCCCTTTACACTTATACGCAGGATGGCAAGGCAAAAGGCAAGCAGTGAACCTTGAACCAACCCTGACCAACCACGACCCCCCCCTCCCAGGTGGTACGAGAGCTGGCAGGACGCGCAGGACCAGGCGGTGAAGCTCGATTCGGAAACTCAAAACGAGTGTTTCCCCTTTGTTTTCTTCGCTTCTCAAATCTAACCCTGAACCCTAAACCCCGACACACGATTGCAGGTGGTACGAGAGCTGGCAGGACGCGCAGGACCAGGCGGTGAAGCTCGACCCGTCGATGTTCCCCACGCCGTCCAAGGCCAAGCTGCCGATGGAGCGCTGCATGCGCTTCCTGCCGCACCACCAGGACACAGGGGGCTTCTTCGTGTGCGTGCTGCGCAAGGTAAATCGCCCGCAACTGATGGTTGGAGTAGTCGGGGTAGTCAGGGTGCTCCTACGTGCGTTGGCCGGGCGGTTTGGGCGGAGGGAGGAGAGGAGAATTGGGGGGGGGGGGCATGCGCTTCCTGCCGCACCATCAGGACACGGGGGGCTTCTTCGTGTGCGTGCTGCGCAAGGTTTGTGCGTGTGTGTGTGTGTGTGTGTGCGTGTGTGCGTGTTGTGTTTGTCGGCTGGTCTAGGGGCAGGGGGGGGGGGCTGCATGCGCTTCCTGCCGCACCACCAGGACAAGGGGGGGGGCTTCTTCGTGTGCGTGCTGCGCAAGGTGCGTTGGCATGAGGCGATAAGATGACGGCGGCTCAATAACAAGTGTTATGGCCTCAGTGTTGGTCGGTCTGCCGTGTCGCTGACCGCCGTTGCTGGTGCCAATTCGCGCATTCCCACCCCGCAGCGCCGGTCTGGACCTGCCAATCTCACCCGCCAATGCACTTTTGCGGGGTGCGGGGTGGCTCACGGGAGCGCTGCTGGTGACTCGTCGTTCACGTAGACCGGCGCTGCTGTTGCTGCGACCGCCGTTGTCGTGGCCGCTGACCGCCGCCTCGCCCACACACTGGTTCAAGGAGATCCCAAGCTCCCAGCGCTAAACTCAATACCCTTAACCCTTAGCCCCAAACCCAACACACCTTAAACGTGTACACCAGGTCGCGGAGATGCCGACCAACGTGCACATGCCGACCGTCAAGGATCGCATGGGCTCGCGCAGCGCTG
This sequence comes from Chlamydomonas sp. UWO 241, assembly GCA_016618255.1. NCBI lineage: Eukaryota > Viridiplantae > Chlorophyta > Chlorophyceae > Chlamydomonadales > Chlamydomonadaceae > Chlamydomonas > Chlamydomonas priscui. The sequence continues at coordinate 869,906 of VFSX01000022.1, forward strand.
CCCCCCCCCCCACACACACACGGAGAGGCATAATTGCAGAGAACTGTGGGCACACACATACACACGCACACACACACACACACACACACACACGCGCGCACACGCACGCACGCAGGTCGCAGAGATGCCGACCAACGTGCACATGCCGACCGTCAAGGACCGCATGGGCTCGCGCAGCGTGGCGGCCGGCGACGCTGCCGACGAGGAGGCGGCGGGCGCCGAGGAGGAGATGAAGTTGGCGGAGGGAGAGGGAGAGGACGCGATGGCGGCGGACGAGGCGGCGGCGGGCGAGGAGGAGGCCAAGGAGGACGTTGAGATGGCGGTTGGGGGCGCTGAAGCTGAGGCGGAGGCGGCCGTGAAGGTCGAGGCGGCGGCCACGGAGGCCGAGGCGGCGGCCGACAAGGAAGACGCGGTTGGGGACGTTGACATGAAGGGCGCCGAGGCGGTGGCGGCCGCGGCGGCCCCGGGCGTGGAGGCGGCCGGCAAGGAGGAGGGCGCCGATGCCATCAAGGCGGCGGCGGCGGCGGGAGCAGACGCGGCTGGCCCGTCGGGCGCCGACGCTGCCGCTGACGAGCCGCGGAAGGAGCGCGTGCCGCCGCTCGAGATTGCGCGATCGGCGGCCGAGCAGGTGCGTGTGCGGTGGGGTGGGGGGGTGCGTGTGTGTGTGGTGGGGGGGGGGGGGGGGGCGCACACACACACACGCACAAGTACACACACGCTCTCCCCTCCCATTTCAGGCAATCGCCGCTGCGGGCGCCGCGATCGACGCGCTCGAGAAGGGCGACGCCAACAGTGCCGAGGCGGCCGTGAGGGACGCGACGCGCGCGAACATGCGCGGAGGCTTTGCGCTCGACATGCACGGAAAGGAGGTGCGTGGCTTGGGGTTACACACACACGCACGCACACACACACACACAAACACGCGCGCGCGTGCGCGCGCACACACACACATTCTCGCACAAGTATACCCCTTACCCCCTCCCACACCGGCATGTGGTAGGACCAGGCCACGCACGCGCACACACACGCGCGCGCGGTGCACACACACACACACACACACACACACGCACACACAAGCATGCCACAGAAACCGGCAAGAGAGAGGACACGCCACACACACGCCCCCCCCTCCCCTCCCGTCCCGCAGTCCCGCGCCACCGACAAGAAAGAGCGCAAGAAGGACTCGGCCTCAACACACACACTAACACATACTCCCCCCCCCACCCCACCACCACCACCACACACCCCGCAGTCCCGCGCGACCGACAAGAAGGAGCGTAAGAAGGAGGACCGGGCCACACGCACGCACACACAGCCCCCCCCCCCATCACCACATACACACACACACACACACACCGCAGTCCCGCGCAACCGACAAGAAGGAGCGCAAGAAGGAGGACCGTGCCACTAGTGGCAAGGAGGGTGCGGGAGGACCCAAGCATGCTGCCGACGACGCGGGCGAGGCGGGTGCGAGCACGAGCAAGGGCAAGGAGGCGCCGGCGCCAAAGGTGCGTGCGCGTTACAAGCACTAAGTGTTTTATTAGGGCAGGCTCACATATGCATGTTACAAGAGAAACCCACCAATCCTCCAGAGTCCTTGCAGAGTAGTGAAGAGGGCGCGAGCACTAGCAAGGGCAAGGGAGGCGCCGCGCCGAAGGTGCGAGCGCACCCATGCATGTCCTGTTGTTGAGAGAGTGTAGGTCAAGGATTAAGCAGGCTTGCACATTTTTCTTCGTGAGGAGCCCACGCCAATCCTCCAGAGTCCTTGTGAAGGGCGTCGCAATGTCTTAGTGGCGGGCGCGAGCACGAGCAAGGGCAAGGAGGCGCCGGCGCCAAAGGTGCGTGCGGTCGATTGTACGCACGCACGCACAGTCCGTGGCTGGCGCCGATGTTGGCGGTCTAGTCGACCTGTGTACCGTAGCCACGCTGTGCCGTTGCGCCAAATTCAGTCCGAAACCGCCCCACTAGGGCAGCAGAAAGAAGAAACTGAGTCAGAAAACGCGCTGCAAAGGTAAAAGTGTTCCCTTGGGCGTCCGTGTAGATGAAGATGGCTACAAATATGCAGGGGCGCAGGCGCGAGTAAGGGCAAGGAGGCGCCGGCACCAAAGGTTGTTTGTGCGCGCACCCACGCGTTTCACTGTTGAGAAAGAGCCACGCACACACGCGCGCGCACACACACGCTCACCCCCCCCCACACACACACACGTACGCACGCACACAGCCCTCCCCACCACACACACACAAACGCACACACAAACACACGCACACGACCCCCATTCCAGGGCACCGCCATGAACCCCACGTGGGTGCGCGGCGGCGGCGGCGGACGCAACTGTAGCGGCACACACACACACACACACACCCAGGGTACCGCCATGAACCCCACGTGGGTACGCAGCGACACACACGCACACACACACATACACACACGGAGGGCGTCCAACAAACGGACTGTACCCCACCCCACCCAACACACACACGCACCACACACACACACACAACAGGGCACCGCCATGAACCCCACGTGGGTGCGCGGCGGCGGCGGACGCAACCGCGCCGGCGGCGGCCGGCACTCGGCGATCGACCCGATCATTCCTATCGAGGAGAAAGACCTGCTGCAGCCGCTGCTGGAGTACTATGGGTTCAAGGTGGGGCCTCGTTTGGGGGGGTGGGGGCTGGTGCCTGTGTGTGTGTGTGTGGCCAAGCACGTGCTGTCTTGCCCCTTCTCGGCCGTCCTTGAAAGAAGAAACGCATCTCATCCCATCCATACATACGCGCAGCCCGAGGACCCGCTCTGGACGCAGCTCATCGCGCGGTCCCTGGAGACACTGCGCCCCTCCTCCCCTCCTTCAAAAGACAAAACTCGCCCTTGTCTTGCCCCCCCCTCCCAAGGGCCTTCTACTCACCCACCCACCCCACCCTCAAATGCCCAGCCCGAGTTCCCCTTCTGGACGCAGCTCATCGCGCGGTCCCTGGAGACGACGTGCCCTTCCTCTCCCCAGCCTTCATTTGTTTTTTACCATATTTCCCACCCCCACCGAACCCTCGCCGGCCGTCTCCTTGGCTCCCATGCGCGCAGCCCGAGTCTCCGCTCTGGACGCAGCTCTTCGCGCGGTCCCGTGAGACGATGCGCACCTCCTTCCCCTCCCTCCCCCATGAAAAAACATAGCTCGCCCTCGTCTTGCCGTCATACCACCCCCCACCAGGGCATCCCTCTCACCCACCGACCCCCTCCTTGGATCCCATTCTCTCGCAGCCCGAGTTCCCGCTCTGGACGCAGCTCATCGCGCGGTCCCTGGAGACGATGCGCCCGAAGCGCCTCTACTTTGTGTGCACGCCGATCCACGACGTGATGATTAAGGACGCGCGCGAGCAGCTCAAGATCACGTCCACCGGGCTCAAGGTGTGTGTGTGTGTGTGTGTGTGCGTACGTGCGTGCGTGTGTCTGGGGTGAGGGTGTGTGTGTGTGCATGAGGGGGGGGGGTAGTTGGGGTTGAGTTTTGTTAGAGGCTAGGGTGTAAGCGAGGTCGCCACGTGATGATTTAGGACGCGCGCGAGCAGCTCTAGATCACGTCCACGGGGCTCAAGGTGCTCAAACATTTCTCCCATTTGTTGGACGGCCAAACCCTCTCCATACCATAGGAGCTCTAGAGACTCTTTGTCCTTTCTATATACCCTAGGGGCTAGACTAGACCCCCAGGAGCTAGGCCCCTAAAAGCTCGACTCTCTCCGACAGACACTAAGCCACCAAAGCGAGAGCACGCGCGCGAGCAGCTCTATATCACGTCCACGGGGCGCAAGGTGCGCTTGATTCATCACTTCAGTAACTCGTGGCTTACTTCTCTCTGACGACCCCAAACATTGGACCCTGAACAAGTAGGGACGCGCGCGAGCAGCTGAAGATCACGTCCACGGGGCTCAAGCTGTGCCGTGAAAGAGATGATCTGCTCTTCAGATCTTCTCTGCCACTCTCTTCTCCGCGATTCAAGCCTATGTTTAGGCCGTAGAGCGGAGGGGGTGGGTAGTTGGGATTGAGTTTTAGGCTAGGGTGCACACCGATCCACGACGTGGTGGTTTAGGATGAGCGCAAGCAACGCCCCTATCCCTGCCGCAACACCCCTACCCCCCCACCCCTCCTACCCCCCCCCCAAGAACCTCCCTGCCCCCCTACCAACCACCCAGGTGCTTTGACCGCCAGGAAATCAAGGACAGCGATGACGAATGCCAGGACCAGGACTGCCTCGCATAACCGCCGAGAACCTCCCTGTCTCGTCTTACGCCCCTTCCCCCTCCCCCCCTCCCCCCTCCCCCCCCCCAGGTCCTGGAGCGCCAGGAAATCAAGGACAGCGACGACAACTGCCAGTACCGGCTCGCGCAGGTGGGGAGAGAGTAGCTGCAGGGCTCAAGGTTTAGGGGGCCCCTACTAGGGCTGTGGGTGCGTCGCAGGTGTCCATGCAGCAGATCCTAATGCATGCATGCGTGCTTTCATCCAGATCCTCATTCCCATTTGTCAGATTCGTGCATTCGTGCAACGCACACCCACAACGACCTGCCGTGCACGGCGCTGCCGTTTCGTGACGCGGCAGCGGCTCAGGGTTGGGACGTTGATCAGATTTTAGCTGCAGGGGCCATGCTTGACACACGCTCCTCTCTCCTCGTGAGCTCGCCGCAGCAGGGGCTGCCGTTCATGCTGCCGCTCATGCTGCCGTTTTGTCACGCGGCAGCAGCTTTGGGTTTTGTTTGGTAGCCCCATGCGGCAGATGCTCACACACTCCCCCACACTTCCCCATACTTCCCACACTCCCCACACTCTCTCCTCCCCCGCTCGCCGCAGGAGGGCCCGCTCACCACAACCGCAACGCTGGACTGGCTGCCCGCACGCAGCTGCCTCGCATCTCTCTTTCTCACAGAGAGAGAGAGAGAGAGACATCGTTACAGAGAACTCTGAAGGGCAGCCCTTGATTCCCCCCCCCACACACACACACGCCCACACCGACGCACACACGTACACACGCAGGAGGGCCTGCCCTTCATGCTGCCGTTCATCACGCGGCAGCGTGTGACGCTCAAGAAGGAGGACTTCCTCGCGCTGCTCAAGGAGCGCTCGCTCATGCTACCAGATGCGCAGGTGGGTGTTTTGGTGTGGCTTGCTCCTGATGATGATGACGGATTGTATAGTCGTGTGTGACGCACCTACAGGCAGCGCATTCGACCGTGCTCAGCGTTGTCGCCCGAGCACTCTAGACGGGTGGCTGGCTACTTGTGGTTTGTGTGTGTTGGCGTATAAGACCTTGGCAGACTTGCGGACGTGCAGGCGTACAGATGTGCAGATGTGTGTAAGGGGGGGGGGGGGGGGGAAGCACACGCACGCGCGCATGCACGCATGCACACCCATTTTGGATGACTTTGTGGGTGCAGATGCACACACACACACACACACACGCACGCGCGCCCCCACACACATGCACACAAACAACACAGGTACTCGAGGCGGCCAAGGACGAGGGCGCGGTGCCCAGCCGCAAGCGCACACGCACGCGCGCGCACACACACACACACACATGCACACACACACACACACACACACGCATATACAAACAACTCAGGTGCTGGAGGCGGCCAAGCTCGAGGCGGCCAAGGAGGAGGGCGCGGCGCCGGGCCGCAAGCGCACCATCATCACCGACGAGAGCCTCATCAGTCAGATGGCAGGCATGAAGCACGGGTGTGTCGTCGCGGAGCTGTGCCCAGAGGACGCGAAGGTGCGTGCGTGTGTGTGCGCGTGTGTGTGTGCACGTGTGCGTGTGCGTGTTTGTGTGTGAGTGGATGGATGGGGGGTAGGGAGCTGCGCCCAGAGGACGCATATGTGCGTGTGGGTGCGTGAAGGTGTGTGTGTGTGTGAGACCCACCCACCCCCACACGCACCACGCACCACACCGCACTCATCGCAGGCCCTCGGCTTGGCGCCCGCCGGCGACCATGCCTCGCTGACCGCTAACGTGCATCACACACACGTGCACACACACTCACACACACACACGACGCGCAACTGACCGGCCTTGCACGCCCCCGTGTGCAGGCCCTCGGGTTTGCGGCCGCCGGCGACAACGTGTCGCTGACCGCCAACGCTCCGATGGCGCTATCCGCGTGGAAGGGCAAGGCGAGCCTCGCAATCATGGTCGACAAGAACGAGTGCTCGTGGATGCTCGACAAGATCAGCGCCGCTATGGGCAAGGGCAAGCAGTAGGGAGGCTCGGAGGCGACCCCATGGGCCAATGACCTGCCCTGGTAACCACTATGATACAACGACGAGAGTGCACGTTGACGTAGGACACATGATCAGCGCGACGGTGGGCAAGGACAAGCAGTAGAGATGCGGCAGGAAGCCCTATGGGCCTGCCCTGGTAACCACACCAACGAGGGTGCACGTCGACGTAGGACACATGATCAGCGCTGCGGTGGGCAAGTAGGGGCCGCGGCCGCCCCACATCACCCACGTGGCGCCGAAAAAATGCTGCGTCCTCAATCCAGGCCCCATGAGGGAGTAGCAGGGTTGTTACCACTGACTGAAGACTGCTCCTGCTGCTCCTCCCTAGGGAAGCCTGCCCATATCCTGTCCAAACAACCCTCTCGCAACGAGGCTTGCCGTGCTTGGTTGGCATGGCATGTCGTAACGACTGCGCGACGCACGGGCGTGTGTGCAAGATTTCCTGCGCGACGCACGGGCGTGTGTTTTTCCTGTCTGGTGGTTCCTCCCTGCCTAGGGTTTCCTCAATGTCTACTGATTTTGTTCGAGAGATCTGGGCTGCACTACATCCATCAACCCCTTGAGACCGTTGACCGTTGTGGTTGCCCCCCGTTCAGAACTTGATGTGGTTGCGGGCCTTGGCCACGCTGAAAGAGTGGCGCCTGCGTGGCACACGCACGCACGCACACTCAGATCTGACCATGCATGCAACCACGCTGTGACGGGCATGCGCACAGACACAGACACACCCACCACTGCAACACGCCGTACACCCACGCGACGGTGTTGCTCACGGTGTGGATAGCCTGCCACGGAACACCGACGCCGAAGAGCGGCCTGCGATGCGCACACACGCCACGGGACAAGGCAGGCGGTGATGCCACGCGCAGTTGCTGAGTGGCGTGCCCATCAGAGAGAAGAAGGAGAGGGAGGGGTGACAGCACACATGCACGCGTTTGTCTCGTCACAGGGGCCCGGGGGCGGTCCCGGGCTCACCATATCAGGGCCGCTGCGTGGTACAGCGGCAGTGGCGCGCCGTCCGGCCTGCCCCAAGGCTCCAAGTTCAGGCGAGCCGGTATCTGCACACGGGACAAGCAGCGCAGCGCAGGCAGTTGGGGTGAGTTGCCGCAGGTCAAGTGAGCGGCCAGCTGCAGCGCGGGCGGGAGTTGCCGACAAACAGACACCCACAGCCCCGTGCAGGTCGCGCGCGTGCCCCTGCCTGCCTGCCTGCCTGCCTGCCCGCCCGCCCGCCCGCCAGCCCGTCTGCCTGCTTCCCACCGTGTCGAAGCCAGTGAACGCCTGGATGAGCGGCACCACGGCCAGGTAGTACCTACGCATGGAAAGAGGAAGCGGGGACCACGCAAGTGAGCGGTGCGTGGAGCCTGCGGTGAGTGTACCTGTTTGGCACGCATGCGCATCACACAAAATGCACGGCAGTAGGAACATGGGCATGCATGCCTTTCATTCACAGTGCAGTGGGAGTAGCTTGCACACGCACGCGCACCCGAGGATGGCGACGAGGCCGAGGCCCAGTGAGCGCATGGTGCACGCATGCCTCTCATACGCAGTGCAGTGGGAGCAGCCTGCACACGCTCACGCACCCGAGGATGGCGACGAGGCCGAGGCCGAGTGATCGCACGGTGCCTAGCCGCGCGGCCGCTGAGTAGGCAAGGGACAGCAGCACCGAGTGGCAGAGCAGGTGCGTGACTGTGAATGCGGCGATGTTCATGAACGTGGCCAGGCGCCACGAGGGCGCCACCCCGACCAGGCTCGCTGCCGTGAGGCAGCCGAGCAGCAGCGTCGAGGCAGTCACCTCGAGAGCGAGCTCGCGCTGCACAAACGCCTGGTGGAGCGTGAGCGTCGCGCGCCGCACGAGGCGCCGCCTCTCGAGCACGCCGCGGATGAGGCCCTCCACCTGCGAGGCGGGGCAGCGGTCGAGCAGCAAGCGCATGGCATGGCGCCCCGTCGTCAGTCCCATCGCCTCTCTGAGAGCACGTCCACGTCCAGCCCACGCTGTCGCATGCGCACATCGTCGCCATCGCCCTTTCTAGGATGCGAGGCGGACGCGGGAATCCATGCCACGCCCCAAGCACCCGCCCACCTTGAGCGCGAGCGCCAGATCCGTGGCGAGCATGTCATACCAGGACGCTCTCCAGGTCTTGCAAGTGGACGAGAGCGCGACGGCGTCACGCAGCCCGCCCTCCTTGCCGCTCTCCACCAGCTGCCGAGCGATGAGCACGAGGACGTCGGGCGGGGCAGACAGCAGGTCGCCGTGGCATGAGTGCGCAGCGCGCGGTGCGACAATCGGGGGGAGCTTCGCGATGATGCTCGTCTGGCGGCTGCCCCCGAGCGAGTCCTGGTGTTGGTGGGGAAGGTTTGAGGATGCGATTTAGCTCGTGGTTTAGGCTGAGGGCTGATCTAGGTTGGCTCGGCGCAGCGCGTCGCTCCCCGCCTCCCTGTCTGCCGCCAGTGTCTTTAAGATCCCAGGGGGGAGCTGCGGGGGAAAATCTCGTAAATTAAATCAACAACTGTTCGCCTCAAATCGGCTTTTTAGACGATGAGGGGAAGTTGAGGGGAAGTCAACATTTGACGTTTGACACGAACCGTGGCGACGCTGCGGTCACGCGTCGTGAAGGCTGGCCTCTGCTGTGCACCACCCACCGGCGTGAGTGTCAGTGGCAGCTGGTGGTGGTCCTGCTGCTGCTGCTGCTTCTGCTTCTGCTGCTTGAGGCCAGTGGGGAGGCTGGGAAGACCACGAGCCCATGCTTCCGCCAAGCGCAGGAAGGGCTCTGTCACCACGGGGTGGCCCTGCGGCTTCACTGGTCGCTCCTCCTCCATGCTTGTGGTCCCTGTCCCCTGTGGTGGCGAGACGTACGTCATGATGGCTCGCTCGAGCGGTCGTCGTCGTTCCGAACGATTCAAACTTTCCCACACCTCGGACTCTCCTCCGATCCCTGCCCATTTGTGATGGCCACCGAGCGTGGTGGCACCAACCGTTTCGCAGTGTGTGGACTGCTTGCCAGTTGGCAAGTGGTGGTATATATTTGCGCATGCATGCGCTGCCATGCGTGCCCATGCAGCGAGGTTTCAGAGGCAGTGTGTGCGCGCGTGACTGCGTGCGTGGTCCATGCCCATTACCCATGCATGCCTCCTGATGCGGCACGGACCCGGGCGCGTTGCAGGGCTTTGCGTTCGGTGGCCGGGCAGGGGCAGCTGCAGCTGCGTCAGGAGGATCTGGAGGAGGGCAAGGCGACGATGCCCGTAGAGGGTCTGCAGCGCCAGTGGCCGAGCCACGTGCGGGCGTACGTCCGACGCGTGACGGCGGCACGCCTGGGCCCTCGTCGCCGCCGCCGCCACGCGACAGTCCACAGCAGCGGCGGGCGGCCGCGCGTGCTGCGCCAGGCGCCCACCGGCCGCCGGCGACAGTCTCTGCTGATAAGAAGCGGCGGCGGGCCGAGCCTGCACCTGTTTCTGCCGCTGCTGCTGCTGACGGAATAGATCCAGGGGGTCCGGGGTTACTGGAGAAGCTGGGTGACGGGCGGCAGCCGCTACGCCTGGTCGTGGTGGGCCACAACCCGAGCGAGGCGTCGTGGCGTGCGGGGCACTTCTACGCGTGAGTGCATCACACAATCGATCGGGGGGTGATAATGAGGTGCAGGTGACGCGCACACGCACATGGCACATGCGTGCACACGCACACACGCACAGCACCGACGCGCGCGTGCATGCGTTTGTCCCCCCACTCACTTGCCCCCGCAGCCACCCTGCCAACCGCATGTGGCCAATCCTGATCAAGACAGGGCTTGCGCCCCCAGGGTCGACGGGCGCGCACGATGACGACCGGTGCGCGGCCGAGGCAGGGGTAGGCTTCACTGACCTGGGTGAGTGGCGCAGTGCGTGGTACGGTGTGCGGTGCGGTGCGTGTTCTGGTGGGGGTGCACACACGGAGAGCGCGATGGAGCATGCACACACCCACACACCCACACACGCACACACACGCGCACACACATACACACACACACACACACACACACACACACACAACACACACACACGCACACACGCACACACGCAGACACACACATGCACACGCACACACCACCATCACCACTGTTGCCTCCCCTCCATCCGAAGGCACGGGCCACCCTGGCACCGACTCGTCCCGGTTCAGCTCCACCGTCCTGGGTGCCTGGCGCCAGGGCTTCTACGAGCGGCTCGCAGCGCACGCGCGCCGCACGTGCGCGTCGGTCGCAGCAGCTGCGGGGCTGCGCGGCGCCGGCTGCTGTCGCGTTCAGCAGCAAAGACACAGTTAGTCCCGCTGTCGCTGGCGCTGCGGGGCCTCCTCCTCTCCCCCCCCCTCCCTCCCACCCTCACAACTGTCCTCGTCGGCGCCGGCCGGCAGCGTGGCAGAACGCCAACTTGTGGCGATCTCTCCCCTCCCCACCACCCGGATCGGATGCGCACGCCCCGCAGAAATGAGGGATCATCTCACCCTGCCCACCCACCCCACGCGCACGCTCCGCAGCGCTGAGTTCCCAACCACCCGGATCGGACGCACACGCCCCGCAGCAATGTGGCATCATTCTCACCCTGCCCACCCACCCCACGCGCACGCTCCGCAGCGCAGAATTGTTCAGCGGCACAGGCGTGACCAAGGCCGCCGTCGCTGCGCGCGCCCGCGCGCTCGCGTACGGCCGGCAGGACGACCGCCCACCAGCGTGGCCGCTCCCAGCGTCCACCGAGGTGTGGGTGTGCCCAAGCACGTCGGGCGCCGCGCCGATAACGACAGAGGCGAGGGAGTGGCCGTACCAAGCGCTGGCGCAGCGCGTGCAGCAGATCCCGTGGCCGAGGCAGGTGCAGCTGGCGTGCGGTGGCCGGAGCACGCAGCGCGGCGCGTCCAGCTAGGCAGTTCGGGGCGCCCGTGTGTAATTTCTGCCCGTCCACGATACGTATGTCCCGTCCTTCCACTCACATGATGCCCCGCCTGCCCCTGGCCTGCCCCCTCCCCGTGCTCCCCCCCCCCGTGCCCCTCCCCCCGATCTGGAGAGCAGATTTCAGGGCTGTTGCGCGACGCGCGGGCGGACGTCGGTGCCACCACTCCCACCCTGCTTTACTTGCACAGTGACTGGCTAGACGCTGGCAACCAGCATGTTTTTTTTCGGCTAAGCCCCCCCTCAGGGGGCGTAGCCCCTATGGTTGCTTTTGCAAAACGCACAATAACTGGGCTCCCTGCCCATTACCTCATGACTAAGGCTTTCGAACCGCGATGCGCGGGGCTAGGGGCGGGGGGGAGGGGGTAAAAAGATCATGGACACTAATCACAACTTGGTGTTGCGCGAAGCCCGCCACTGCGTTTGAGGCACATCGCCGCTGCGTTGCCCCCCGCACCCTGCTTACGCGCCATAAATTTTCATAAATGGAATTGGACCGCGCTGGGGGGTGGGTGTGTGGGCTGCGTGCAGGCGAGAGGGGGGGGCAATCTGGGGGCAATCTCGAGGTGGTGACAGGGCCGCGGGCTGACATGCTCGCTCTCCTCCCCTCCCCACCACGTTGATAGCACGCCATGCGTTATGTATCCGGGTAACAGTCGCATTGCAGGGGCTGGGGAGGGCCCATGCGGGGTTGCATGCGAGGGGCCTGTCGCGAGAGGCGGGGCGCGGACGCGGGCTGACATGCTCGCTCTCCTCCCCTCCCCACCGCGTCGATCGCGCCAAACATTGTGTGCTTGGGTTGCAATCGCATTACAGGGCTGGGGAGGGCCCATGCGGCGCGTTGTGAGGGGGCCGATAGTTACGGAACTGCTTACGGAACCGAGCCCTGCTTCCCCCTATGCCCCTCAACGCGTGGTACTCGACTGCAGCGCTGCATGTGCATTACTCAGTGCTGCTGTGAGAGTGGCGTGTCTCCATGCGTTGTGCCATGCGCGCGCATGCAGCGTGCATGGGGTGGGCACTGGGTTTGCATGGCGCACACACCTGTGTGTGTGTGTGTGTGTGTGCGTGTGGGTGTCTGCAGGTGCGCTCGTGTGTGTGTGTGTATGTGTGTGTCTGCGTGTTGTGCCAATGCTGTGCATGCACGCGTGCGTGTATGTGTGTGTGTGTGTGCGTGTGTGTGTGCGTGTGTGTGTGTGTGTGTGTGTGCGTGTTGACGCGCCCGTTTGAGGGGAGAGCTTCGCCGATTTTCACGTCGCTTCGCGGCGTGCTCGGACCTTGTCTGTGCGTCGATCGTGTTGCCCATCAGTTGCCCATTCCATCCCTACGTTGCCTGGTCGAAAGCTGAACACAACGCGAGCACCTGATAAACCCCGAGTGAAAACACAAGAACCAAAAGCTACAGCCAGCGAGGCTGACACACCGAGCCCCAGAACACAGAGCCGCAAATAAATTCCACGCACACGGTTCTGAGAGCCAACAGCGGCCACGCACGCCCATGTCCAAACTCTGTAATAAATTGTAGAGTATACACCCCAGTGGTGTGCTTAAGGAACCCGAGAATATCCTATTTGCCCCCGCAACAATTGGAGGGGACATGCCGACTTGCCCCCGCATGAGGCATTTTTTGGCGGGAAAGTGTGGAATAGACGATTTTCACACATTTTTGAGCCCAACTCCCGCGATTCACCCCCACTGTCTCCCCCCAATTTTCCCTTTTTGCCCCTCGCAGCGGTGGCTGCGGTGGCTGCGGGGGCGCTAAGGACGTCCATGAATACCCCCCAAGTAAGCACACACGCACGCCCAAGTCCACACTCTGTAATCAATTGTAGAGTATTGGCCACCCCACCCAAGCTGGGCACACCTGCCCACACTTACCTGGCGTCGTTAACAAAAATAACGGAATTTTGAAGACATCGTGTGGCCACCCCAGCGAAGTTGGTCACACAATCCTGACACAGTGAGCAACGGGCTACGACAACCATTTAAGTTGCCTTCGACTTGGAAGGTAGAGGGATCCCACCCCGCGCATGTTTTCTTGTCTTTGTTTAGCAGGTGTGACCTGCTGGCAGCTCGGGGAATCAAGGGGCTGCCCACGTTCGTGGCTGCTACTTTGGCCTTTTATGTTCACCTGCGTTGGTTTACATGGCGTGCCTGCGCAGCGGTGAACTGCCTTGAACTGTGCTTTCTTTCCCAAATAAATCGACTGGTTGTTCGGAGTGGTAGGTTTTTTTGTGTGACTTCATACCAGAAGCAGCTGACTCACCAACAACGGCCCACCCTAACCCAAGGCGCACGCGTGATAGGAGGAATCAAGTGATTACAAGCAGAGAGCGCACATATAATGGCTGGCTTGCGAGCGGGCTGGTTGCGGTTGGTACTAGCCATAAGCATGTTGTGCCTGCGCACATGCAGCAGCAGCAGCACCACCGAACACGATATCGAAGTTGAACAGGCATGTATCGCGGCTCACGTTCGCGACGTTCTGGCGCTCACACACGCCAACACAAGGTGTACGCCAACACATGTGCTGCTCGCACAGCCACAGAGCCGTGCGCTGTGCTATAGTTAGCACCACCATGGGAGGGCGGCGACACCACTGCGCTGCTCTCACAGCCACAGCCAGAGGAGGCGAAAAGAGCCTAGCTCCCTGGCCTAGCTGTACGTGAGTGTGCTAATACCCCCCCCGAACTTGTGGACGCACGCAGTGCTGCTGAAGAGTACGGCGTTGCGGTGAACGTCGTCTCGAGCTTTGTTTATGTTTGTCTGAAGCTTGGGCACGAGCATGCCTTCAGGGTGAGTTGGGGGACCCGGGCAAAGCTGGGGTGGGCCCACCAGGGGGCACTGCAGCTCTGCCCTGTCGAGGCTCATCGACGCCAGCATATGTAATTCTTACGATGGAACCCACACGCGATCGGAGTCGGGTCTGCAGCGCTCATGGTGTGCACACCGTGGGTGAGTGGCAACATTTCTTGGATATATATGAGATGATGATGATGATGATGATGTTTGGTTACAATCCACTTCTGGCGGTCACACGTACGGTTCCAAAGCTCCAGTGGGACTTAGAGAAACAAGGCTCAAGGCCCACAAAAGGTCAAGCTACAAGTGTGACCGCCAGAAGTGGATTGTAAAACTCTCATCATCAAGTAGCCCACGGTAACGCCATCCACACTTGGTGACGGGCGCCAAGCAAGCAGCACCACTGTGCAGGCTGCACACCCAGCCCCTCAAATGGCCAGAGGGCGGACCCAAGGTATAAAACCATGAAGGGACCAAAAAGCCCTCCCCAAGACCACCGGAAGCGGGGCTAGTAGCACACCCGCCGCAGCACTCTACTCAGCGACCACACCGCACCCGCCACCGCACGCGTGTGGCGCCACCTCCCCTTCAAAAACACCCCCAGAGAGAATGCCATCTAGCAAGCAGGTGCAGGCACCCGCTCGCCGTCAACGACGAGGCGCGCGCGGTGGAACTGCGCCCGCTTCCCCGCAACCTTGGCGGCGAGGAAAGCGTGCCACAGCGCCTGGTGCTGCGCCTCCTCGCGGTCACTGAGGACGTCGAAGACTGCAGTCGAGTCCACGCAGCGGGGCAGCTCGTGGCGCCAGCGCACGACAGTGTCGGCCACGGCGTCAGACGCCACGGTGAAGAGCACACGCAGCACACCGCCCCCGCGTGGCTCCACGCCGATGCCCCCGACGGCAGGCTTGGCGTTGAGGAGTGACGCGGACACGACGCCACCATCAGCCGGCTCCCGCCGGCCGGTGCCGCCGTAGAGGAAGCGCACGACATCCGTAGCCAGGCGGACGGGCAGGCTGGTGCCGTCCTCGGCAGCTGCAGCGATCCGCTTCGCCGCCGCCGCCGTCGCCTCCTCTTCATCCATCCGCCTGCCACCGCCCGCGAGGAACCAGTTGCCGCCGCGTGCCACCGGGATGGACAGCACGAAGCTGCGGCGCAGCGACGTGTCGCCCACACGCGCAGGCAGCCCCCCCCGGCGGGAAGGGCCGCGCGCAGATGCGGCACGCGTGGCGCCCGACGCAGGCCGCTCCGTCGCCGGCCCCCCCCCCGCCGACGCCACAGGGGCGGCAGCAGCAGGGGGCCGGGCAGGCTGAGCAGCCTCGGCAGCAGGCGCAGCGCGGGGCGCCGCACTGTGGGCCGCATGGCCGGCCCGCGCGCGGGCGGCTCTGCATGCGGCATCTGCATGGGCGCCCCAGGGACGCGGCTCACCAGGAGGCTCACCACATCCACCAGGGACGCAATCTGTTGCGCCTGCGCCTGCACCACAGCGATCACCCCCGCAAGGCACCGCTGTGGCCGGCGTCGGCAACCTGTGGCGCGCCCACCTGCGTCGGCGCATTCTGTGGCTGGGCGCGCGCCCTCGCCTCCCTGTCCAGCAGCCCCCCTACCAGGCGTCTGATGTCTGCCTGCCCCGCTCTGAGGGCGCGGAGGGCGTCTGTGGTGTCGGCCGAGGCCGAGATGTGGTTGCTGGCGTCGCCATGCAGGTGTTGTGCAGCCTCCGCGTATGTGGCTGCCCCCCGCGCCCCGTGGAGCGCCGAAAGCTGTGTCTGTGTCGCATCCACGCACGCGCGGTGGCGTGGCGGGAAGTCTGAGCCGGGGGAGCCGCTGCTCACCGGTGATTCTGTGGTGGTGGCCGCGCGGGCGATGAGCGCGCCGGCGGCCGCACTGTGTTTGCGCGCCTTAGAGCGCGTCATGAGTCATGGGAGCAAGCATGATGATGATGAGTTTTTACAATCCACTTTCTGGCTACTTGTAGCTTGACCTTTTGTGGGCCTTGAGCCTTGTTTCTCTAAGTCCCACTGGAGCTTTGGAACCGTACGTGTGACCGCCAGAAGTGGATTGTAACCAAACATCATCAAAAAAAATGCAACCGCGCGCGCCTCGTGGTTGACGGCGAGCGGGTGGCTGCACCTGTTTGCTAGTTGGTATCCCCTCTGGGGGTGTGTTGAAGGGGAGGTGGCGCCACACGCGCGCAGTGGCGGGTGCGGTGTGGTCGTTGAGTAGAGTGCTGCAGCGGGTGTGCTACCAGCCCCGCTTCCAGTGGTTTGGGGGAGGGCTTTCTGGTCCCTTCATGGTTTCATACCTTGGGCCCGCCCTCTGGCCATTTGAGGGGCTGGGTGTGCAGCCTGCACAGTGGCGCTGCTTGCTTGGCGCCCGCCACCAAGTGTGGATGGCGTTACCGTGGGCTACTTGTAGCTTGACCTTTTGTGGGCCTTGAGCCTTGTTTTCTCTAAGTCCCACTGGAGCTTTGGAACCGTACGTGTGACCGCCAGAAGTGGATTGTAACCAAACATCATCAAAAGTAGCCCACGGTAACGCCATCCACACTTGGTGGCGGACGCCAAGCAAGCAGCACCACTGTGCAGGCTGCACACCCAGCCCCTCAAATGGCCAGAGCGCGGACCCAAGGTATAAAACCATGAAGGGACCAAAAAGCCCTCCCCCAGACCACCGGAAGCGGGGCTAGTAGCACACCCGCCGCAGCACTCTACTCAGCGACCACACCGCACACACCACCGCACGCGTGTGGCGCCACCTCCCCTTCAAAAACACCCCCAGAGGGAATGCCATCTAGCAAGCAGGTGCAGGCACCCGCTCGCCGTCAACGACGAGGCGCGCGCGGTGGAACTGCGCCCGCTTCCCCGCAACCTTTGCGGCGAGGAAAGCGGGCCACAGCGCCTGGTGCTGCGCCTCCTCGCGGTCACTGAGGACGTCGAAGACAGCAGCCGACGGGTCCACGTCGCGCAGGTTGCGGCGGGAGCGCACGACGGTGTCGGCCACAGCGTCAGACGCCACGGTAAAGAGCACACGTAGCACGCCGCCCCGGCGCGGCTCCACACAAATGCCCCCGACGGCAGGCTTGGCGTTGAGGAACGACGCGGACACGACCCCGCCACCAGCCGGCCTATCCCGGCCAGAGATGTCGTGCACAAAGCGCACGAGATTCATAGCCAGGCAGACGGGCAGGCTGACGCCGCCCACGGCGGCTGCAGCAACCCGCACAGCCGCCGCCGCCACCGCCGTCTCCTCGGAACCATAGCAGTCACTGAACAGCTGCCTCACATGCCGCGTGGACCCAAAGTAGGAGGCGTCGCGCAGTGCGCCGCGCACGATCCCGTCGCGCGCCATCTGGCCTTCAGAGCCACGGCCCGCTATGAGCCTGGTGGCGGCTGCCACAAGGATGGACAGCACGTGGCTGCGGCACAGCGACGTTTCGCCCACACGCGCGGGCAGCCCCCCCCGGCGGGAGGGGCCGCGCGCAGATGCGGCGCGCGCGGCGCCCGCCGCGGCAGGCCGCTCCGCCGCCGGCCCCTTCGCCGCCGACGCCCCAGGAGCGGCAGCAGCAGTGGGCCGGGCAGGCTGAGCAGCCTTGGCAGCAGGCGCCGCACGGGGCGCACTGTGGGCCGCATGCGGCACTGCATGCGGCATCTGCATGGGCGCCCCGGGGACGCGGCTCACCAGGAGGTGCACCAGGTCCACGAGGGACGCGATCTGTTGCGTCTGCGCCTGGACCACAGCGAGCACCACCGCGAGGGCGTCGCTGCTGTGGCCGGCGTCGGCAATCTGTGTCGCGCCCACATGCGTCGGCGCATTCTGTGGCTGAGCGCGCGCGCTCGCCTCCCTGTCCACCAGCCCGCCTACCAGGCCTCTGAGGTCAGCCTGCCCCGCCAGGATGGCGCGGAGGGGGTCCGTGGTGTCGGCCGAGGCCGAAATGTGGTTGCTGGCGCCTCCATGCATGTGTTGCGCAGCCTCCGCGTATGTGGCCGCCCCCAGCGCCCCAGGGAGCGCCGGAAGCTGGTTCTGTGTCTCACCGACGCACGCGCGGTGGCGTGGCGGGAAGTCTGAGCCGGGGGAACCGCTGCTCACCGAGTCTGTGACGGTGGCCGCGCGGGCGACTAGCGCGCCGGCGACCTCGCTGTGTTTGCGCGGCTTAGAGCGCGTCATGGTCGTGGTTCATAGAGCAGAGGGTATATATATGCACTCTTCCGGGCCACGCGCAGACGGAGCCTCGTTTACTATTCAATAGTAAGTTACGGCAGATATTAATGGAAGGTCCCTGTGCCCAAGCGCAGCGGTCCGATGGCCTCGTGGTTTCCCTGCGCCACGTGCACGCAGCTGCAGTCGTCGATCAGCGAGCACGTAGGAGGCAACACACAGGCTGCAGGTCCTATTACATTACATTATAGCCCCTGGTTTGCGCTCCTGCATGGTGGTGGCGCGGCCGCGGGCACGCAATGCAGCTGCAGCAGCAGCTGGGTGTGGTGCGGCACCATGTCTACGGCTCCTGCGGGGGGCTCCAGGATACGTCAGCACATGCTACATTACACGTTGTATGCCTGTGTCTCGATAAGCTTGTCTCCTTGGTGCGGTGGCTGCAAGACGCTGTTTTTGCTTGGTTCTCGGGGGTGTTGTTTAGTATTGTTTCTGGCAGGTTTCTGGCCTGGTTTCTGGGGGGTGTTTTCACTGTACCCATATGGATGAAGAGGAGGCGACGGCGGCGGCGGCGGAGCGGATCGCTGCAGCTGCCGAGGACGGCACCAGCCTGCCCGTCCGCCTGGCTGCGGATGTCGTGCGCTTCCTCTACGGCGGCACCGGCCGGCGGGAGCCGGCTGATGGTGGCGTCGTGTCCGCGTCGCTCCTCAACGCCAAGCCTGCCGTCGGGGGCATCTGCGTGGAGCCACGCGGGGGCGGTGTGCTGCGTGTGCTCTTCACCGTGGCGTCTGACGCCGTGGCCGACACTGTCGTGCGCTGGCGCCACGAGCTGCGCCGCTGCGTGGACTCGACTGCAGTCCTCGACGTCCTCAGTGACCGCGAGGAGGCGCAGCACCAGGCGCTGTGGCCCGCTTTCCTCGCCGCCAAGGTTGCGGGAAGCGGGCGCAGTTCCACCGCGCGCGCCTCGTCGTTGACGGCGAGCGGTTGCCTGCACCTGCTTGCTAGATGGCATTCCCTCTGGGGGTGTTTTTGAAGGGGAGGTGGCGCCACACACGTGCGGTGGCGGGTGCGGTGTGGTCGCTGAGTCGAGTGCTGCGGCGGGTGTGCTACTAGCCCCGCTTCCGGTGGTCTGGGGGAGGGCTTTTTGGTCCCTTCATGGTTTTATACCTTGGGTCCGCCCTCTGCCCATTTGAGGGGCTGGGTGTGCAGCCTGCACAGTGGTGCTGCTTGCTTGGCGTCCGCCACCAAGTGGGGATGGCGTTACCGTGGGCTACTTGTAGCTTGACCTTTTGTGGGCCTTGAGCCTTGTTTCTCTAAGTCCCACTGGAGCTTTGGAACCGTACGTGTGACCGCCAGAAGTGGATTGTAACCAAACATCATCATTATACCCACGTACCGCCGCCGCCCCCAGGCGCCGCCTTTACACGCCTCGGCAGCCCCCGACGGTCCCTGGACCTAGGTACAGCGCCCACCACCGAGTGTGGGTGGCGCCACTGTGGGCCACTTCTGTAGCTTGACCTGTTGGTGGGCCTTATGCCTGCTGTCTGATAGTCCCGCTGGAACTTTGGAACTGATTGTGACCGCCGGCAGTGGATTTGTAACATTACTCTCTCTCCAGTCTGGGTACGGTCCGTACCCTATTAATTATCGGTTATGCATTGGGTATGCATAACCGAGAATATGGGCGAACAAAGCGCGCGTACGGGCCTGTATTTACTGCCAGAAGTGTTTAAATGCCGCATGCGGCCCACAGTGCGCCCCGCGCGGCGCCTGCTGCCAAGGCTGCTCAGCCTGCCCGGCCCGCTGCTGCTGCCGCCCCTGTGGCGTCGGCAGCGGGCGCGCCGGCGGCGGAGCGGCCTGCCGCGGCGGGCGCCGCGCGTGCCGCATCTGCGCGCGGCCCCTCCCCCCCGGGGGGGGTGCCCGCGCGTGTGGGCGAAACGTCGCTGTGCCGCAGCCACGTGCTGTCCATCCCTGTGGCAGCTGCCACCAGGCTCATAGCGAGCCGTGGCTCTGAAGGCCAGATGGCGCGCGACGGGATCGTGCGCG
>VFSX01000379.1:0-15000 GCA_016618255.1 Chlamydomonas sp. UWO 241
CACACACACACACGCGGTGCATGAGAGCGTTGGCACGCATGTCTGGCTGCACGTCCCTCGGCTCGTTGAACGCCCATCAGCAACACACACACACACACACAACGAGGGTGGCTGAAGAGCGTTGTGGCACACCATGTCTGCTTCACATCCTCGGCCTCGCTGACGCCATCACACCACACACAACACACACACACACACACACCACACGCAGGTGGCTGAAAGCGTTTGTGCACGCATGTCTGGTTGCACGTCCTCGCCTCGTTGAACGCCATACACACACACACACACACACACACACACGCAGGTGGCTGAGAGCGTTGTGGCACGCATGTCTGGCTGCACGTCCCTCGGCCTCGTTGAACGCCATCACACACACACACACACACACACACACACGCAGGTGGCTGAGAGCGTTGTGGCACACATGTCTGGCTTCACGTCCCTCGGCCTCGCTGAACGCCATCACACACACACACACGAACACACACAGACACGCAGGTGGCTGAGAGCGTTGTGGCACGCATGTCTGGCTGCACGTCCCTCGGCCTCGTTGGACGCCATCACACACACACACACACACACACACACACACACGCAGGTGGCTGAGAGCGTTGTGGCACACATGTCTGGCTTCACGTCCCTCGGCCTCGCTGAACGCCATCACACACACACACACACACACACACACGCAGGTGGCTGAGAGCGTTGTGTCACGCATGTCTGGTTGCACGTCCCTCGGCCTCGTTGAACGCCATCACACACACACACACACACACACACACACATGCAGGTGGCTGAGAGCGTTGTTGCACGCATGTCTGGTCGCACGTCCCTCGGCCTCGTTGAGCGCCAGGTCATTGACTCAGTCCGCAAGGCGTGCATGACGCACAACAACAAGCGACCGGAGGTGTGTGAACTATATTGTGTGGACGGGAATGGGAGAGGAGGAGGAAGGGGGGGGTCATTGACTCGGTCCGCAAGGCGTGCACAACGCACAACAACAAGCGACCGGAGGTGTGTGAACTATATTTGTGTGGGTTGGAATGGGAGGGGTGGGTGCGTGGATGGGTGGGTGGGTAGGGGGGGGGGCAGGTCATCGACTCGGTCTGCAAGGCTTGCATGACGCACAACACCAAGCGACCAGAGGTGAGTGAGTTAAAAGTGTGTGGTCATCTGTGCCGCACACAATACCACACCCCACACTACAGGTCGACCCGCGCACGGCCCACCTACCACACACACACACACACACACACTCACACAACACACGCAGCTCGCACCCCACCCCTCCCAGTTCACACCCACCCACACCCCTCACTCCAGGTCATCTGCATCGCGCACGAAAATGACCCACGCACGGCACACCTGCCCGAGGTGGACGCTGCGCGCGCACAGCAGGCACAGTCGCAGATGGTTGCACGCACGGGCATTACAGCGCCAGCAGAGGACAGCAGTGCAGGTGGGGCCGTGTGGAAGCTGTCTCCACGGGCACAACGCCTGCAAGCCGCCTGCAGAGTTGAGGTTCGAGGGGTTGGAGTTCAGGGCGCGACGCAGGCGCAATCGCAGATGGTGGCGCGCACGGGAGTCGCAGATGCTGTCGCTCATTCACTCGACTCGCCAATGTTACGACTGCCGGCGCGCGGCTCCCACGGCCGCGCCACGCACCTCCTCGCCGCACCGTGCCGCGCCAGCGGCGCGCACGTGCGCGCACGTCAGGGATCGCTCCCACTCACTCACTGACTCACTGACTCGACTCACTCACTCACTCACTCCACTCACTCACTCACTGACTCGACTCACTCACTCACTGACTCGACACACCGACTTTTGGACTGCATGCGCCAAGAGTTCAATGCCGACAAACTGACCACCTGACTCACTCACCCTACCAAAATCTCAACGTCTGATCCGCGCCATGGAATGCGGTCATAACGCCTGAGACGGTCCGGGGTGCGCCCCAGGCGGTGGTGGGCGCCTGAGGCGGTCGGGCTGGCACCTGAGGCGGGTTGGATAACGCCTGAGGCGACGCCTGAGGCGATCAGGGGCGCGCCTCAGGCGGCGCCTCAGGCGATCGGAGCGCCTGAGGCGCCGCCTGATCCGCGCCATGGAATGGGACGTCTGAGGCGCCGCCTCAGGCGTTGTGAATGTGGTAGGATCACTCACTCACTCATCAACTGAATGACTGCAGGCTCCAAGGGTGCGGCGCGGCCGTGGGAGCCGCGCGCGCCCCGCCGCGCTAGCAGCGCGCCAGCCGTGCGCACGCCCGACGAGCCGACGGACGGGGAGGGCAGCAGCGCGGGCGAGGAGGGCGGCGGAAGCCCCGCAGCTGAGGACGCGGGCGCCCTGGGTGCGTTGGTGGCGTGCGTGCGCGCGCATGTGCGCGCACGGGGTGTGCGTGGGTGGGATGCGTATACATGTCGCATTCTGCCCCCACACACACACACCAGCGCACCACCCCACACAACCACCACCCCACACGCGCGGAGCTCTCCCCCCCCCAGCCTCACCCCCCCCACCCCACCCAGCACCCTCTAGCCATGGTCAGCTTGCTTCTGCAATTTAGCGCGCGTGCCCCCCCCCCCTCCCTCGCCCCCCCCACACGCACGCAGGTCGCAGCAGCGGTGAGGCCGTCCTCAAGCAGCAGCTACTCGATGCGAGCAAGCGCGCGCGCGCTGCACGCAAGACGAGCATGAAGGCCAAGGCAGGGGGCGCGGGGGGCGGGGCCGCGGCAGCGGGCCTGCCTGGACCGCCGCAGCAGGTGCTGCCGGAGGGCGTGCTGGAGAAGCGCAGGGCCGCCAACCCGCGCGACCAGCCGGGGCAGGCGGGCGACCCCGACTTTGGGTGAAGACGAACGACCACGGCTTTGGGGGAAGACGTGCGTTTGAGCGCCCGCCCACTGAGGGTGCTGCTCAGGGAGTTGGGATTAGAAAGACGGGCGCCAGGGGCGCAAGGGGGGCCTGCTGGTCGGGGCCGCAGTGAACAATGCCGTACAGGTCATTTACAAGCGTGTTAAAAGGCTCTACTAGCGCTAGGTACAAGCTTGTGTGTGGTTGCTCCCGATTGGAGGGGGGTGGGGAGGGCAGCCTTATGTATGGCCCCGTCGGACCGCTTGGATCGAGCGGCGTGCCCATCATCCGATGCAATGCCGTACTCCTAGTACAGTGGCAGGTGGCAGGCCACGCGACTGCGGTAGAGGGGTGTTGTTTGGCACCAAAGAGACGGCCCATGCGCGCATGCCATGCATGGCGCGGCTGCATGGTGTCGCCGGAACATTCGCCGCCCTGGCATAGCCCTGCCTCCATCTCCATGCCTCCTGTAATGCCTTTCTCCATGGCCATGCCATACAGCTCATGGCCTCCGCACGTACATGAGCAGCATCATGAGGGCGACCATCACCACAACGCGAGGCGGGTGGTAGATGAGGTCGTTGAGGTACAGGGAGAAGCCGAACGTGCCAATCATCGCGTACATCGACGCGCCGAGGGACGACTTGGCCTCGTACCCGTACACGCGGAACTTGCTCCATGAGTTCGGGTTGTCGCTGGTGGTCGCCACATCCGAGGAGCTGGCAAAGCTGTGGGCGCTGGGCCCTGAGGGCTGGCCCGGCAGCTGAGCGCGCCTCAGGGCCGAGAGCAGGCTCGAGGCGGATGCATTGCGGACCATGTCTGATGGTGCCGATGCCTGGGGCTTGGCACCCCCCGGGAGCGTGGATAACGACGCATGGGATGCGGCGTTGGCGAACGGCAGCAGGCTCTTGGCCAGCGCGTGCTCCAGGAGCGCGCTCCTCATCAGGGGGACGAGCATGTTTGCGGGGGTTTCGCAGCACCTGCGCAGCCACACGGTCCATGCATGCAGGCGTGAAATCCCTGCAGGGTCGTGCGATCGAAGAGCGGGGGTGCACAATGCGGCGATGATGTGGGGCATACACGCCAGGGCGCTCTGCCACGGCGATGATCAACAAACGCACCCGCTGTAGCAGCGCCGGGTGCAAAAGCAGTAGCAGTGCCTCGGGTGTCCAAGCCAAGGAAAACTGGCTCGTCGTCGTCGTTTGCATAACACAGTGGGAGCGCCTAGACCCTGAGTAAAAACACAAGACCCAAAAAGCTACAGCCAGCGAGGCGATCACACACAACCCCCCAGTACAGTTCCCCGTCGTGACGAACCGCAAAGGCTACTACGCACGGTTCTGAGAGCCAAGTGCGGGAATACGAGCCCATGTCCACACTCGACAAACACTGAGGCGGCACCCTCAACTCCTCCGCCACCCCCGGGGACCCACACGGCCCGGAGTGCCTCAGCACCATCCCTCTCCCTCCCCCTGACAAAAGTAGCATTGCCCTCCGCTGGAGGGTTGCATCGCGTAAGCGGATCCTGCAAAAGGGCAAAACGAGAGCCAGAAAAAGTCGGGGACCCTCAAGCCAGAACACCCCGGTCCGCAAGGAGTAACCCGGGGGGTACACACATATAGTTAGACTCCCCCCCACACAAAAGCACTGGACATGGTTGGATACTCGCATAGCCCGCCGATTAGGCAGGAAGCACCGCCACACACCCCGGGGTGTGTGGGCAATCAAGACAAACCCCCCTCTCGTAGGAGAGGGCGTGGCCAAGACGTGGCCCATAATAAAGGAATGAAAAGCCGGGCCGCAACCTCTAGCGTTCAAGGGGATTCTAACTGGGATTTCAACCAGCACACAGGACTTGAAACCTGCCACCCTTAACCTGGCTCTGGGCACATGCACACCCCTTTGTGTTGCACCGAGCACGACTTTGAGCTTGTCGCAGGCCCCCCCTTTTGGGGGGAGGCACAGAAGGACTCGGTGAGGGGCACATCCTAACTTCAATTAGTTTGGGGAAAACGGAAAGGCAGAAAAAACAGGACAGGGGGGACATGTGGGGGGGCCCCCCCTGGTTGCGACGCCGAGTTTCTGAGTTTGTGAGATTCCACACCAAGTGCATGCGTGCGTGTGCATGCGTGCATGCGTGCGTGCGTGCGTGTGTGTGTGTATGTGTGTGTGTGTGTGTGTGTGTGTGTGTGTGTGTGCATGTGAGAGAGAGCGTCCCCTTACACCCTTACACCCACCAGCGACGGCAGCGGTTTTGCAAGCCTTGAGGGATGCCCAACTATAAGAGTCTCCTCCCGCGTTCAATGCTCCCCCCCACCTCCCTGAAGAGGGACAGCAGGATGGTGGCTACAGTGGCTCTAGGCCCTAGCTTAGGCCGGGAAGGCGAGCGCGCAGGACGTGACGCGCCGCCACCCTTATTTTTGGCATCGAGGCTTGCTGGTGCAGTGGCCTTGTGGCTTGTGGTTCAGGTTGTGAGGGGCCCTGTCCCGCCCAGGCGTCTCTTGAGCGCACCAAAACCAATGTAGTACTCTGGGTCGGTATACGCCGTACTGTGTGTTGTAGCAATAAGTGGTATGGGCGCCGTCAGGCGCTGCCTGCATGAACTACGTGTGTGTGTGTGTGTGTGTGTGTATGTGTGTGTGTGTGTGTGTGTGTGTGTGTGTGGCGTGTCAGGATGTGACAGCGCAGCAGGCAAGCGTGCGTGCCTCCGTGTGCACAGGCTGCTGGTTCACGACCAATGACAAGCACGACGGCTGCCCTACGCAGCGCCTACTCCCCGGCAGTACACACACACACACACACACACACACACGCACGCACACACACACACACACACACACACACAACAGTGATGCAGAACTTTTTCGGCATGATGGCGGTCTTGTGGGACGCGATCTGACTCGGACCCAGTCTGACGCGGAACACGCCCCGCAAGACTGAGACGTGAAAGTGTGAAATCCCCGTGGACACACTTTTCACACACAATAAAAGCGTCAAGCTCTGTCGTGAAGCGGAGGTCCCGCCAAACGACCCTCCCATGTGACGCGTCGCGGTTTTCCGCACCACTGACAACAGACGCACACATGTGGACGCACACACACACACACACACACACACACACACACACACACACGCACGCACGCACGCACGCATGCACGCACGCACGCACGCTCGCACGCACGCACGCACGCACGCACGCACGCACGCACACACCCACGCACGCACGCATGCAGCAGCAGCTGGTGCGGCTGCGTCGCTACACCGTAGGCGGCCCCGTAGGCGGCCTCGTGTTTGCTGCAGTCACAGTGGCGGCACACATGCTGTGGCGCGCACTGTGCTGGGTGCGGCCAGAGAGCTGGCTTTACAGGTTTTACACGTGCGCGCCCGGAGTACCCCGGGGCGTGATTTAAGGCTTAGCCTACACGTCTAGGGGAGCTCTACTTCAGTGGTTTTGTTTTCAGTTTTTTTGTTACTTTCTGGGAGCCGGCGCGCGGACCAACCTCCTGTTGACTGCCTTGACTGCTGCCTTGGCGTTGACCATTGACAGTCAAATATGGGTCATTCCCAAGCTCGTGACGAGCTCTATCTGATGGGATTGTCAGACCATCAAGCAACTTGGTGAGTTGAGCTTTGCCTGATGGGATCGTTAGGAGCCAAATGGCTCCCAATAGCTCCCAGGAGCCCAAAACAAACTGACTGCTCTACTTAGAGAGCCCGCAAGGCCACGCAGCGCGCCAGCCTATCAGGGGTGCGGCCAGACAGCAGCATCCCGCGAGCGCCCGATTGGCCGCGGCGGCGCGAGGGGGCCAGCGCTGAGGCTGTGGCGTCCCCCCGTATGATGCAGCATGTTCCACTCTATCGAGAGATGTGCCTCCTGACGAGGCACGACGCAAATGTGTACGTTGCTTGATTGGAACAGCTGCCTTAAGTGCAAGCATAGTAGGAGCAGGTTTGGGGCGTTGGCGGCCTTGTCACGGGGCATCACGCACGTTTTGTTTCCTGCCGCTGCGGTTGAGGACCTGGGGGTGCGCCCACGCTCTGTACAGAGTGGGGGTTTCCTACCACCAACAGCCAGCCATCTCATTAAGGTGCTCAGGCCATGCAAGCCGGGCCCGGTCGTATACGCCTCTAGAGGTGTCCCTGACTGTTACATCCATCATCATCACTAGTTCCGGCCCTTGTTACAACCTTGAGCAAGTAATAGCCGAGACCCCTCCCAGACCCAGACCCAGACCCAAAACCCTAGCCCCAAGATCCGAACCCGAGACCCAAGACCCAAGACCCGAGACCCGAGACCCAAGACCCAAGACCCAAGACCCAAGACCCAAGACCCAAGACCCAAGACCCAAGACCCAAGACCCAAGACCCAAGACCCAAGACCCAAGACCCAAGACCCAAGACCCAAGACCCAAGACCCGACCTCGCCCCCCTCCCCCCTTCCCACCCAGATCATCATCAGCATGACTGAGATGTTTGCGTCACGCAAGGCGAAATTACAACCGTGTTCTGTGCGAGCCATTCGAACCAGCACCCGCCTGTCTCGCCTGTTCCTTCTGTGCCACGCAAAGCGACACCCGTTCATCTCTGCTGCCCCTGTTGTTCAATACGAACCAACACACAATCTCGCCCAGCCCTTTTTGTGCCATGCGAGGCGACGCCCAACCATTTTTCTGCTGCTCTCCCACTAGTACACTGTGCTCTTACTGTGCTCGTGCTGCTGACTGTGGTTTTACTGTGCTCGAACTGTGCTCTTACATTGCTTTTGCTGCTGCTCTCCCACTAGTACTGTAGCGCGCGCATCATGGCCCGATTATCGCTGCTGCCCTACTGTATCATGTGAACCGCCTCGCACCCAGTCACTGCTGATCCTCCTGTACAAACCAGTTTTTTTTTTTTTTGCATGCACGCGCCCGGAGGACCCCGAGGCGTGAGTTAAGGCCTAGACTACACGTCTAGGGGAGCTCCACTAGTAGAGCCCGCAAGGCCACGCAGCGCACCAGCCTACCAACTGTACAAACCAGGCCTCGGCCGCTGCGGACCACTGTGCAGGAGGAGACCACTCTTCAGACTGCCCCAGCTATGGGAGCATCGCAAAGGGAGATGGTACCCCCATGTGTGCAAACGGGTCCGCTGACATGCCGAAGTAGATATATGTGGGCGTGCGCAGCTGCGGCATCGCGGCCTCAAGTGCTGCCCCCGCGATGCGCTTTTTTACAGTTTTTACATGTAAGCGTCCGGAGGACCCCGGGGCGTGAGTTAAGGCCTAGACTACACGTCTAAGGGAGCTCTACTAGACGCGCCTGCAAGGCCACGCAGCGCGCCAGCCTACCAGGTAAGTGCCCTGCGATGCGGTTCCGCAGCTCCTCGAGCAGCTTACATGCCTGCAGCGGCTGCAGGCTCTTCACGCTGTCGCAGCGCGTGCGCTGCGCGGCCTTGTGGGCTCTATTAGTAGAGCTCCCCTAGACGTGTAGACTAGGCGTTTACTCACGCCCCAGGGTCCTTCAGGCGCATACATGTAAAACTGTATAAAAAAAATGTCGCAACCGCCCATGGCGAACTTCTTCAGCTGAGAGCACGCGGCCAGCGGCGCAACGCTCGTCACAGATTTGCAGAAATTGATGTTGAGGTCCTCGAGGTGCACAGCAGCAGTGATTCCCCTGCGAGCCGTATACCGCTCCGGGCCGGATTTCTCATTTCCCAGAAAACCACTCCACACTTAGTGGGAGAGGGCGTACAGCGGTGCGTTGGAAAGCTCGTGCCGAGAACAGCTCAACGGCATGCGTTGCATGAATACCTGCTGTGTATTGTGCCTGGTATGAGCGGTCAAAGTTGCTGGAGCCGGCAAAAAACTAATAACTAAAATCCTTCCCAGGGATGATGATGATGAGAGTTTTACAATCCACTTCCGGCGGTCACACGTACGGTTCCAAAGCTCCAGTGGGACTTAGAGAAACAAGGCTCAAGGCCCACAAAAGGTCCAGCTACAAGTAGCCCACGGTAACGCCATCCACACTTGGTGGCGGGCGCTGAGCAAGCAGCACCACTGTGCAGGCTGCACACCCAGCCCCTCACATGGCCAGAGGGCGGACCCAAGGTATAAAACCATGAAGGGACCAAAAGGCCCTCCCCCAGACCACCGGAAGCGGGGCTAGTAGCACACTCGCCGCAGCACTCTACTCAGCGACCACACCGCATCAGGGACCACTGCTCAGCAGCCGCCCTCTACTCACCCAACATCAACTCTTTACAACTTCAACTCCCTTTATAGCGTGTGGCACACGAGTTATATTAGCGAGGTAGTGTCGCTCCCTGGTCGCTCCTGGCCATCCCCACCCAATCTTCAGGGCTCAGGAGCGAAAAATGTGGCAGCACCCAAAAATCGCAAAGTCGCCCGAAATCAAACGTTACACGCCACGGTTGCGTTTGACGCCAAACGGTTTCGTTTCGCATTTCACTAGCCTCCGTGCCACCATAGCCGACATCATCGCACGCGAGGTCTTTTTACTTACTGTCAGTCGAACAACAGCTGATGTCAAGATCGTTGAGCTGTCTGAACGACTGGAGCCACAGGGGAGACGGCCGATCGGGGGGGGGGGGGGGGCGCATGCGCATGCTCCCCGCCGACTCGTTCACGCGGGATCCACCGGGGCGTGGAGGCCAGGGTTGCACGGAACGTACGTATTTCGGGTCTGGAGCGTACGTACGTACGTATTTTATGGGAATACGTACGTACGCTGGCCGTACGCGTGCGAAAATCGGGACGCCGCAACACTATACGCCTTCTACTTGAAACACAAAAAACGGCCAGAACTCATGCTCCTGTGCTTGGATCGCAACCGTTAAACATACATTGGAAAGCTGATATCCAGTGCGCTCTAGTAGGTGGCGACCTGGAGGGCAGGGAGTTGCCGTTTTTGTTTTGGGTGCTGTGCGAGCGCGAGCGCGCGTGGTGTGTTGTAGCTCCCCCGCAGGCATGCCCCCCTACTGCATTGCACTGCTGCATACTGAGGTCATACAGATACCCCGTGTTGTAAGCTTTCCAATGCAAGTAGAATGGTTCAAATCCAGGCAGAGGCAGGGAGTTGCGTCCGTTGTTGTGTGCATCGTTGCAAGCACACGCACGTGGTGCTGCAGCAGAACCCAAGGCCCAACCCCCTACTGCAGTGCACTGCTGCATAAAAGCAGTAATATGGATATCCCATGTTACAAGCTTTCCAATGCAAGTGGAATGGTTTCGATCGAAGCACAGAAGCGTGAGTTATGGCCGTTTTTGTGTTTCAAGTAAAAGGCGCATAGTGCTGCGTACGTATATACACTCCCTCACGTACGTACGTACGTACGTACGAAAAATACGTACGTACGCGTACTCACGTACAGTGCAACCCTGGTGGAGGCAGAGGCGAGGCCGGTCGCCCGCATGCACCACCCCGATGAACGGGTGGTCGGGGGGAGGGCCATCGGCAGCAGCCCACGCCGGTGGGACTCGGTCGAGGGAGGTGACCTCCTGGAGGCTCGTCCAGAACCGGGCCACCGCCGCGCGGCCGGCACGGTCAGCTTTGTCAGGCTGGGCCGGGCCAGCCGTGGGGACTGGGAAGAAGTCAGTAATCAGGGTTTGGTCGTCGGGGGGGGGGGGGGGGGGCACCGGTGCCTTGGTGAGGTGAGAGATTGATTACACGGCCGGCCTTGGGTGAGAGGTTGTTACACGAACCGGTGGTACTTCCCAACCGCCCCCGAGGGGACGCGGGCTCACTGTTTGTGTGGGAGACGGGAAGGGTATGGAAAAAGGAAAGGTGAAGGGGTGCGCCGCTGGCTCAGGGGTCTCACTTCCGGAGGCACGCTCAATGGCATGCGCTTGTCAACTATCAATTGTTTTGTGTTTTTGTAGTTCATGGGCGCGCACACTCTAGCAGAGTATCAACCGTCCGGCGTAGCCCACCCCGTGGGGCAGGCCACCCGTAAACTCGGCAAATCAGTATCAAAACCCAAGCCACAGAGTGGCCGGGGCGGGCAGGGCCCTCCGGGGTGTGGGCGGGGCAGCACGTTGACCACTCAGCGCAGCGAGCGCCAGCGAGGTTCCTTCCTTGACCGCAATGTGCGCCAACTGTGGGTAGCCAAGCAATCAGTCATCGCCATCGTCCACCCCAGCGGGGGGGATACCCCAGTCAGAAGTTAAAGTCGGGGGAGTCGAGGGGGCGCATGCTCCCCGCCAACTCATTCAGGGAGGATCCACCGGAGCGTGGAGGCAGAGGCGAGACTTTGATGACAGAGAGTTGGTTACACGTGCCGGTGGTAATTCCCAAACATCCCTGAGGGGACGCCGGGCTCACTGTATGTGTGGGGAGACGGGAAGGGTATGGAAAAAGGAAAGGCGAAGGGGTGCGCAGCAGGCTCAAGGGTCTCACTTCCGGGGGCACGCTCAATGGCATGCGCTTGTCAACTGTCAATTGTTTTTGTGTTTTTGTAGTTTATGGGCGCACACACCACGGGGGGGGCAGAAAAGAAAATACTGGAACACATAGTACAAAAAAAAACGACCCCCCCCCCTCCGTCTCACAAAATACGCCATGCATGGAGCCGGGACAATGCGCATGGCTTCCTTACAGTGAGGGCTGTCCATCGCAATGTCTAACTCCCTGGCAGATGGCTGAAATCACCCCCAAAATCTAGCCATTCCATGGCTTAGTTGGCGGGCACCAAGGAGTATGGACCCTCCAGTTCACACTTTCCAGGCAGATTCAGGGTTGACTCTCGTGAGGCGTGTTGCTGTGCTCTCCAAGGAGATTCAGATGGCATCGGTCCCATCTCAATCTATGAAGGTTGCTAAAATCCCTTGTGGGCACTTGTGCACCGAAGGGAGCACGCAGGGGAGTTGGGGCGTTGAGGGGGTGTTTTACTCCCCACCCTATAACCTAGGGTCACTTCTTAGAGTGGAC
Source organism: Chlamydomonas sp. UWO 241 (assembly GCA_016618255.1). Classification (NCBI taxonomy): domain Eukaryota; kingdom Viridiplantae; phylum Chlorophyta; class Chlorophyceae; order Chlamydomonadales; family Chlamydomonadaceae; genus Chlamydomonas; species Chlamydomonas priscui. Next base: position 11,780 of record VFSX01000379.1, read on the forward strand.
TTGTGCTCCTCTCATCAAGGCGGTTCCAATGGTGGTTTTCCCGTCCACTAGAAAGAAAGTGCTGAAACCCCCGAAGAAAGCTCTGGACCCCCGAAGCTCTGGACCCCCCCGCGCATGGGCGTGGCCACGCCCATGCTCTGGACCCCCCCGCGCATGTTTGCCAGTGGTTCCCCAAAGCTCTGGACACCCCCCTACCCCCCCCCACCCCCCCAACTTTGAGCCCGCACATATCGGCCCCCAGGTGTCCAAACTCATAAAATCCGATGGTTTGGGAACATTCACAGCAAGGAGACAAGATTCCAGCTTGTGTTCCATTTCTCGTGTTTTCTGCCCCCCCCCTTGGCGCACACTCTAGGAGAGCATCAACCGTCCGGCGCAGCCCACCCCGTGGGGCAGGCCCCCCGCAAACTCGACAAATCAGTATCAAAACCCCAGCCACAGAGTGGCCTGGAGAGAGAATTGGTTACACGTGCCGGTAGTACTTCCCAAAAAACCCCGAGGGGACGCCGGGCTCACTATATGTGCGGGGAGACGGGAAAGGGAGAGAGAATTGGTTATACGTGCCGGTGGTTCTTCCCAAACACCCCCGAGGGGACGCCGGGCTCACTGTATGTGCGGGGAGACGGGAAAGGGATGGAAAAAGGAAAGGCAAAGGGGTGCACCGCAGGCTCAGGGGTCTCACTTCCGGGGGCACGCTCAATGGCATGCGCTTGTCAACTGTCAATTGTTTTTGTGTATTTGTATTTATGTGCGCGCACACTCAAGCAGAGCATGAACCGTCCGGCGTAGCCTAATCCTGTGGGGCAGGCCATCCGCAAACTCGGCAAGTCAGTATCAAAACCCAAGCCACAGGGTAACCGGGGCGGGCGGGGCCCTCCGGGGGGCGGGCGAGGCAGCACGTTGACCACTCAGCGCAGCGAGCGCCAGCGAGGTTCCTTCCTTGAGCGCAATGTGCCCCAACTGTGGGCCGCCAAGCAATTAGCGTGCCGCCGTCGTCCACCCCAGCGGGGAGGGCGCCCTAGTCAGAAGTCAGAGTCAGGGGAGTCGGGGGGGGGCGCATGCTCCCCGCCGACTCGTTCAGGGGGGATCCATCGAAGCGTGGAGGCAGAGGCTAGGCCGGTCGCCCGCACGCACCACCCTGATGAACGGGTGGTCGGGGGGAGGGCCATCGGCGGCAGCCCACACTGGTTGGACTTGGTCGAGGGAGGTGACCTCCTGGAGGCTCGTCCAGAAGAGGGCCACGACCACGCGGCCGGCGCGATCAGCTTTGTCAGGCTGGGCCGGGCCAGCCGTGAGGACTGGGAAGAAGTCAGTTATCAGGGTTTGGTCGTCGGGGGGGGGGGCGGCGCCAGTGTCGAGGTGCAGGGCCCACAGGAGGCGGCGCCCATACGCCATGGCGTCGAGGGCCGCCACGCAGACAACGCGCCACACGTCGGCGTACACGGCGGCGTCGGGAGGCTGTAGCAGCCAGATGTGGCGGCATGCCAGCGCGCCTGCCGGCACCCCCTTGGCCTCCAGACCGGCACGCACGGCCCCGACAACCGCAGTAGCGACGCGGCACTCCCAGAAGTAGTGGGAGCGCCACATGAGGTCGGGGCATGGGCCGTGCGTTGGGTGCCAGCCGCAGGGGCAGGGGGCAGTGAAGATTACGCTACCGCCGCCCGCACTGGGCACGCCGTTGAGGGTGACGCGCCAGAGTGTCTCCTTGAGTGTGTTGTCGCACCCGAGCTTCCACACCCTGCGCAATGCGACCGCAACGGACGCGTGCCCCGCCTCGACCACGGCGGGGCTGGCAGTCAGCGCCGGCGTCCCACTCAGCATGAGCGCGGCGGTGACATAGTCGGTGTGGCACGCCCGGCGCGCCCCCTCAATTCCTCGCAGCTGCATTGCCGCAGCATCGCGCACGGTGAGGCCGCCTGGCCCCACGAGTGGGATCACCGGTCCCGGCTCCTGTCCGGCCATGGGGCCACTCCGCCACCCCACACACGCGGCGGCAGCCCGCGTGGCGGCAGCCTCCTTGGTAACGGAAAGGGTGACAGGCAGCGTGGGCTGCGGCGTGAGCACGGGCAGGAGGCGGCGGGCCGCGTCGGCCCTCCACGCGGCAGGCAGCACAGCATACACCGCTGCCACCTCGGGGGTAAGGCGGTCATCGACGTCATGGTTGCGGTGGCTCCACAACTTCAGCATGTGCTGTAGCATCAGGGGCATGGCCGGGCGGCGCGCACCGTAGAAGACGATCCGGAGGGCACGCGCGCGGCAGGCCGCGCGAGCACCAAACGGGTCTGCCGCGCCGCGGCACGCCGCTATCAGCTCAAGCAGCAGACCCTCAGCGAGGGGCTTGCCGGCGCAAGCGAGCTGCACGAGGACCGCGACGGTTGAGGGCGCGTTGGAGCACCATGAGGTCGGTGACGATGCGTAGGCCTGGCAGGTGGGACATGAGCGCAAAGCCTCGCGCCCATCGGTCAGCACACCCCAGCACACCACTGGGGGGGGGCGTCTCCGACGTCGTACACCTGCGCCGGCCATCGCACCGACCGCATATCCGCTGGGAGCTCCAGCTGCAGCAGGGGGTTGGCCCACAGTGGGGCAGCTCCGCCCCAGCCCGCGCCGCCGCCGTGCCCAAGGGCAGACACACGCGGCGGGCCGAGCGCTTTGAGGCCCTCAACCAGGCGGGCAAGCGGAGGCGGCAGCGCCACGCCTGCATGGCCAGCATGGCTGGGCACGAGCGCAGATGGCAGCCGTCCTACGTCAGCCGGTTCCATCGCCGTCGCAGACAGCAGCAGCACCAGCCCAGGGTGGCGGCCAGGGAAAGAGAGATTGGTTACGCGTGCCGGTGGTACTTCCCAAACACCCCCGAGGGGACGCCGGGCTCAATGTATGTGCGGGGAGACGGGAAAGGGATGGAAAAAGGAAAGGCGAAGGGGTGCGCTGCAGGCTCAGGGGTCTCACTTCCGGGGGCACGCTCAATGGCATGCGCTTGTCAACTGTCAATTGTTTTTGTGTTTTTGTATTTATGTGCGCGCACACTCTAACAGAGCATCAACCGTCCGGCGTAGTCCACTCCGTAGGGCAGGCCACCCGCAAACTGGGCAAACCAGTATCAGTATCAGGGATGCAAAAAGTTTTTTTTTTATTAGAGAGAGATTGTTACACGGCCGGTGTTACTTCCCTAAACGCCCCTGAGGGGACACCGGGCTCACTGTATGTGTGGGGAGACGGGG
>VFSX01000379.1:20000-30000 GCA_016618255.1 Chlamydomonas sp. UWO 241
TTGCCAGACATGTCTCTCAGAGACCGCTGTTTGGGGTAGTCTAGCCGGCGGGAGCGGTAGTCTATCGGCCGGGAGCCGGCGGTACTCTAGTACTTAAGTGTGCTGGAGTATCGGCGGGTGTCTCTAGTAGAAGAGTAGCCTGCTTAGCTGGAAACCCCGTGTTACTGTAACTGTTACTGTTACTGCCACCGTCAGCAGCTCGCACGGAAAGCGCAACAGACCGTGGACCACTGAACTGTTGGCCGTAGGGTGGGGGAGCTTATCTGTATATTTTTCTGTTTTTTTTCAATCATGGGTGCTGGTTTGAATTTCACCACCACACAGAGTGGATACTAGGGTATCTGGATACTCTGACACGTGTGACATGTGTACACTGTAAGGTGTGAGGCCTGGGATGCAACTCCTGACTCTATACGGAAGCTCTTCGTCCGTGACAAGCCGATTTGATCGAGACGGAGCTCCTGGTTGAAGTGAGTGGCAGTGCGAGTGTGTGGCTGCATGTGGGTTCAACGGGCAAGGGCCGACCCTCCCTCCCCATGGGTGCCCACCCACAAACAGCCCCAAGGCCACCGAAGGCCCAAAGACCCAAGGCCGAGCAAGGCCCAAAAGGCCGCATGTGCGCGCGTGACGGGAACAGGGGCTGGAGCATGCATGCTCCATATGGCGCGTCGTGCTACGTGCCGCGTAGCATGACCCAACCTAGCCCGGGCCCACCCAGTGGTCCCTGCCACTGCTTGCGTCCAATCCGAGTTCATTTTGCAAGAAAATAGCTGACTCCGCGGTGGAGACGCTAGGCACGCCCATTTCGGCGGGAGGGCCATCCGCTGCCCTTCCCTGAATCATCAAAGCACGCATGCACACGCACAAGATCATGCGCGAACCAGTGGCGAAGGGGCGTGTTGTTTGGATTTCAAGAGTCACCACTCTGCTAACAGACCTCAATCCCAGAGCTATCCCAGCGGTCCTGGGACAGTCCCAGGCCCCGCCTGCTGTCCCAGGACTGTCCCAGGCTGGGATAGTGCTATCCCGGGATTGCTTGGGAAGGAAAGAACTGGGAAACTCCAGCCAGGCACAACATAGAATCCTTTGGCTCTCCAGCTGGAGAGACACCGCCTTACTTGCTACCCCCAGCCCTACACAGAGATACCGCCTTACTTGCTTCTCCCCAGCCCCAGAGAGATACCGCCTTACTTGCTTCTCCCCAGCCCCAGAGAGATACCGCCTTACTTGCTTCTCCCCAGCCCCAGAGAGACACCGCCTTACTTGCTTCTCCCCAGCCCCAGAGAGATGCCCCCCAGCCCTAGAGACATGCCGCCTAACTAGCTTCCCCAAGCCCCGGAGAGATACCGCCTTACTTGCTTCCCCCAGCCCCGGAAATACCGCCTTACTTGCTTCTCCCCAGCCCCGGGGGGACTGGGGTGGTGTTGGGCGGGAGGGGCAGGCCTGCCCCTCCCGCCCAACGTAGGGGCGCCTCTGTGTGTGTGCGGCCGCGCCGCTCACATGTGTGCGGCCGATGACGGCACGGCGGCAGTGTGCGCTGCGCGATCGTGTGCGGCCGCAGCGCTGGTGTGTGTGCAGCCGCGATGCTCGCGTGTGTGCAGCAGATGGCGGCACGTCGGCAGTGTGCGCTGCGCGGTCGTGTGTGGCCGCAGCGCTCGTGTGTGTGCAGTCGCAATGCTCACGTGTGTGCAGCAGATGGCGGCATGTCTGCAGTGTGCGCTGCACAATCGTGTGCGGCGGCAGCGCTCGTGTGTGCGCAGCCGCGATGCTCGGGTGTGTGCGGCAGGTGGCGGCACGTCGGCAGTGTGCGCTGCGCAATCGCGTGCAGCCGCAGCGCTCGTGTGTGTGCAGCCACGATGCTCGGGTGTGTGCAGCGGGTGGCGGTACGTCGGCAGTGTGCGCTGCATGATCGTATGCGGCCGCAGCACTCGTGTGTGTGCAGCCGCGATGCTCGCGTGTGTGCAGCAGGTGGCAGCACGTGTGCAGTGTGCGCTGCGCGATCGTGTGCGGCCGCAGCGCGTGTGTGTGTTCAGCCGCGGTGCTCGTGTGTGTGCAGCAGATGGTGGCACGTCGAGAGTGTGTGCTGCGCGATCGAGTGTGGCCGCAGCGCTCGTGTGTGTGCAGCCGTGATGCTTGCGTGTGTGCAGCAGATAGCGGCATGTCCGCAGTGTACACTGCACAATTGTGTGCGGCGGCAGCGCTCGTGTGTGTGCAGCCGCGATGCTCGGGTGTGTGCAGCAGGTGGCGGGGCAAGTCGGCAGTGTGCGCTGCGCGATCGCGTGTGTGGCCGCAGCACTCGTGTATGTGCAGCCGCGCCGCTTATGTGTGTGCGGCCGATGACGGCACGTCAACATTGTGCGTTGCGCCGTGTGTGGCCACAGCGTGGGGGCGTGTGTGGGGGGGGGGGCTCTGTGTGAGCGCGCTCGTGAGCGAGTTGCTCGAGTGCTGCCGCAGCGCTCGCGTGTGCGCGGCAGATGGAGGGGGCTCTAGGGCAGTGTGGGGCAGCCATTGACAACCAACCGACACCACATTTGCATGTTGACGCTCTAGGTGCCTGGGGTGGGGTGTCGGAGCTGCTGCTTGTGACTCGCTGTCAAACGCGGATGAAGGGTCGAAGGGTTGGAAGAACTCTTCCGATGATCTGGGTCACCAGCAACCACAGCAGCAGTGGATTTTAATTTAGTGTGCTAGTACAGACTCCCTTGTGTCCTTTTGGAGCTCCCTTGTGTCCCTGTGGAGCTCTGCCAGTCCTTTGGTGTGCGAGTGTGAATGTGTGAACAATTGACACCGCAGCGCCATGCACCATGCAGGTATTGCGTTAGCAACACGCAACACGCAGCTCGTCGGCTTAGCTGCGTACGCCTCACGCCCTCTCTTTGGGACGTAGTTGACCGCGTGTTGCGGCTAACAGCTGGCTAGCAACGCCAGCAGCGACGCCTACCGATTCCACCATGCATGTGGCGCTCGGCATGATGGACGAGGGCTGGGCGCGGCGCGGCGCTGGGCGCGAGGCGGGGGCGTTTGCTCGCGATCGCTTCTCATGATGCGCAGCCCAGCCCCTGGGCTGCGCCCTGTCCAACACCGCGTGGCCATGTAACTAGACGGTCATGCGATGTCACGCGGGTGCTGTTTCATCGCGTCCCATGCTCGCAGGCCAGTCAACGTCCACGCATGTGCAGGTCACCTCGCAGGGAAAACCGCCATCAGCTCAACACTGCGGCGCGCCCGCATGGGTGCGTGCTGCATGCTGCAGCCCAAGGCGCTGGAGCATCTATGGAGCATACGTGACGCGCGTGCACCCCATGTGTCCATGCATCCATGCGCAACTGACACCACGCCATGCTGCCATGATGCCTGCAGGTTGGACCTGCTGGTGGCGGCCTTACCCAGAGATCCACTGCAAGCTCGCGCTCGACGCCGCGCATGCGGCATGGGCGCGCGCGCCTTGCATGACTGCGCACACAGTTGACCCGCAGTCAACCCTTCCCACAGGTTCTTTCAAGGCGCAACTGGCATCCAAGTGGCTGCATGCGGACAGGCCCTAGCATCACTACAGTCAGTACTGGAGTTTTACCTTGGTTCTACCTAGGCAGATTTGGGGGGTGGACACCCCCAATTACATAACTTTGGTTCATTTTTTTGAGAGGTTGGGCTTACCTTACGCGTTTTGCACCGTGCGGCGGCCTCCAGCCACAGTCCCAGGACTATGTCAGGGCAGCTATCCCAGGGACAATCCCAGTAGCTGTCCCAGGGATAATCCCAGCAGCAGTCCCAGGACAATCCCAGTCCCGGGTGAATCCCGGGATTGAAATATAGAAACACCCGGGATTTCAGCTAGGACTGAGCTGGGACTGTCTCAGTACAGTCCCAGCTGTTATCCCAGTACAGCCCCAGCTGCTATCCCGGTACAGTCCCAGCTGCGATCCAGGGATTGCCCCTGGGATTGAGGTCTGTAAGCAGAGTGCACGAGTCACTAAATCGACTCTCTGTGGGTTGAAATCTATATTTAAAAAGCCTTGCCTTGAAAAAGAAATGGTAAAACCTGTTGATGTGTTGAGGGTGCACCGCTTTGCTCTCACGCCTGCCATCCTCACCCCCCGCGCTGCGACTTAGGTCGCTGCGCCATGAGCTACACCACTCCTTTCACGAGCGTGCTGATCGCAGCCCTGCTCCTCTTCCTGGGCGCCCTGCCGAGTGACGCCGAACACTGCACATACGCTGGCAGGGAAATCTTCTACCCATTCGACTCGCTCGTCGCCCCCGGCGCTACGTCCAGCACCGGCTCTATCATCCCCGCGCCGTACGACGGAGGTATTTATTTCCACCACGCCCTGGCCGTGGTGTGCTCCGGGGACGGGGGCACCATCACCGCAACTCATGCCCCGTCCGGCTGGAATGGCGGTTGCAGCGTCATGATCTGGAATGTCACGGGCGAGACCCAGGTCGTCCGCGCTTCCACTAATGTAATAAACGCTGCCGCGTCCACCACCCAAACTGTGGGCCCTGCCAAATATGAGATCGTGTTTGGCACTCACACTGGCACGAGCGCCACTGGCTCGTACACCGCCACCTTCACCCTGACTGGCGGGTGCCGCGCGTTGAGGCCCACCATCCAGCTCTACGTGATTACGGGATCTGCCAACCAGCCCAGCCTCGAGTGAAGACTGAGGGAGATCGCTGGCGGTAAGCATACGCTGTGTGTTTGTGTGTGTGTGTTGTGTGTGTGTGTGTGCGTGTGTATGGCATTGTAAGCTTTGCTGGCATGCCATAGATAGGGGTGTGCCCCAGCGCACGCCCCTATCTTTAGCCAGTACAACCTCAAGAGGTATCGCCTCCTCCTCGCTTGCAGGTCCTGCAACATCATTGGAGGTGACTGCGGTCAACCTGCAGCTGGCGGTAACCATTTGCAACGGCCACTGCGCTGTGACCACTCGTTCGAGGTTGATGGTGATCAAGTGCGGCAGTCTGCCGCCTCGCCAGACTGCAGAGCTTCCAAAGCTTCCCGGGCAGCAAAAGCAGAGTAGTGTTATTATAGACGTGTCTGCTCGTGGGCCGCCATTGGCTGTAAAATTCAAACGGTCGCTCTGGGTGTCACTCTTACAGCAGCTGGGAGAGCTACTAGATGGCAGATACTGCTGGTACCCGCGCTCGTGCTCGCCACCGAGTGCTCCTCAGCTTGACACTCAACTGGTGACATGTCACGACTGCCTGGGCCGCCTGCGCTCCCGAAACCAAATTTGAAAGCTTAGCCACTGGGCCTTCATCTGTCAGAGAGCTGGGTGTGGGTTCCCGCTCCAAAAGGGTCGGATCTCGAGATGTCAAACCACTCTCTGGTTTGACATGAGCACCCTATGTGCTAACCCCTTACTTGACATGCGCGTGGTTCTTACATCGCCGCCCGGTACTGTCCGCCTGGTACTAGTGACAGCTCACGCGTGCACGACTCCCGCCGCGTGCAAGCCGCGAGTTACTTGATCAACAGCTCCAGCGCGCGTGCCAGCTCCTGCTTCTGTGCTTGCGCCTGGACCGAGCGACCCAGGTACAAACAGCGTGTGGCCGTGTGCACTGCATGCTGCAAGCTGGTGTTAACACACTGAGCAGCCCCAGCGCGCGTGCCTGCTCCTGATTATGTGCTGCGCCTGGCTGGACCGAGCAGCCCACGCGCAACCGGCGTGGCCGTGTTCACCGCACGCCGCAAACTGGCGCTTAATCGATGAGCAGCTCCAGCGCGCACGCCTGCTCCTGCTGCATGGACAGAGGTGCGCCTGGACCGAGCGGCCCAAGCCACGCGACCGGCGTGGCTGTGTTCACCGCATGCCACAAACTGGCTCTTACTCGATGAGCAGCTCCAGCGCGCGCGCCTGCTCCTGCTGCATGGACAGAGGTGCGCCTGGACCGAGCGGCCCAAACACAAACGGCGCGACCGCGGCCGCGAGCTGCCGGGCGTCCGTGCTGTTGGCCGTGCTGGCAGCCACCTGGCGGAAGCCGAGGAGGCGTGTGAGGGGTGGGAGGGGAGAGGGAAGAAGACGGAGGGTCTCGCGAGTTTGGGCGTGAGGGTGTGGATGCGGATGCACACGCACGCGCATGGCATGCGTGCAAACGTGCAAACGTGCGCACGCGCGCGCGCACACACACACACACACACACACACACACACACACTCGGCCCCCCGGCCCCTCTTTCACGGCACGGCATCACCACGCGCGTGCACCCTAAACCCTTAACCCTAACCCCTGACCTAAACAAACCCATAAACCTGAACCCTAAACCCTAAACTTGAACCCTAAAACGTAACCCTAAACCCTCCAGTCTCGTGGCTTCTCACCTCTCGTAGCAGAACCAGCACCCCACCGAGGATGGCCAGTTCTGCAGGGTGCAACACCCCACACAGCAGCGCACCCACTGCGGCGACGCCGCCACCTGGGGGCGATGATGGATTTTGAGTCAGCCCGTCAGTCTGACAGAAATTGCGCCAAGCCGTGTGGCAGCTATCCATGCAAGTGCTGCGCTCCACTGCTGGCCTTACCCCCAGGTGTGCGTGCTTTTCCAGTCAGTCGGCTCACGAGTCAGTGAGCGATAGAGTCAGAAAGTTAGGCAGTCGGGGAGTGAGTGAGTGCGTGAGCGAGCGGGTCAGTAAGTCGGTCGGTCAGTCGATCAGTGCGGGAGACGTTTGGTGAGTGAGTGGGTCAGTCAGTCGGTCAATGACGGAGTCAGTCGGTCCGACAGTCAGTCGGTCAGACAGTCAGTCGGTTGGTCCGTCCGTCCGTCGGTCGGTCGGTCCGTCAGTCGGTCAGTCAGGCAGTGAGTTTGACATCTCTGATATTGAGTACGATGCCAGCAGATGGTATATCTAGGTATGAGAGAGGGAGGGGGGGGGGGGGGGGGCTTGATCTTGGTCTCTTGGACCAGTGGGTGGGAATGGCATAGGATAAAGGTAGATCATACATACCTGGAGGCAGCTGCCCGGTAGCTGCCGCCACCGCGATCAGCGGCGCCTTTATATATATCTAGGCCGGAGAGGGGGGGGAGGTCTCTGGGAGCAGTGAGTAAGGCAAAGGATATACCCCCCCATACTTCACACTTGTATAAGAAATTACGGACTTCACGCCGGCCGCCAGGTCAGACCCTGCTTCACGTAAGGTCACGTCACCCTGGCGTGAGCTGTAACGTGCAGTACATGTACCACTACGGTAGGTAGATCATGCATGCATACCTGGAGGTAGCTGCCCGGTAGCTGCCGCCACCGCAATCAGCGACGCCGACCCCGGCGGGAGCAGCGGCCACGGGAGCTCGCCGAGGGAGAGCAGCAGCAGCGCGGCGGCCGCGTGCGGGTCGGGGGCGCCCCCAAGCTGCGGCTGCCGCATGCTGCGCCCGCTGTCGAAATCGCTGTCGCCATCGCCGTCGCCTGCGGCTGTGCCTGTGCCTGCGCCCTCCAGTAGCGACTGCAAACCCACACGCCCTCCGTCACCTACGCCTTCACCTGCGCCTTCACCCTTGCCGCCACCGAGCCCATCCTCGAGCGCTCTGATGAGCGGCGCGAGGCGGGACAGCAGCGCGCGACGCACGGCGCGGGTATTGCTCGGCGAGGTTGCCACACCTGCTGCTGCTGCCGCTGGCGCTGCTGCTGCTGCTGGCCGCAGCGCTGGCCCCTTCCGCGCCGCTGCTGATGGTGGTGCCGTTGCTGCTGAAGATGACGGTGCCCGTGACAGCGGCCGCGCGGCCCCACCCTCGCGCGCCGCCGCTGCGTCGGCGGCGGCGCGCGTGGCCGCGGCGGCGGCGGCAGCCAGGACTGACGACATGTGTACGCCCGCTGATGACGATAACGGCGAGGGCCCTCCACCGGCGCCACCGCCGCCGCTGCGCAGCGCCCCTGTCGCTGCCGACGTGCCCGACGGCTGCCGCCCCGGCCCGCCGCCGCCGCCGCCACTGCTGCTGGCCGGCGCGCCCGCCGCTGCCGTGCCCACGCTGCCGCCGGCGCTGCTGCCGAAGCCTCCACCACCACTGCCGCCGCCGGCGTGAAACCCCGCTGCACCACCGCCATTGTCGCCGCGCAGCACCTCCCCCACAGACGCCACAAACAGGCCGGGCGTCGCGAGTGCCCCCGCGCCGCCGAGGGCGGCCAGCAGCGTGGCAAACGGTTGCGGGGGCGCGCCGCTGTTGGCGTAGGTGCCGGGCAGCTTCCGCAGCGGCAGGCCCAGCCAGGTGGAGAGCGCAACACTGCCTGCATGCACGCGGCCACTTGTTAACAAGTCATCATGACTAGCCTTGGAATAGCGCCTGTAGGCCATGTGCAATCGGGGGGCACGCGAGGGGGCGTTTTGGGGTGTCCCCAAATATGGCAACAATTTGGTACAAGATAGTGTGGGAAGGGCCTGATACTTATTCAAACGTTTAATTGGTTAAACCCAACTCTTGAGCAAGCCAGGTGGAGAGCACCACGCTGCCTGCGCACACGCGGCCACGCGTTAATGCAATGCATTTGAACGTATGCACTTGTCGACACCAACCCTTGAGCAAGCCAGGCGGAGAGCGCCACACCGCCTGCGCGAAAGCGGCCACTTGTCAATAACTTGAATTCAAACTTTTGCAATCGTCCATCGTCAACCACAACCTTGATGTCTGCAGAGAGGTAGAGAGGCAGAGAGGCAGAGGGATATACGCTGCCTGCACGCACACAACCACGCAGCCCTCCGGAGCCCCCACCCACCCACCACGGGCAGCGCGCAACCACTGATGCAGCCATCCACCTTCGACCCCCGCCAACCCACAGTCCCATTGTCTGATCCACGCAAGTGAACGCGGTCATAACGCCTGAGGCGGTCGGGGTGCGCCTCAGGCGGTGGTGGGCGCCTAAGGCGGTCGGGGTGGTGCCTCAGGCGGTCGGGATGACGCCTAAGGCGGCGCCTGAGGCGATAAGGGGTGCGCCTCAGGTTACGCCTCAGGCGGTCGGCGCGTCTGAGGCGCCGCCTGATCCGCGCAAGTTAATGCGGCGCCTAAAGCGCCACCTCAGGCGCTGGGAGTGTGGTAGGGCTGCCACGTACAGCCTCCCAATCTCCCATCCCCACCCACCATTCAGTGACAGAAAAATAGCATCCACTTGCCACCCTCCGGAGGGGTGACCCCCCTACCAACGCCTCCCCCCACCCCCACCCTCTCCCACCCTCACCCACCGTTCAGCGACAGGAACAGGTCGCCACCCTCTGCGACGCGCATGATAACGATCGCCTCGAGAAGAACAGCGTCGCTGCATGGGCACACAGCACAGCAGCAGCAGTGGAAGCAGTGGCAGTGGATGAGTGGGTGGGGAAAGGGTTTTGAGGGTGCAATCCGTCTGCCCCTGTGCCACATGCAGGATGATGATCGCCTCGAGAAGACCACCGTCACTGCGGTGGCATGGCATGGCATGGCGCGGCATGGCGCGGCATGGCATGCGTTGGCAGCAGTGGCAGTGGATGCGTACATGGGGTTCAGGTTTTGGTCCACGCGCCCACGCACGCACACCTGTTTGGCTGTGAAGCGCCGCCCATGATTTGCTGCTGCGCCGCGAGCGCCGCCGCCGCGCCACCCCCCCCCCACACACACCACACCCACACCTAGTGGGAGGCGTGCCTACACACACACACACCTGTTCGGCTGTGAAGCGCCGCCCATGATTTCCTGCTGCAACGAGAGAGCCGCCGCCGCGCCACCCACCCCCCCACACACCACACACACACCTAGTGTGAGGCGTGCCCACGCACGCACACCTGTTTGGCTGTGAAGCTCCGCCCATGATATGCCGCTGCGCCGTGAGCGCCGCCGCCGCGCCACCCTCCCCCCCTCCTGCACAGTGGGAGGAGTGCCTACACATGCACACCTGTTTGGCTGTGTATCGCCGCTCATTATCTGCTGCTGCGCCGCGAGCGCCGCCGCCGCGCCGTCAGAGCCTCCGTTGACGCAGAACGCGAGGGTGACCTCGGCCGTGCCTTCTGCCGGGATCCAGCCCTCCTCGGGCGACGCA
>VFSX01000379.1:35000-45000 GCA_016618255.1 Chlamydomonas sp. UWO 241
CATGGGAAGAGCCCCCGTCCTCGCATGTCAGGCATGACGCTGAGTCGCCGCAGGTTCCACCCCGTTCACCACCGTTGTAAATATGGCACAGATTTATCGTGTGCCTTCAGTGACGCCCTCCCCCACGGTAGCTCCCCCAGTTCACGCACCGCATGAGAAGAGGCCCCGTCCCCGCCAGTGGTCCCTGGGAAGGATTCTAGTAATTCGATTTTTGCCGGCTCCAGCAACTTTGACCGCTCATACCAGGCACAATACACAGCGGGTAATCATGCAATGCATGCCGTTGTGCTGCTCTCGGCAAGAGCTTTCCAACGCATCGCTCCACGCCCTCACTCACTAAGTGTGGGGTGGTTTTCTGGGGAATGGGAAATCCGGCTCGGAGCGGTATACGGCTCGCAGGGGAATCACTGGTCCCCGCGCGCCAGACACGACGCTGAGTCGCCACAGGTTCCACGCTGTTCACCACCGTTGCGAATATGGAACAGATCACCCGTGTATTTTCAGCCCCACTTTCCCAAGGTAGCACCCCCACCGCACGCACCGCTGAGTCGCCGTAGGCTCCGTCGCCGGAGCCAGCGCTCCAACGCCCATCGGCTGCGCCATTCCGTTCTGACGGGGCCGCGGACGAGGCCACGCCGCCGCCGCCGCCAGCGCCACTACGCTGTGACGGACCCGCCACGCCGCTGCCGCCTGCACCGCCACGCGCGCCGCCCTCGCCGCTGCGCTCTGATGGGCCCGCGGATGAGGCAAGGCTGGCCTCGGAGGCGGACGCCGACGGCGGCGGCGGGCCATCGCCGAGGTACGCGTGCGTGCCGAGCTTGAATTTGAACGTGGGCATGTAGGAGATCTTGCCCTCGGTATAGCCCTGCGATGGAGAGGGCATGTTTGGCATGCGTGCCGAGTTTGAATTTGAACGTGTGCATGTAGCTGATCTTGCCCTCGGTGTAGCCCTGCGTTGGAGGGTGTGTGTGCGCGTGTGTGCGTGTGTGTGTGTGTGCGTCGAGTTTGAATTTGAACGTGGGCATGTGATTGATCTTGCCCTCAGCATAGCCCTGTGGTGGGGAAGGGCGAGTTGGGGGGGGGGGGGCGAGCGCACGTAGGCTCGGTTTCCAAGGGGCCAGAGAGAAAGGGCGAGTGGGGACATCTTCTTGTCCTTGTACCACCATCTAGCTCACAGACCTTTAACACGCGCCCCACAGCCATCTCTCTCCGCAGCTCGTCAGCAGCCAGCAGCTCCACCAGCGACACAGAGAGAGGAAGAGGAGGTTGAGAGAGAGAGAGTAGAAGAGAAAGAGAAAGGAAGAGAGAGGGAAGGAGGAGGTAAAGAGAGAGAGAGAGAGTTATGAGAGAGAGAGAGAGGGGGGGGGGAGTAGAGAGAGAGAGAGAGAGGCGACGGCGCACCTTGAAGACCGGCCCAGCGGCCATCTCTCACCGCAGTTCGACAGCGGCCAGCAGTTCCGACAGGGACAGAGAGAGAGGGAGAGGAGGTGGAGAGAGAGTGGGAGAGAAAGAGAGAGCGAGAAGGAAGGAGGAGGTGGAGAGAGAGAGAAAGAGAGAGAGAGAGAGGGGGGGGGGGGGGCAGAGAGAGATAGAGAGGCGACCGCGCATCTTGAAAACCCGCCCCGCGGCCATCTCTCACCGCAGCTCGTCAGCAGCCAGCAGTTCCGACAGGGCCAGATAGAGGGAGAGAGGGAGAGAAAGAGAGAGAGGGAGGAAGGAGGTGGAGAGAGGAACAAGATCGGGGGTTGGGGGGCAGAGAGAAAGAGGCGAAAGCGCACCTTGAAAACACGGCCCGCGGCCATCTCTCTCTGCAGCTCGTCCGCGGCCAGCAGTTCCGCCAGTGCGCCCGCCCTGATCGCTCGGCGCGCCTCGTCGTAGCCCAGCGCGAGGCGGTAGTTGAGGTCGCCGAGCCAAACCACCTGTGGTGTGGTGCAGGGTTCAGGGGTTGTTCAATTTAAGGGCTTGAGAAAAATGTACCTGGTAGTTGAGGTCTGTGTTGTGGCTTTGTGAGATTTCAAAACTATTGCCAGAGGGGGGGGGGGGCTTCCCATCGCGGGGCGGTGGTTGCACCACACCACCTGTGTCGTGGTGCAGGGTTGGCAGTTCAGGGGGTGGGGTTGATTCGTCACTGTCCTGCCGCAGCTGCAGCGAGTACTACTGCTGCCCAGCCAGCCAGCGCGCTCCCGACAAGGCACCCAGCAGCGCGTGTCTAGTGGACGCTCGTAGCGAGCAGACCACAGGACACTCACATTTTCATGGTCCGCGATCGATCTCCGGCTGCCCCAGTGCCCGTCACCCAGCGCGGCTGCCAGCATCGCCGCGGTAGAGCTGCATGGGGCGCGCCATGCGGGGTGGGGTGGGGCGGGGTGGGGTGGGGTGGGCGGCGGGAGTGGGGCGGGTGGGTGGAGTGGGAAATGACGGAGCGGGGCGGGTGGGTGGGCAGGGGTGGGCGGGGCGGGGCGGGGGGGTGGGGGAGCGACGCGGGGCGGGGTGGGATGTGAGGGTAAGGCCGGGGTGGGATGAGGTTGATCGCGGGGTGGGATATGAGGTTGGGGGGGCGGGCCGTCGACTGTCGTGTGGGTCTTGCTGCGCACCAGGCCTAGGGCCGTACAATCGGGTCTGGATCGATAAATAAATTGGCAGCATGAGTCAGCAGGCTTTGTGATGGTCAAAGGGCTGATGAAGACAGGGAGAGAGAGAGACAGAGCGTCACTGCAAAAAAAACGAAAAATGTGAAATTCCACAATTTTCACACTTCCGGACGGCCAGCCAGACCCGCGTCCGGGGTCCCGGACGCAGACGCCACCCCACGTCCGGTTTCCCGCTCTCCTGTACGGTCCTGCTGCGCACCTGCTCATTGTCGGGTCGTACGGAGCGGCACCGCCAAAGTCGCAGCGCGCGAGGATCTCGGCCACGTCTGCGTGTCGGTGGGTGTGCAGGTCAGTGGTTCCGTTAAGGATATTGGAAAAATGATGGCTCAGCCCGGGCCTCGCGCTCATTTCGCCAATCTCAACCCGACCTGGAGGCGAATTTTGGCGGAAAATGTGTGAAAATGTTGAGTTCACACTTTTTCTGGTCGGAATTTGCGCACTCCCACCCGACTCGCCAGCCCGAACTGGCCAATCTCAACCCGAAAGTGCACTTTGTCGGGTTGCGGGTTGGCCAACGGAAACACTGGTTTGCAGGTGTCAGGGTTGTCGTAGTCACGCTTAGACTTTGCGCCTAATTACGTCCGAAAACGTCCCGCAAAGGCACCGCATACGTAAAATCAGCTGGAAAAATACGCCTCTCCAAGGCAAAAAAACTCCGGGATTCCACCCCTGGTCGGGATGCTCCACAGGCTGCCGCAGAGACCGCGGGGAAGGCAGAACTTAATCGCAGACCTCCCCGCAAAGGCACAAAACCCGGAAAAATCAAGGCCTTTAGCACCCCCCCGCAAAGGCTTAGCTTGACTGCGGTATACTGGTATCTTCAGAGTGCCACGGCGGTGACCTCGGCTGGGATTCAGGTTGCGTTTGCAGCAGTGGTTCCGCTCAGGATCTTGGGGGAATGACGGCTCAACCCGGGCCTCACACTCATTCCGCCAATCTTAACGCGACAGACGATTTTTTGCTGGAAAAGTGTGAAATGCCGATTTTCACACTTTTTGGGTCGGACTTTGCTAAATCTCATACCCCAAGTGCACTTGGTCGGGTTGCGGGTTGGCCTACGGAAACACTGGTGCAGGTGCCAGGCCCTGAGGGATACACCGGTCTTCAGAGTACCACGGCAGGAATTTTATGTTTGGCTGTGCACAGCCATTGGGCTGTAATCTGGCTGTACTTTGACATTGAACACAGCCCAACCCATTTGGTGGTTTGGGAGTCTGCCGAGCCCACCAGACTGAGCTCGTCCAGAGCTTTTAAATGGCATACATACAAGGACAAACAGACAACGGGAGACCAACGGTCAACGCAAAACCCGGCTGTGGAAAAATGAATTGAAAATCACGAAAATAAAATCACTGCGCGGGCGGGCGGGCGGGCGGGCGGGCGGTGAACTCAGCCACGGCTGGGATTCTGGCTGGATTTTCAGGTAAGGGGTGGCTGGGTCTAGACCTTACAAAGCATAGGGGCTAGAGCACACGGGTCTTCACGACGACTCTCTTACTCTCGCCGCAGCTTCGGACCCGCAAGCATGAATGCCTCGCTTGGATTCAAAACACGTTCTTCTCATCATCATCAGCAGCTCACCCACCCGCGTTCCGCCTTGCCCTGTCGCCGTCCATCCTGCCCGTCGGCAGATCCAAGCAAAAAAAACGGACACGCATTCCCCCCGAGCGAGATGCTTGTTCCAATCCAAGAGCGCGACGGCTCACCGGCTAAAAAACAAAAATGGAAAAAACCTACCCGCGTTCCGCCTCGCCCCGTCGCCATCCTTCTCGCCCGTGGACAGGTGGACGTTGACAAAGACGAGGGGAGCGTCGTGCACGTACATGCGTGCACACACGGCACCCTTGCTGCGAGTGCATGTGTGTGTGTGTGTGTGTGTGTGTGTGTGACGGGTGTGATGGTCGAGGGAGATGTGTGGCACAGAGTGAGAGCTCAAGGTGGACATTGACACACACGAGGGACGTATCGTGCACGTACATGCGCGCACACACGGCGCCCTTGCTGCGAGTGTGTGTATGTGTGTGTATGTATGTATGTGTGTGTGTGTGTGTGTGTGTGTTTGTGTGTGTGTGTGTGTGTATGTGTGAGGGGGTTGACGGTCAAGGGAGATGTGTGGCACTGAGTACAAGTTAAAGGTGGACGTTGACAAAGACGAGGGGCGTGTCGTGCACGTACATGCGCACACTCAGTGCTCCCTTGCTGCGAGTGCATGTGTGTGTGTGTTTGTGCGTGTGTGTGTGTGTGTCTTAGCTGGAAACCCCATATAACTGTGTGTGTCTGTGTGTGCGTGCGTGTGTGCGTGTGTGTGTGTGTGTGTGTGTGTGTGTGCGTGTGTGTGTGTGTGAAAGGTGTGTGATGGTCGTGGGAGATGTGTGGCACAGAGCTCAAGGTGGACGTGGACGTTGATGAAGACAAGGGGAGCGTTGTGCACGTACATGCGTGCACGCACGGCGCCCTTGCTGTGTGGGGGAGGGGGGGAGGGGGCGATGGAGATGTGAGTGGCGAGCACATTGACAAAGACGAGGGGCGTGTCGTGCACGTACATGCGCACACACATGGCGCCCTTGCTGTGTGTGTGTGCGTGTGTGGGGGGGGAGGCGACGAAGATGTGCAGTGAGGACAGTGACAAAGGGACGTGGGACGTGTCATACACGTACATGCGAGCACACACGGCGCCCTTGCTGTGTGTGTGTGTGTGGGGGGGGGGGGGGTCGACAGAGATGTGTGCTGAGGACATTGAAACAGACGAGGGGCGGTTGTGCAAGTACATGCGCGCGCACACGGCGCCCTTGCTGCGAGTGTGTGCGCGTGGCAGGGAGTGAAATAGGTGGCGAGGGTGGACGCTGAGGGCCCAGGCACGCCTATCAAAGACGCGCACGTGGTGCAGCATGCACCCCACCTCACCCCTCCCCCTCCTCCTGGAATCAAGTTATGAAAAAGATGGGTGCACCCGCCCCGAAGAGGGCATTGTGTGTGTGTGTGTGTGTGTGTGTGTGCGTGTGTGCAGACATTCATATTGAATGAACTCACCCCCTAGACACAGCTGCACTGCCCGGAGGTTACACCTCTTATAAAACTGGTAGCCCACGGCAGCCATTGTCAGAACAATCTGGACGTCGGCGCATGCGCGCATGACCAGATCGCATCAGCGCACTCACTTGCCCAGGTAGCCGCCAAATCCGGCCGCGTACGTGGTGCAGCATGCGCTCGCCCTCCCCCCCCCCCCCTCCTTCTGGACTCGAGCTGTGCAAAACTATGAGGGACCGTCACTCCCCATAGGGTGACAAGCCTCAGTCCCAGAGCGATCCCAGCGATCCCAGCGATCCTGAGACGATCCCAGGGCTACCTCGGAGCGATTGCAGGGCGGGGATCGAGATAGGATTGGTCTGGGATTATGCCTTGAGGGAGTGGGGCGGGGCGGGCGGGGCGGCCGAGACACTCTTATCGAATCAACACACTCACTTGCCCAGGTAGCCGCCACATCCGGTCGCGACCGCCGACGTCTGGACGCCGCGCACGTGGTGCAGCATGCGCTTGCCCCCCCCCCCCCCCCTTCTGGACTCGAGCTTTGCAAATGTGGGTGACCGTCACTCTGAAGACGAGCCTCAGTCCCAGAGCGATCCCAGCGATCCCAGCGCCCCCCCCCGGAACGATCCCGGGACGATCCCAGGGCTACCTCGGAACGATTCCAGGGCGGGGATCGAGATAGGATTGGTCTGGGATTATATGCCCTGAGGGAGTGAGGCGGGTTGGGCGGCCCAGACACCCCGATCGCATCAGCGCACTCACTTGCTCAAACACGGCTGCGCTCCCTGGGGGCATCACTTCTTCTAAAAATGGGTAACCCTCGGCGGCCATCGCCAGGGCATCCAGCCTTCGGCGCGCGTGCGCGCATAACTGGATCGCATCAGCGCACTCACTTTCCGAGGTAGCCGCCAAATCCGGTCGCGACCGCCGCCGTCTGGACGCCACGCACGTGGTGCAACATGCGCTTGCGCACCCACACGGAGAGGTAGAGTCCGACCAGCTGCTTGGACACCACCTGGTGTGGGTTGAAGTTGATGGGCAGTTGGAGGGCAGTTGGAGGGCAGTTGGAGGGAAGCTGAAGTGCGGTTGGAGGGCAGTTGAAGGGAGGGAGGTGCAGTGAGTAGGTGGGTGGGTGGGTGGAGGGTTCGGGGCAGCATGCGCGTGCGCACCCACACCGAGAGGTAGAGTCCGACCAGCTGCTTGGAAACGACCTTGAATTCAAGGGGCAATTGAATGGTCGTTTAAAGAAGGGTGGTGGTTGGTCAAAGATGACGGCACACGTGCGCTCGCACACCCACAGGGAGAGGTAGAGTCCGACCAGCTGCTTGGACACCACCTGGTGTGGGTTGAAGTTGGAGGGCTGTTGGAGGGCAGTTGGAGGGAAGCTGAAGTGCGGTTGGAGGGCAGTTGAAGGGAGGGATGTGCAGTGAGTGGGTGGGTGGGAGTGGGTTGGGGGTGGGGTGGGTGGGGGCAGCATGCGCTTGCGCACCCACACGGAGAGGTAGAGTCCCACCAGCTGCTTGGACACCACCTGGTGTGGGGTGGCGTTGAAAGGCAGTTGGAGGGAAGTTGGAGGGAAGTTGAAGGGAGGGGGACACAGCGAGTGGGGGAGGGGGGGCCATGAACTTGCGCACCCACACGGAGAGGTAGAGTCCGACCAGTTGCTTGGACACCACCTGGTGTGGGTTGAAGTTGAAGGGCAGTTGGAGGGCAGTTGGAGGGCAGTTGAAGGGCAGTTGGGGAGCACTTGGAGGGCAGTTGAAGGGTGTGTGTGTGCTGTGAGGGGGGAGGGGGGGGGGGGGGGAGCAGACACGCAGACAGGTAGAGTCTGATCAGCTGCTTTGAAACCACCTGGTGTGGGGTGGAGTTGAAGGGCAATTGACGGGCAGATGGAGGGCAGTTGGATGGCAGTTGGAGTGCAGTTGAAGGGACGGGGGGGTGCAGTGAGTGGGTGGGTGGGGGTGGGTGGGGGTGGGGTGGGTGGGGGTGGCATGCGCTTGCACACCCACACGGAGAGGTAGAGTCCGACCAGCTGCTTGGACCCCACCTGGTGTGTGGGTTGAAGTAGAAGAGCAGTTGGAGGGAAGTTGGAGGGCAGTTGAAGAGAAGTTGGAGGGTAGTTGGAAGGCAGTTGGATGGCAGTTGGAGGGCAGTTGAAGGGATGGTTTGTTGTGGGTCAAAAAGGATAGCAGACACGCACGCGTGCGCACCCAGATGGTCAGGCACAGTCTCGACCAGCTGCTTGGAAACCACCTAGTGTGGGGGGAAGTTGAAGGGCAGTTGCAGGTATGGGTGGAGGTGGGTCAAAGGGAGAAAGTACAAGCGCACGCACACGGAGCCTGCCAGACCTGCACATGCGTGTCCTCGTCCCCCCTGGCTGTCCATCTGCCAAAATAACGACGGGCCGCGGGGGATGGGAGGGAGGGGGGGCGGGGGGGGGGGGGGGGGGGGGCAGCCTGCCTGACCTGCACATGCGCGTCCTCGTGGCCCTTGCCGTCCCTCCGGCAAAATAATAATGGGCCGCAGGGGATTGGGGAGGGGGGGGGTCTCCTGCCTGACTAGGGGGGGGGGGGGGGGGGCAGCCGGACCTGCACATACGCGTCCTCGTGCCCCTTGCCGTCTGTCAGCGCGTCGATGCGCTCGTCGAGCGTCGCCCGCCGCGCCTGGTCGCCGGAGGTGCGTGGGGACCCGAGCGTCCAGCCCGCCTCCAATGCTGCAGCCAGCGGGTTGGCGACCTGCTCTGGCGCGGACCACGCTTGGGGGGCTCCTGTATGGGTGTGCTTGAGTGTGCGTATGGTAAGAACGAACCAACTTGAGATCCATGTGCGTGTTTTCGGCTTCTCGCCCCCGTGTCTTGCCGAAATACATTGGCACGACATGTTCAAGGATACATAATTTGTAGCGGTCCTTCATGTATGACCACTCTGTCGGAGCATTGACAATCTCACTAAAGTATTGACACGCAATCATGAAAGAACCACGCTGTCGGAACATTGACAATCTCACTAAGGTATATTCAAGTATATTATTCTTGCGACCGACAATGATCCTCACGAGTCAGCCAACAAACACACACACACACATGCACACACACACACACACACACACACACACACACACACACACACCTTCGCCACCAACGAGGTCACTGTCGCCACCACCGCCACCACCACCGCCACCACCGCCGAAGTGGGCGGCCGCCCAAGTGTGTCCGTTGATCTCGTCGGCGATCGCGCGGTCCCACCCATCGAGGTTGTCGCGGCCCGAGCCTGGTGTGCGCGGGTTCCCGGGTGGGGTCAAAAGAGGGGGTCAGTATGGCAGATGCCTTGCCCAGTTTCCTAGGTGCTCTAGGAATGAGTCCCACAACGAAAGTTTGATGGCGGAATGGGCGACACTGCGGCCGACAATGCCCCATGCTCCGCGCTCTGGGAATCGTTCCAGGGAAACCGTAACCGATAGGGAGAGGCTACGAAGCCAAGGGAGCCCTGTTTTGAGGGTCCAGTCACACTGGCAGTGAACCCCCCCTTTGGGATGGGGTTGGAAATGTGGTAGGGAACAGCCGTGCAGCAAGGCTCCGCGGCTGCTGGAGCCCCTGGGCGCGGCCTGAGCGCCCGGCCAAGGAGCCTCCTAGCAACCTCCTAACAACCTCCTAGGAGCCACCTACTAACAACCTCCTAGGAGCCACCTAACAACCTAGGGGTTGGATGGGTGGGGCATTAGAACAGCGGTGGGGACAGCCGTGCGAACAGGCCAACGTGTCTGGATTCGGGACTGCTGAATGCCCCCCCCCCCTTTCTCCCTGTGTTGCGAGACTCACCCACAATCACGTTGCCCGCGTTGAGCGCAACCACCTCCTGGAACCCAAAAGCAACCACGTCCGGGCCACCACCATCGCCGCCGCTGTCACCTTCGCAGGCTCCGCCGCACGCGCCGATCCACTCGTGGAGGGAGACGCTCTTCGGCGGGCGCTTCCCGTTGACGTTGTAGCTGCCGACCTGGCCAGCGGTGTGTGGTCGATTTCCCAGTCAGTCAGATGTCTTTGATGGTACCAGGGTGGGCTTGTCAACTAGGGCTTCCGGCCGCGCACCAGCACTCGCACGGCGTGCTGCTCCGTGTAGCTCTGCACCGGGTGCTTGGAGAACAGCTCGTGCACGTGCTCGCTCCTGCAGAGAGGGCGGCGTCACACCGCACACAGGGGCACACCCGTCTCTTGAGTCGGCCCCCGTCTCGGGTGGTGTTGCTTGGTGGGGTACAGCTTCAAGGCGTGCACACGCGTGTGCGCAGCCTGGTGCGCGTGCCGACACCCACCGCTCCTTGCGCAG
>VFSX01000379.1:50000-100000 GCA_016618255.1 Chlamydomonas sp. UWO 241
TCTGCCAGCACCTCGCGCGCCACTCCAACCACCTAGCTATGATCGAGGTGAGAAGATGCAGGCTGCTGTCAGAAAATGAAACGTGCCCCCCCCCCCATCCTGCCCCCCCCCCCCCCTCCTGGCTATGACTGAGGTGAGAAGAGGCAGTGGGGCAGGCGGAGAGAGGGGGGGGGGGCACACATGTGTTTCTGCCAGCGCCTCGCGTGCCACTCAAACCATCTGGCCATGATTGAGGTGGGGAGAATTTTGCCGGATTTTGCATTGACCGCGTTGACCGTTCTCGTCGCCGAGCCCTGGACCCAGCAATGCGGCGCTGCTGGTGACGAGGATCTCCGTGCCGCTGACGAGCGGGGTAAAATACGACTGGCCTGGCTCCTGCTAGACTGCCCCTCGGTGGAACACTTCAGGAGCGGCTTGCCCGGCGCTGCCATGGCTTGGCGAGTAGCCGCGGCGCTGCCGCGGCCCGTGCTGGGAGACGGCCCTTATCCTCCCCCCATGCAGGACGCCATGCGGCACCGATCTCGACGAGTTGATCGACGAGCGGAGGAGCTGGCGCCCGTCAATGCATGCTGGACATTGGTCAAGATGGCTGCCCGTGGAGGCGGGCTACCATCACGGCTTCAGCGGTGGTGACCGCCGAGGCAACACAGAGTATATCCGCTTCACCATTCGCAGCGTTCGTCACCGCGCTCATCCTCGGGGGCGCTCGTTTGCCGGTGACTGGCGTTGGAAGGTCTTCAGGCAGCCTCCATGACAACTCTGTCGTCCATGCACCCCTGGAGGGTGGGACCTGGCCATGCATGAGGCATGGGGCGCCGGCTGAGCCCCATGCAAACGAGAGCTGGACAGCCATGCACTGCCAGGCGGGGACCGTTCCAGTCAGCGCCAGTCGGCTCTGCCGGCTTGACTGGCCACAAGGCCACTACTGTGACCCTGAGGAAGGTCCTTCTATATGCTCCTTGCCAGACATGTCTCTCAGAGACCGCTGTTTGGGGTAGTCTAGCCGGCGGGAGCGGTAGTCTATTGGCCGGGAGCCGGCGGTGCTCTAGTACTCAAGTGTGCTGGAGTATCGGCGGGTGTCTCTAGTAGAAGAGTAGCCTGCTTAGCTGGAAACCCCGTGTTACTTGTTACTTGTTACTTGCGTTGACCGTTGACCTCCTGTTGACCATCTGTCCTCATATAAAGGTCACTTGAAAGCTCTAGACGAGCCCTGTCTGGCGGGCTTGTCAGACTAACAATCCGCTGTATGGGTTGAGCTGTGTTCAAGGTCAAAGTACAGCCGGAATGCAGCCAAGTGGCTGTGGACAGCCGAAAAGAAAATCTCTGGGTGCCGCGCTCCCGCTACCCGCGATCATGTCCGCTTCCTGCATGATAGCCCCTGACCCCCAACCCCAAGCCATTCACCCCAAATCCCAAGCCCTTAACCCACCAACCCTGCTGCCTCCCCCCCCCCTGCCCAATACTGGTAGGCTGGCGCGCTTCGTGGCCTTGTGGGCGCTCCTAGGCGTGAAGATGAGCTCTCCTAGGCGTACACGCCTAGACTACACGTAGTTTCGGCCTGAACTCACGCCCCGGGGTCCTCCAGGCGCGTAGGTGTACGTGAAACCACCCAACACGCACCGCAGCTGCTGGTTGGGCCCCTCGGCGCGCCGACCGGCGCCCTTACCCTCATCCCACTAACCCGGTCACCTCCCCCCCCCCCCCAACACGCACATGCAGCTGCTGGTTGGCCCCCTCGGCGCACCAACCGACGCGACCAACGCCGCCGGAGACGCGCCTCTGGCGGTTTGCCTGACAGACGCGGCGCGGGCGCTGGTGGAGAAGGCGGTGGCGCGGGCGGGGGCGCAGGCGGGAGCGCAGACGGGGGCCGGGGCTGGCGGTGGGTGGGTACAGCAGCAGGGGCACGGGGCGCCGCACCCCAACGGATGGTGACACACCACTGGTGAGAAGACGGGGGGGGGGGGCGAGGGGCAGGCGCAGGGGTAGCCGCGGGCTCCCGGCGGTGCAGTGAAGAAGACGGGGGGGGGGGGGGGGGGAGGTGAGGCACCTCGGCGCCTCCTCGCCAGGAGCAGGTGCAGAAGCGGGCTCCTGGCGGTGCGGCAGCAGTGGCAGTGGTGGCGCTGCCTGCGCCAGCGCACCTAGGCTTGAGGCCACTGCCACTGCTGATGCTGGCGGTGTGCAGGCGGAGGCGGGTGCAGGCGGAGGCGGGTGGAGGCCCAAGCGCGTCAGGCGCTGCAGAGGAGTAGTGTGAAGTGGGGCATAAGTGCCTGCCAGCAGGTACACCTTTGATAAATCGGAAATCGGTAGTGGCAGCACGGATGGTTGGATGTTGTTGAACTGCGCACGATTTAGAGGCCGGTCACACGGAGTTGAGTTCGCACCAGAGTTGAGAGTTGAAGTTGTTTCGCGTCGATTTCGGTGAAATTCCGTCACATGGCGTTCGCATGCGTTTGCATGCATTTGCACGTTTCGCCTCTTACGCCCCATCTGATGCTGTCACAGTGAGCGTGCAACCCCTCTGCATGCTTTAGGCGCTTGTGGGGGGGCTCCTGAAGGTGTTGGGCATGATCGTGTTGCGTACGCGTCGGCCCTTGGGGCTCCTCGGCACGCCCAAGCCGCACCCGCTCTCAGGCACGCATATTTTGTTCGTAGGGATGCGCCCTTAGTCGGGGGCGACAGTGGGGCGGCAGCGTGAAGGGAAATCCAACTCTCAACAAGGGTGGGGGGGGTCGTTGGATTTCAGAGTTGAATTCGCTTCGATTTGGATTTCGCCTTCGTGTGACCGGCGCGAAATCCCATCCACCGAACTCAGAGCGAAATCTCCTCCGTGTGACCGGCCTCTTAGCACGACGATTTAGTGTAACCTGTGTAACGAGTTTCCTGCCCCTCGCTCGGATCTCCTCGATAGACCCCAAAGGGTGCAGCAGTATCCGCCATGTCGTTCGCAACAGCCCCTCCTCCCACGCCAACTGAGGGGAGTCTCACCACGGCGCCCTCCTTCTCGGAGCGCTTGGGTCGGCTAGCCGCTGACCTGCAGCGCCTGGACAGCCGCGCCTGGCCCGAGATCAAGGTCGTGCTAGGTGAGTCGTGCAGGCGCGACCAGCTGCTGTATTGGCGCTTGCATGCGCGCCCATGCATGCCCATGTCCCACGAGCTGCGTGTGTTGCGTACGCGTGCAGAGACCGTCTACCCTGACCCCGAGGAGTCCGAGAGAGAGAAGGTTGGTGCTCATGGGTGTCCTACCTAGCACCACGCTCTTGGCATCCGCACGAGGGGAGGGGGGGGGGGGGGGCGGCGTTCACTGCAGCACAGTTCGCCGGTCACAGTCAGCATGCACAGTCAGCGTACACGCGACTTCGATGGATGCCGCCGCACATACACACACGCGCGTGTGCACCCACCCACCCATGCACGCACACACACACACACACACACACACACACACACACAGCAGTCAACCCACAGTCACACACACAGTCGGGGTAGGCACAGATGGAACAGTGGGACATTTGGGTGGTGCGGTGTGCTTGGGTCCTGACACACACACACACACACACACACACACGCACACACGCACACACACACACACGCACACACGCACACACGCAGAAGCCTCCAGTCACCGTGCACGCAACAGCAGTGTCGGTGGGCGCCGCCACTGCAGCTGCCGTGGGGGCCACGGGCTCTGCGGTCGTCACCGCTGGTAGCGCTGCTGCCAGCAAGTCACCCAAGGGCACGGTGGCCGCACTGGTGGACTGGCTGACACACCCAAAGACCAAGCAGCAGGTGCGCTGTTGGGGCGGGACTTGCAGTTTTTACACGTACGCGCCCGAAGATCCCCGGGGCCTGAGTTACGGCCTAGACCACACGGCTAGGGGGGGCTCTACTTACTAAGAGAGCCCGCAAGGCCACGCAGCGCGCCAGCCTACCAGGGAGTCAGGAGGAGGTGTTGGGGCGGGAAGTGAAGTGAGGGGGGGGGGGGGCACTCGCAGTGACCCCTGGGAAGGATTGGTTATTTGCAGCTGCCGTGGGGGCCACGGGCTCTGCGGCCGACGCCGCTGGTAGCGCTGCTGCCGTCAAGGCTCCCAAGAGCACGGTGGCCGCACTGGTGGACTGGCTGACACACCCAAAGACCAAGCAGCAGGTGCGGTGGCGGGGCGGGAAGTTGGCCATGCTGCGTGCACGAGCCCCCCTCTTCCAGACTTAAATACACCCTTGCAGGTCATGCTCCAAGACAAGCTGTGCTTCGCGCTGTCGCTTGTAAACGTGATGCTCTCCGCGTTCCTGTTTGGCTTCCCGCGCCTCTTCATCCACTACTTTGTGGTGGGTGCACTGGTTTATGCTGCAGCTGCCTGGCATGTATTTATATCACATACGATCCACTCTCAGGTTGGCATGTTTGGCTTCCCCCGTCTCTTCATCCACTACTCTGCGGTGGGTGCACGGGGTCATCCCTGCAGCTGCGTGGCATGTATGTATAGCACATACGATCCAGTTTTAGCCTGTTTGGCCTCCCCCGCCTCTTCATCCACTACTTTGCGGTGGGTGCACTGGTTCATCCCTGCTGCTGCGTGGCATGTATTTATAGCAAATACGGCCCACGCTGAGGTTTGGCATGTTTGGCTTCCCCCGCCTCTTCATCCACTACTTTGCGGTGGGTGCACTGGGTTTATAACTGCAGCTGCGTGGCATGTATTGAGCCCATACGATCCACACTGAGGTTTGGCATGTTTGGGTTCCCGCGCCTCCTCATCCACTACTTTGCGGTGGGTGCGCTAGTTTATTACTGCAGCTGCGTGGCATGTATTACAACATCATGTTTAGCGTCCTGCTGAGAACGCCTCTTCTTTCGGCTGCCCTGATCTGCTGTGTTCCGCTCTGCTCTGTTTCTCTTTGTTCCGCTCTGCTATGCTCTGCTTGTTTCCGCTTGTTTCCGCTCTGCTCTGTCCTGCTCTGCTTTGCTGTGCTCTGCTGTGCTGTGCTCTGCTCTGCTTTGATCTGATCTGATCTGATCTGTTCCGCTCTGATCTGTTCAGTGCTGCTCCGCTCTGTCAAGACGGTCCCTACCGGCTGCCCACACCCGCACGTCAAGACAGTCTATTGTGCTCTGTTGTGTTCTGGCTCCGCCCCGCTCTACTCTGCTCTGTTCCTCTCTGTTCCGCTCTGCTCTGCTCTGCTCTGCTCTGCTATGTCCGCTCTGACCTGCTGTGCTCTGCTCTGTTCTGCTCTGTTCTGTACTGCCCCGCTCTGTCAACGCAGTCCCTACCGGCTGCCTGCGCCCGCAGGTCAAGACAGTCTATTGTGCTCTGGTGTGTTCTGGCTCTGCTGTTCTCTGCTCTGCTCTGCCTTGAACTGACCTGCTCTGTTATCTTGTGTTATTTTCTGCTCCATTATGTTATTTTCCGTTCCGTTTTTGGGGTTCTGTTCTGTCAAGACAGTCTCTACCGGCTCCCCCGCAGGTCAAGGCAGTCTTTCTGCTTGGTGCACGCTTTGTGACGTACAGGCAGAAGGGATGGCACTACTACCTCCTGGGTGGGTGGCTGGACTGGTGGTGTCGGTGGGTGGCGCACACACGCGCACACACACAAGCACGCACGCACACACTTGAACATGCACGTGCACACGCCTGTTCACGCGCACACACACACACACACACACACACGTTGTCTGGCGTACAAGCACAAGGGGTGGCAGTACTACCTCCTGGGTGGGTGGCTGGGCTGGTTGGGTGGGTGGGTGGCGCACACACGCGCACGCACACGCACACACACGCACGCACACACTCGAACATGCACGCACACACTCGAACATGCACGCGCACACGCATGTGCACGCACACACACACACGGTCTGGCGTACAAGCACAATGAGGGGCACTACTACCTGTTGGGTGGGTGCCTGGGCTGGTTGGGTGGGTACGTGGCGCACACACGCGCACACACACGCACGCACACACGCACGCACGCACGCACACACACTCGAACATGCACGCGCACACGCATGCGCACGCACACGCACGCGCTCTCTGGCGTACAAGTAGAAGGGGTGGCTGGGCGGCTTGGGTGGGTGGGTGGCGCAAACACGTGCACACACACACAACCAACCAACCAACCAACCAACCAAGCGTTACGTGAAGCCGTCCGCACCGGCAATGCCGTACTACTAACAGCAGTACACCCTGGCAATTGTTACGAGGTCTGACCCGTGCACTGGGTTGTCTTTCAAATAGCGGGTGACCGACCAGCGCCTGAATCGAGTGGATAGTATCCTTGGTTGGGGGGTCGGGGGGTTGCCTCTGAGGCACTGGCATCTAACTAAAGGCTTGCTGACTGAAGGCTTGCTGACTGTGACCACCATCATCATCATTGTCTACTTTGTTGGCTGGCTGCTCCCGCATTGGCTGCCATCTCTCTGTAAATACCATTCCACAGCCGTGGGAACCTCGCGGGGGTGAGCCACTCGGGAGGCCGCCTGCGGGCTAGTATCACAGCAAGCTCGGGGACGGTCTCCAGCTGGGACTCCGGTGGGGACTCGGCGTACTCCTTCTTGGCCTTGTCAAACTGCGTTGTGACGGCAGTCTTGAACACGTGGGAGTCAAAAATGTCTTGGACATTCTCACGGTAGGACGTGATGACCCCACCTTGGTAGGGTATCACGTCTGGTCGTCGGTGCATGAAGAGGGCGGCGGTGGCTGGAAACATGGGTTCCGCGGGCGGGGAAGGGGAGGAAGGGGTTGGAGGAGGCAAGGGGGGAGAAGGATGGGGGTTGGGAGGAATTGGAGGAGGCATGGGGGGGATCAGAGGAGGCGTGGGGGGCAAGGGGGGAGAGGGAAGGGGGTCGGGAGGGATCGGGGGAGGCGTGGGAGGGATCGGAGGAGGCGTGGGGGGCAAGGGAGGAGAGAGGGCGGGGTTGGGAGGGATCGGATGAGGCGTGGGGGGCAAGGGGGGAGAGGGAGGGAGGTTGGGAGGGATCGGAGGAGGCGTGGGAGGGATCGGAGGGGGCGTGGGAGGCAAGAGGGGAGAGGGAGCGGGGTTGGGAGGGATCGGAGGGGGCGTGGGAGGGATCGGAGGAGGCGTGGGAGGCAAGGGGGGAGAGGGAGGGGGGTTGGCAGGGGTGGGGGGCGGAGGAGTGGAGGTGGGGAGGCGGCGGACGAGGGACCCAATGAACAACAGTCGGTGTTTGTTGATCGTGACGATGATAGGAGTGGTGGGAGGGTGCGCGGCATGTAGCTTGGCAGTGGAGATTTGCTCCAAGGTGTGGCGGGAGGGGGCTTTCAGGCGGCGGAGAATGCGGTTGTGGGTTACCTCGAGGCGGTGGATGCGAGTTTTGTTTAGCGTCCAGGTTTGGCAGCCGTACAGTTACAGTTACATCGGCTTTCCAGCAAAGACTACCTCTAGTCCTAGTACCACCGCCTAAGTCCTAGTACCACCGCCTAGACCCAAGTCCAGTTCTGGCCCTAACAATTACTTGTGAGGGGGGGTAGCCACCAGCCGGCTGCCTGCCAACGTGTAGTCCCAGAGCAAAAGGAGAGCTATTGTGCGACGCCTCCAAAATAGGTCCTAACTGCTTCTAGGGGATAGGGGTCAAGTGGCGCTTGCCAATCTACTTGACCGCCGTGGTGGAGGGGCCGGCGCCTGAGGGGCAGCCGGACCGTACACCACGGCTCTCCACCCGACCCCTATCCTGAGCACGCTCAAACGCCGTGTCCGAAAAAGTCTTCCAATCAGAACGAGTGCCACTATTTTCGCCTAGCTGCTGAATCAGTAGCTTAAGAAAATAGTGTCGGGAGGAGGCTGGAGGCCGGTCTTGCTGCCGAGCCACATCCATTGTGCAGTCAAAAGTCGTACGAGGAAGACGAGAAGCCGCATGCGCATCACATGGCATAGCCACTGCATTGATTGCTTTGCCACAAGGCTTTCAATTGGCTCAGTGTCGCACGCCTGCCGAATATAAGTTAATCTGTGCCGGTCGACCAGGCGCACACCCAGAATGCGACGAAAGCAGTTAGAGTGGGCAACCTCCAATCGAGTCAGTTGTGTTTTAGTAGGGGCCCATGTTTCGCAGCCGTACAGAAAGTGGGGCACGAAAGTGTTGTAAACCCGCATCTTAGACTGCACTTGCATCTTCTTGCTGGCCCAAATCTTATCAAAAGACGCAAACACGCCCAGCGCGCGACCGACACGCACACCGATCTCCTTTTCCACACCACCACTCTGGGTTATCCAACTCCCTAGATACTTAAATGCAGAGACGGTCTTCACTTCACCACCAGTCAGCGCAAACGTGGGCAGATCCGCGACAAAATCTGCTGGCAAAATCATCACTTCTGTCTTGGCGGCGTTGATTTGCATGCCAAAGCTAGAGGACACTTTGTCAAGGATTTTCAGCATAAGCGCCAACTGAGCTGGGTCATGCGAGAACAAACATAAATCGTCGGCATACATCAGCATAACTATACGCTCAACCGACGACGACAACACAGAGCCGCCGGCTCGGGTCACGACTGACACGCCAGCCCCCTCTGGCATCATGTCTAGCGCCTTTTTCACTATGTGGTCAAGAAAAACATTGAACAACACAGGAGCAATGACGCACCCCTGTCGCACACCAGACGACACGGGGAATTCGTGCCCGATTTTCCCAGCCAGCCGCACGGCAGCTGCGGTGTTGGTGTGAAGATCCTCCAACAGATCAATAATGTGCGGATGAACACTATATAATCTAAGGACTCTCCACAGTGCCGCACGGTTTATGCAATCGTAAGCTTAGAATAGTCGACAAATGCCACAGCCATGCATTGTTTGTACTCAGCATGTGCCGCGCTCAGCGAGCGCAGAGTAAAAATCGCATCAACAGTGCCTCTGCCTTTTCTGAAACCACACTGAGCCTCATGCAACTGACCATCAACCTGCGTGGAGACGCGGTGCAGAAGTATGGCAGCGTACACTTTCCCGGCAAAAGAGAGAAGGCTTATACCGCGGTAGTTACCAGGGGAGTCACGCGGACCCTTCCCCTTATATAACGGTGTGATAATAGCAGTTTTCCATTCCCTCGGGGCTCTCCCCGACCGCCATACGGCGATGATGACCCGGTGGAGCCATGCGATGGCAGGTGGGCACCGCAACAGCATGGCGTCCAGCTGGTCACCGCCCGGAGCGGCGGCCGAGCGCAACGCTCGCACACACACCTCCGTCTCAGCCAGGTCAGGGGGGCGCCCGTGCGCCTCGTCCACCTCTGTGGCGCGTGTGAGCTCAAACGCCGCTACATCGTTCTCCAGCTGGTTCAGGGTCTCGTCGCTGAGCTTGGTCTCCCCGCCATATAGCTTGTCGAATGACTCTGTCATGGCCTTCAGCACCCCGTCTGGACCGCTGTGCAGCGCGCCCGAGACGTCCCGCATGGCAGGTGGGATCTGATGGCTGCGGCTGCGGCCCGCCAGCCTGTCGCACGCGCGCGCAAACTGGCGCAGATTCTTCTTGCGTAGCATGTCTTGCGCCTCCGCCACCTGCTGGCCGATCCACCTCTCCCTGTCTCTCTGCACAGCTGCGTCGGCCGCGCGGTTGGCGCGGTTGCGCTCTCGTTTGGCAGCAGCAGACTTGCTCCTGAGCCATGCTGTGTGCGCGCGCTGCCGGGCGTCCATGAGCCGGAGGGTGCGCTGCGACAGAGTGAACTGCCAGCCGCGCCGCCGGCGGCTGCCGCGTGGAGCGAGGTGGTTGGTGGCCACCTCGCGAATGGCAGCAGCCATCGCGTCGTACTCCGCCTGGGCATCAGCGCCCTCGGGCGGCACGGCCTCCAGCAGCCCAAAGCGATCGGACAGCTGGACAGCCGTACAAGAGGGCGGATACAACAAAGGCATTGTACAGGTTGATCTTGGTGGTGACGGTGATCTCATCTGATTTCCAAAACCGTGGGGTGAGGCGGGTGAAGGCATACCATGCGGAGCTGATCCGGCGTGATATTTCTTTGTCGAGGATGTTGGTGGGCGGTGGAGGGTCAGGATCGTCGAAAGGGGGGTAGGTGGGGGGTGAGGCCATGATGCTGCCGAGGTATTTGAATCTGGAGGTGTGGTGGACCAGGTGGGGGGTAGGGGAGGAGTTGGAGGGGATGGCGATGGGGGTGGTGGTGGGGGCGGTATGGGCAGACGGGTGGCCGAGGGATTGTGCAACGGTTTTGCTGTAGTTGATCTCAAGCGCGAGGTCAGAGCAGGTGCCGTCAAGGAGGGTGAGCACGGTGCAGAGGGCGTCCTTGGAGAGGGAGAGCAGGGTGATGTCGTCGGCATAGAGTAGAAGGGGGAGGACGTTGGTGTCGTAGTCTTTGCGGGACTCGGGGGTGTGGAGGACGCCGTCGACAACATAGCCGATTTGGATGCCAGTGTTGGGGATCTGGGCAATCAGGGATCTGATTACAGTGTCAATGTAGACGTTGAAGATTAGGGGGGAGATGGGGCAGCCTTGCTCGACACCGGTTTCCAGAGTGAAGGGGGCAGAGAGTGCGTCGCCGACGCGGGCACGGGCCGTGGCATCAGAGCAGAGGCTCTTGATGTGGTCGAGGAGGTCAGGGGGTACTCCGCGGTGGCGGAGGGTTTCCCAGAGCGCGGGGTGGTTGACACGGTCGAACGCCTTCGAGAGGTCAACGTAGGCCACGTGAAGGCGGGCGTGAGCGCGGTGGGACTCCTCTTGGAGGCGGCGTAGGGCAAAGATGGCGCCAGTAGTGCCTCGGCCGGGCCGGAAGCCGAACTGGGAGGTGTGAAGGGATGGCTCCAGGTGCCGTCCGAGGCGGCCGAGGAGGATGTGGGTGTGGACTTTGCCCAGGACGGGCAGGAGGGAGATGCCACGGCAGGACTTGAAGAGAGTGGTCGGGCTTGAGGATGCGCCCTTGTAGAGGGGGCAGATCTCCGCTTGTCTCCATGAGGTAGGAGTGGTGTTGGTGTCCCAGCATGAGCGGATGATGTCGTGGAGGGCGGAGGCGACGGCGGGGCCGCCGCTCTTGATGATGGGAGCGGTGATGGCGTCGGAGCCCGGGGAGGTGTTTTTGAGTGCCTTGATGGCGGCCTCAATCTCGTTTCGTGAGGGCTCGGAAGGTGTGGGGGAAAGGGATGGGGCGGCGTGGGCGTGGGCGGGTATGGGGGGGGAGAGTGTGGGGGAAGAGGATGGGGCGGCGGAGGCGGGGGCGGGTACGGGGGGGGAGGGAGGCGTGATGGCAGAAGGAGAGGCAGGGGGGGCAGTGGGTGTGTGGGCCAGGTGGGAAGCCAGGCGGGCGGGGTCGACGGTGGAAGAGAGGGTGTGGAGGGTTTCGAAGTGCTTGCCAAACGCGTTGGCCACGGCCTGCGTGCCGAAGCAGAGGCGGTCGTCGTCGCTGCGGATGGCTGGGGCGGTGGCGGAGGAGGGGCGTTGGAGGGCACGGTGGGCGGTGTGGGGTTTGTGGTTGTCGAAGTCATGTTGGATGACAGCGGCATTGGCGTTCCAGTGCGTGCTGGTGTCCGCTCTCAGGGAGGACTTCAGCTCTGTCTGTAGACACTTGGTCTTCCCGCGGAGAGCATCAGAGAGGGGAGTGTGTCGGGCGTGGAGGGCGGACTCGACGCGGAGGGATTGGAGGTCACGCGCGAGTGACAGGGGTTTGTCAGAGAGGGTGAGGTGGGTGGGAGCTTCGGGCGGGAGGCGGCCGAGCACCGCCTTGGCCGCGGTGTGGAGGGCCGCGTTGAAGTGGTCCATCCGCTGGTCCAAGGTGAGGGGAAGGGGGAGGGGTGGCAGGGTGGCGAGGGCGTCCGCAACGGCCTCGGCGTACGTGTTCTGCGTTGCTGGGTCGCGGAGCAGGTCGGTGAAGTAGCGCGGGGGGGGAGGGGGCCGCTGGTGTTGTTGTCTCCAGGTTTTGGAGAAGTGGAGGCGGATGTGGGCGGTGACGGGCGTGGTCGGGTGGGGTGACGGTGGGGAGTGGGCGGGTGATGGGGCAGCGTGCGCGTACATCGTGGACAGAGGACAGGTGCGAGCTGCGGACCAGGATGTAGTCCAGGATGTTGCAGTCCTTGCGGTTGCGGCTGTACCAGGTGTATGCGCGCGCTGGGAGGTTGAGGAAGAAAGAGTGGGTGATGGAGAGGCTGTGGGCGGAGCAGAGATCGAGGAGGCTGTGGCCGTTGTCGTTGATGCTCGGCTTGTGGCGGAAGGCGGCGAGGGGGGAGTTGGGGGAGAAGGGGGAGGAGGGGCTGTGGGAGTTGGGGCAGGCGTGTCGGCCCACCGATGGGTGGGTGGTAGAGGAGGCGGCGGTGGTGGTGGCATTGAAGTCGCCCATCACCAGGATGTAGTGGTGGGCAGGGGTGTGGGTGAGCGCGTCGTTGAGTTGTTCGTAGAACGCATCCTTGGCGAGCCCGTCGGCGGCGGCCTCCGTTGGAACGTACGCGACGATGGCGGTCATGGGGATGGCGCCGTTGGGGTGGAACCGGAGGACCAGGATGCGGTCGTTGATGGCCGCAAAGCCGGCGTCGGAGGCGCGAAGGAGCGTGGCTGTGTCAGGGGATAGGAGTGCCCCGACGCCGTTGGTGTGCGCTGTGCCGCCAGACCATATGAAATGGTAGCCATTCTCCAGGGTGTGACAGCCGGAGCCGTGGTGGCGAACCTCCTGCAGGCCGCAGTCGTCGATGTTGTGGGCACTGAGGTAGCGGGCGAGGAGGGTGGGCTGCGCCCCAGAGGGTGCAGCAGTTGTAGGAAGCAGCGGTGAAGTCGTGGTGAGGGTGGAGGAGTTGGGGGCGCGCGATCCCACCGGGGTCGCGCGCAGTAGCCGGAGGGACGGGTGGTGCAGGGTCGGTGGCTAGTCGCCCTGCCCGTCTGGGGGTGCGCTCAGCATCGCCCTAGCGGGCTCGCCGCCGCGGCCTTGGTGCGGGTGTTGTTGGCGGGGCCGGAGGGGGAGGCGGCGGCGGGGGTGGCGGCGGTGGGGGCGGCGGCGGCGGGGGCGGGGGGGCGGTGGGGGCGGCGGCGGCGGGGGCAGTGGCGGGGGAGGTGGCGGGGGAGGCGGCGGGAGCGGCGGCGGGGGCGGCGGCGGGGGCGGCGGCGGCGGAGGAGGAGGAGACAGAGGTCGCGTTGGGGTGGGTGTAGGGGATGGCGCCGGGCTTGGCCTGGCGTGGGGGGTTCCCGGGGGAGGGTCCCGTACCGGAGGAGGGTCCCGCACGGTTGTGGGCAGCGGCGGACACACACACACACACACACACACACACACACACACGAACATGCACGCGCACACGCATGTGCACGCGCACACACACGCTGTCTGGCGTACAAGCAGAAGGGGTGGCACGACTACCTCCTGGGTGGGTGGCTGGGCTGGGTGGGTGGGTGGGTGGCACACACGCGTGAACGCACACACGCACGCGCACGCACGCGTTCTTTGCGGTTTACAAGGGATGGCTGCAATACCTGAAGGGGGGGGTGGGGGTGCCAGGGGCTTGCTGAGTGGCTTGGTTGAGTTGGATGAGTGGCCATTGTAACTGTGATCTCGCCCCTACACATCCCACACTCACCCACCCTCACCCTATTCACGTTTCAGAGTTTTTGCTTTGCGATCGCACTCGGCGTGGTCCACACAACGCGCACTCCCCCCCTTGCACCCTACACTCACCCACCTCCGCACCAGAGTTTTGACCGCCTTCCTGGAGCCCGCTCTCCCTCTCCATCTCTCCTTCTCTCTCAATCCTCTCACCCCTTTGTCTTCCTCTCTCTCTCTTCCTCTCTCTCTGTCCTCTCTCTCTCTTGCACTCTTTCTCTCTCAATCTCTCTCGTTATCAGAGTTCTGCTATGTTGTAACCGCACTCGGCGTGGTCCACACAATGCTCACTCTTCCCCCATGCACTTCACACCCACCCACCTCCGCACCAGATTTTCGACCGCCTGCCTGGAACCCCCTGTTTGTGGTAGTCTAGCCGGCGGGGGCAGTAGTTTATCGGCCGGGAGCAGGCGGTTCTCTAGTACAAGGGGTCGGCTTCTGCTCAGAGCCGGGTTAAGGGTAACAGGTTGAGAATCCTGTGAATGCTGGTTGAAATCCCAGTTAGAAAACCCCTTAACACGTCAGAGGTTGCGGCCCGGCTGGATTTCCTTTTCGGCCACGTCTTGGCCTTTCTCCCCACGGGGGGATGTCTCTTTTGGCGATTGGCGACGAACCTGCCTTGCGTTTCCGTTTCCCAACATGCGCTCACCGACTTCAACAAGCGTTTGCTGCCGCTGCGGTAGGGGATCTAGGGGTGCGCCCACGCTCTTTACAGAGTTGGGGTTCCCTACCACCAACAGCCAGCCATCTCAGTAAGGTGCTCGGGCCATACGCGCCGAGCACGGTCTTATACGCCTTTAGAGGTGTCCCTGACTGTAACATCCATCATCATCAGTACACATGGGTGGGCTGGAGTCGCGGCGGGTGGTCTCAAGTAGAAGAGTAGCCTGCTTAGCTGAAAACCCCATGTTACTTGTTTCTTGTTACTTGCTGGATCCTCCTCTTTCTCTCCTACACACCCTCTCTCCCTATCTGTCTGTCTCTCTCTCTCTTCCTCTCTCTCTTGCACTGTTCCTCTCTCTCTCGCTTGATCAGAGATCTGCTTCGTCGTGATCGCACTTGGTGAAATCCACACAACACTTACGCCACGCAACGCCACTATGCACGTGGTTGCTTTGATGGCTTTCACTCTTACACTCCACACCCTCCATACACCCCACACCTCCACACCCTATCAGAGTTCTGCTATGTCGCGATTGCACTCGGCGTTTTTCACACAACACTCACGCCACGCCACGCACCCATGGACGAGCTCATGTTTGCTCTGATGGCGGTCACTCTTACACCCCACACTTCCCCACACCTCCACACCCTACCAGAGTTCTGCTACGTCGCGATCGCACTCGGCGTGGTCCACACAACGATCACGCCGCCAACGCCACCATGCACAGCTCGTGTCTACTCTGATGGCGTTCACTCTTACACTCCACACCCTCCACACCTCCCCACTCCTCCACACCCTGTCAGAGTTCTGCTACGTCGCGATCGCACTCGGCGTGGTCCACACAACGCTCACGCCGCGCAACGCAACCATGCACAAGCTTGTGTTTGCTCTGATGGCGGGTGTGCTGACGCCAGCGACGATCGCGACGCGCAACTCGTTCGTGCTGCACAGTGTGGACAAGTGAGTGTGTGTGTGTGGGGGGGTGTTTGGGGTTGGAGGTGTTGTTGGTGTTCGCTCTGATGGCGGGTGTGCTGACGCCGGCGACGATCGCGTCGCGCAACTCGTTCGTGCTGCACAGTGTGGACAAGTGAGTGCGTGTTTGTGTGTGTGTGTGTTTTGTGTATGTTGTTTATACCTGCCTACCTGCGTGTCTGCCTGCCTGGCATTCGCATGTTGTGTACCTGCTTGCGTACCTGCATGTGTGTGTGTGTGTGTGTGTGTGTGCTTTGGGTGGGAGGTGTGGTGAGTGTTTGCTCTGATGGCAGGAGTACTGACGCCGGCGACGATCGCGACGCGCAACTCGTTCGTGCTGCACAGTGTGGACAAGTGTGTGTTTGTATGTATATGTGTGTGTATATGTGTGTGTATATGTGTGTGTATGTGTGTTTGTGTGTGTATATGTGTGTGTATATGTGTGTTTGTGTGTTGTGCGTGCCTGCCTGCTTGTCTGCCTGCCTGGCATCCGCATGTTGTGTTCCTGCTTGCGTGCCTGCATGTGTGCGTGTGTGTGCTTTGTGTGGGAGGTGTGGCTGGTGTTTGCTCTGATGGCGGGTGTGCTGACGCTGGCGACGATCGCGGCGCGCAACTCGTTCGTGCTGCACAGCGTGGACAAGTGAGTGCGCGTGTGTGTGTGGGTGGGTGGGTGGGTGGGTGTGGGGGTGTGCGTGCGTGCGTGCGTGATGAATTTCACGGTCCGTTGGATGCCTTACAGTTACAGTTACATGGCATTCTAGCTAAGACAACACTAGTCCTAGTGCCACCGCCCTGTGAAGGACGATAGCCACCAGCCGGTTACCTGCCGTCTAGACTACCGCTCCCGCCGGCTAGTTTAGACCCAAACAAGTCCCTGAGGGACATGTCTGGCAAGGAGCGTATAGGAAAGGACCGTCCTCCTCCTGGCCTTTGAGGCCAACCACGCCGGCTGTGCCGACTGGCGGCGCTGAAGCAGAAAAGTCCCCGCCTGGCATGGTGCATGGTTGTCCAACTCCATGCATGGGGCTCTGCCTGCGCCCCATGCGTCATGCATGGCCAGGTCCCACCCTCCAGGGGGGCCTGGGCAAACAGAGTCGTCATGGCAGGCTGCCTGAAGACCAATGCCGACGCCAGTCACCGGCAGACGAGTGCCCCCGAGGGTGAGCGCGGTGACAAACGCTGCGATGGTGAAGCGGATAAACTCTGTTGTTGCCTCGGCGGTCACCACCGCTGAAGCCCTGATGGTAGCTCGCCCCCACGAGCAGCCATCTTGACCGATGTCCAGCATGCATTGACGGGCGCCAGCTCCTCCGCTCGTCGATCAACTCGTCGAGATCGGTGCCGCATGGCGTCCTGCATGGGAGGAGGATAAGGATGCCTTGAACGACGTTAAACGACGTGTGAGTGCGCACCGACTATGTGGGTGTGGGTGTGGGTGTCTTTTGAGGGGGCTGCTGGTGTTTGCTCAGATGGCGTGGTGCTTGTGTGTGTGGGGGGGGGGGGCTCATCACAGCACCGTTTGAACGCCTGCAGAGGCTTGCACACTGCACGCTCATGCCACCACGTACGCTCACTCCCGCTGCTTGCTGCTGCTGCCTGCTGCTGCTGCCAGCTGCTGCTGCTGCAGCTGCTGCTGCTGCTGCTGCAGCTGCTGCTGCTGCTGCTGCTGCTGCTGCTGCTGCTGCTGTTGCTGCTACTCCTGCTCCTGCTGCTGCTGCTGCCCCTGCTGCTGCTGCTGCTGCTGCTCCTGCTGCTGATGCTGCCCATGCTGCCTGCTAATGCTGCTGCTGTCTGCTGTCTGCCTCTGCTGCTGCTGC
Source organism: Chlamydomonas sp. UWO 241 (assembly GCA_016618255.1). Taxonomy (NCBI): domain Eukaryota; kingdom Viridiplantae; phylum Chlorophyta; class Chlorophyceae; order Chlamydomonadales; family Chlamydomonadaceae; genus Chlamydomonas; species Chlamydomonas priscui. The sequence goes on from VFSX01000379.1 coordinate 66,981, forward strand.
TGTCTGCTGCTTCTACTGCCCCTGCTGCTCCCCCTACCCCCCCACGCACACACATTCCATTCATTCCAGATCGTTACAAAGATATAACGGCGATATCGTTCCAGAGGTCTGCATAAGGGCGTCTGTCAATAGCGGGTGACCACTCGTCGCTATGAGGGGATATAATGCCACTCTGCTGGGGGGGCTGCCTCTGAGGCACTGCATCTAAGTACGCTTTGTTGTACGCTGACTAAGCTGACTGTCATCATTCTCTCTCTTTCTCTGAGGCTGTGTGGTGGTCAACACCTCTATCCCGCCTTAACCAGATCGCGCCCCCCCCCCCCCACACACATACACACACACACGCACACACACCCCGTATTCAGGATGACCTCCCTGTTCCAGCACCTCACGCCAACCATCGTTGCGTGGCTGCTGCGCTGCCGCACCAAATGCTGACCGTGTACGCTCATGCATGCCGCTGCTGCTGCTACTGCTGCTCCTGCTGCTGCTGCTGCTCCTGCCGCTGCCGCTGCTCATGCCTGCCGCTGCTGCTGCTCCCGCTGCTGCTGCTGCTGCTGCTGCTGCTGCGTGCTGCTCCCCCTCTCCTGCTTTGCCTCTTCACCCACTCAGCACACACACACACCCTGCTGTGCCCCATATTCAGGATGACCGAGACCCCTGTGACTCATAGTTTCGGACAGGTGACGAGAAGCCCCCCAACTTTTGGAGGCCGACCGCGCGGCATACGATAGTGAAATTTTGAGATTGTCTACTAAACATTATTTTTTAGCTGCTGACCGCCGGGCTAGATCGTACGCCTCGCGGTCGACCGACTTTCAGAGGCGCCCGTTTTGGGGGGTTAGGCACCTCTGGTGACGTCCAGACCGCTCTCAGATGCTCCTTTGTCAAAAACTTACAACCTAGTATGTATACATCGAGGTGGCATGCGTCGGCGGGGGCGGGGGTGCGTCCCAGGGGGCGCAGTTTGATCGTAAAATTGGGTCCGAAATCAGGTGCCCCAAAACTATGGAAAAACACACCCAAACGCGATCTGCGGCACGTCGTCACCCTCTCCGCCCCAGTGATGTCCTTAGCGCCCCCGCAGCCCCCAAACCGGGAAAATCGGGGGGAAACTGCGGGGGCAGACGGCCGGCGTAGCCGGCCGTCCCCCCGCAGGCGGGGGCAGATACGTTTTTTGAGAGGGCGCGTGGAGCGCCAGGGGCCGCCTAGGATTGCACCTCAGAGCAAGTTCATTGCTGCCTGGCGACCCAGATGGGGCTAGCGGGGATCGGTCAGTTACCGCGTCGCTTGCGCACTGTGTGTCCGCGGTCGCGTTAGAGGGGAGGGCGCGGACTGAAGGTGTGCTACGCGAGGGAGAGGGGTCTGAACAGTGCTAAGGATGCGCGCATGGCATGGCATGGACATGGTGCCCCTGTGCCCCTGTGCATGCATGCATGCGCATCTGCGCGCACCCGGCGCGCACCCATCTGTGGCGCACGCACACGCGCACGCACGTGTGTTTGTGTGTGTATGTGTGTGCATGTGTGTGCGTGTGTAAGGTGTGTGTGTGGTGTGTGTGTGTGTGTCACACCCTGCTATGTGATACACAACCATGTGTGTCACACCCTGCTGTGTGTGTGTGTGTGTGTGTTGGGTGTGTGCGGGCGTGTGCGCGCGCGCTTATGTGGGTGCGCGTGCATGTACATGCATCTGTGTGTGCGTGTGTGAGAGACCATATAATAAGAGCTCGCCTGGGGGGGCTTGGCTTGGCTGAATTGCCACGTCGCTCCGCGGCTAGCTCAAGACCTTGCCGGGGCTGTCACTAGCAACAGTGTGGCTAGTAACCCAAGTAAGCGTTTTGCGTAAGTATACCGAAAGAACAAAAAAAACTCCGCTGCGCTGGTTTCAGTGTCTTTGGCATCAGTTTTTTTTCTGGGGCAAACGGCCAGCTTTTAATAATGGCAGGCTCTTACGGCCGTAACAGTAACCTCGGCTTTTCAGCAAAGTCATCCTTCTAGTTCTAGATTAGCTAGGACTCTTGGTACCACCGCCTGGACCCAAGTCCAGTTCTGACCCCAGCAATCACTTGTGAGGGGCGTACCATGGGGCGTACCCACCAGCCGGTTGCCTGCTAATGCTTAGTCATAGTCCGCATAGCGCGCAGCCCCGTGGGAAGCGGCATGCGCGAGTGGCTGCTGCTCGCCAAGCTGGCCTTCACTCTGGTGCCCGGGTCGGCGGAGGAGGAGAGGATGTTCGCTACCATGAAGTTCCTGAAGAACGTCCAGCGCAACCGGCTGCTGGCTGAGTACCTGACTGCTGCGGCGCGGCTGTTCAAGGCCCCCAAGTACTTGGTCGAATACTTCGACTTCCCAAAGGCACTCAAGTTCTGGCACGACAAGAAGCTGCGCCGCACGGACGCGGCCAAGAGGCGCAAGGCTGTGCTGCAGCGGGGGCAGAGCTAGGTAACTAGCTAGAAGAGCAGGTGGAGGTACATGTAACTATGCTGGTTCTGGCCTCACATTTCTTGCCTCATATGTCATCTCAACTCAGTTCGGTAAGCGGGGGTCCGGGGGCGCAGCCCCCGGCCGCTGGCTTGACCCTCAGATGGCGACGGGGGCAAACCAAGGTTTCGGCCGCGAAGCGGCGGGGGCAAACACGACTTTGTCATTTTCCTTAGGGACACCACTGCTCCGCCGCCCAACTCAAGCGCATCGCTAATGTATATGTTTGTCCCAGCTCATGACACTCAGTTTTGGGACACTACAGCGACGCCATTTCTAGTGGGGCTCACTGGCACTCTGCTAACAGACCTCAATGCCAGGGGCTATCCCGGGATCGCAGCTGGGACTGTACCGGGATAGCAGCTGGGACTGTACTGAGACCTTCCCAGCTCAGTCCCAGCTGAAATCCCGGGTGTTTCTATATTTCAATCCCGGGATTCACCTGGGACTGGGATTGTCCTGGGATTCTCCTGGGACTGCTGCCAGGATTATCCCTGGGATCGCTGCCCTGGGACAGTCATGGGACTGTGGCTGGAGGCTGCCGCTCGGTGCAAAACGCTTAAGATAAACCCAACCTCTCAAAACAAATTACCAAGGTAACACCCCCCAAATCTGCCCCAATTCTGCCTAGGTAGAACCAAGGTAAAACTCCAGTACTGACTGCAGTGATGCTAGGGCATGTCCGCATGCAGCCACTTGGATGCCAGTTGCGCCTTGATAGAACCTGTGGGAAGGGTTGACTGCGGGTCAACTGTGTGCGCAGAGATGCAAGGCGCGCGCGCCCATGCCGCATGCGTGGCGCTGGGCACCAGCTTGCAGGGGGTCTCTGGGGAAGGCCGCCACCAGCAGGTCCAACCTGCAGGCATCATGGCAGCATGGCGTGGTGTCAGTTGCGCATGGATGCCGCGCACACGCGAGTGCTGCGGCAGCACTCGAGCAACTCGCTCATGAGTGCGCTCACGCAGAGCCCCCCCCCCCCACACACACACACACGCCCCCACGCTGTGGCCGCACACGATCGCGCAGCGCACACTGCCGACGTGCCGTCATACACGTGAGCGGCGCAGCTGCACATACACGAGTGCTGCGGCCGCACACGCGATCGTGCAGCGCACACTGCCGACGTGCCGCCACCTGCTGCACACACCCGAGCATCGCGGCTGCACACACACGAGCGCTGCCGCCGCACACGATTGTGCAGCGCACACTGTGGACATGCCGCCATCTACTGCACACACGCGAGCATCGCGGCTGCACACACAACAGCGCTGCGGCCGCACACGATCGCGCAGCGCACACTGCCGACGTGCCGTCATCTGCTGCACACAAGCGAGCATCGCGGCTGCACACACCAGCGCTGCGGCCGCACACGATTGCGCAGCGCACACTGCCGACGTGCCGTCATCGGCCGCACAAACGTGAGCGGCGCGGCCGCACACACACAGAGGCTCCCCTAGGTTGGGCGGGAGGGGCAGGCCTGCCCCTCCCGCCCAACACCACCCCTGCCAGGCCAGTCCCCCCGGGGCTGGGGAGAAGTAAGGCGGTATCTCCAGGGCTGGGGGAAGCAAGTAAGACGGTATCTCTCCGGGTCTTGGGAAGCTAGTAAGGCGGCATCTCTCTAGGGCTGGGGGACTGCAAGCAAGGCGGCGTCTCTCTGGGGCTGGGGAGAAGCAAGTAAGGCGGTATCTCTCTGGGGCTGAGGGCAGCAAGTAAGGCGGTGTCTCTCTGGGGCTGGGGAGAAGCAAGTAAGGCGGTATCCCTCTGGGGCTGGGGGAAGCAAGTAAGGCGGTATCTCTGTGTAGGGCTGGGGGTAGCAAGTAAGGCGGTATCTCTGTGTAGGGCTGGGGGCAGCAAGTAAGGCGGTGTCTCTCCAGCTGGAGAGCCAAAGGACAGGGTTGCACGGTACGTTAGTACGCGTACGTACATATTTTGCGTACGTACGTACGTATATATGTATATGCGTATATATGTATATGCGTGTATACGTACGCCCTGCACGCAGCACTAGACGCCTTTTACTTGAAACGCAAAATCGGTCATAACTCGCGCTCCTGTGCTTGGATCTGATCCATGCCACTTTCGTTGGAAAGCTTGTAATATGGGCTATACAGATCACTACTTGTATGCAGCAGTGCACTGCAGTAGGAGGGTGGGCCTGCTGCAGCACAACGCGCGCGCGCTCGCAACGATGCACACAACAACGGACGTTACTCCCTGCCTTCTGCCTGGATTTGAACCATTCGACTTGCATTGGAAAGCTTGTAACACGGGCTATCGGTTTGACCTCAGTATACAACAGTGAACTGCAGTAGGGGGGTGCCTGGGGGGTGCTGCAGCACACCACGCGCGCACCCCTTGCACCGCGCCACAAACAAAAGCGGCAGCTGTACTGGAGCACACTGCTGCATATCAGCAATTATCTGGCAAGCCCTTTCAACAAGCTTTCCAATGCAAGTGTAATGGTTCAGATCCAAGCACAGGGGCGCGAGTTATGACCGTTTTTGTGTTTCAAGTAAAAGGCGTATAGTGCTGCGTACAAGGCCGATGTTCGCACTCGTACAGCCAGCGTACGTACGTATTTCCAAAAAATACGTATGTACGTACGCTCCAAACCCAAAATACGTACGTACCGTGCAACCCTGCCAAAAGATTCTATGTTGTGCCTGGCTGGGGTTTCCCAGTTCTCCCTTTCCCAAGCAATCCCGGGATAGCACTATCCCAGTCTGGGACAGTCCTGGGACAGCAGGCGGGGCCTCGGACTGTCCCAGGACAGCTGGGATAGCTCTGGGATTGAGGCATGTTAGCAGAGTGTGGGGCAAGGGAGTTTGGGTCGTCCAAATCAGCCCCTCGCGACCATCCGCGCATGCGATCGACCTAGAAATATATCATGGGACTCAAATGAGTCGCGCGGCGTGCCGGAGCGCCCTGTGTGGCGTGTTCTGTGTGCGGCCCTGCATGGCACACTCGAACACCGCCTCCATGGCCGCCTGGCGCAGCCTAGAGCCGTGCACCACCCCATATGGACGCCACATAGCATGCACAACAGGGTTGCCACGTCTGGGTGCATGCGGCGGGATCCATACGGTGATGCTGCTGCAAACAGGTGGTCCAGTTGTTTGCACACTCTCCCTCGCCCTGTACCACCCAGGCAGCCTCCCCTCCCACCCCAACGCGGCGCACAGTTACCAGACACATATGGCCGCGCTTTGTGACGCGTGGCGAAAGTGGGCGGCCCCTATGAGCTGCGCCAGGGTTGTGCACAGTCTCCTTACCACACACTTTTCAGTCCCCACTCGCCCCCGCTGATCGTACAGCGTCGCAGTTACAGTTACATCGGCTTTCCAGCAAAGACTACCTCTAGTCCTAGTACCACCGCCTAGACCCAAGTCCAGTTCTGGCCCTAACAATTACTTGTGAGGGGCGGTAGCCACCAGCCGGCTGCCTGCCAACGTGTAGTCCCAGAGCAAAAAGGAGAGCTATTGTGCGACGCCTCCAAAATAGGTCCTAACTGCTTCTAGGGGATAGGGGGTCAAGTGGCGCTTGCCAATCTACTTGACCGCCGTGGTGGAGGGGCCGGCGCCTGAGGGGCAGCCGGACCGTACACCACGGCTCTCCACCCGACCCTATCCTGAGCACGCTCAAACGCCGTGTCCGAAAAAGTCTTCCAATCAGAACGAGTGCCACTATTTTCGCCTAGCTGCTGAATCAGTAGCTTTAGAAAATAGTGTCGGGAGGAGGCTGGAGGCCGGCCTTGCTGCCGAGCCACATCCATTGTGCAGTCAAAAGTCGTACGAGGAAGACGAGAAGCCGGCATGCGCATCACATGGCCTAGCCACTGCATTGATCGCTTTGCCACAAGGCTCTCAATTGGCTCAGTGTCGCACGCCTGCCGAATATAAGTTAATCTGTGCCGGTCGACCAGGCGCACACCCAGAATGCGACGAAGGCAGTTAGAGTGGGCAACCTCCAATCGAGTCAGTTGTGTTTTAGTAGGGGCCCATGTTTCGCAGCCGTACAGAAAGTGGGGCAGCACGAAAGTGTTGTAAACCCGCATCTTAGACTGCACTTGCATCTTCTTGCTGGCCCAAATCTTATCAAAAGACGCAAACACGCCCAGCGCGCGACCGACACGCACACCGATCTCCTTCTCCACACCACCACTCTGGGTTATCCAACTCCCTAGATACTTAAATGCAGAGACGGTCTTCACTTCACCACCAGTCAGCGCAAACGTGGGCAGATCCGCGTCAAAATCTGCTGGCAAAAACAGCGTCGCGCTACGCTCAAAACGACGCTAGAGTCATTAGGGACGTGCCTGGTGCGTTTTAGTCTCGACACCTAGGGCCTCAGTGTCCGAACCCTGGAGTCACAGGGGTCTCGGATGACCTCCCTGTTCCAGCACCTCACTCCAACAATCGTTGCATGGCTGCTGCGCTGGCGCAGCACATGCTGACCGTGTACTCTCACGCCAGCCGCTGCTGCTGCTCCTGCTGCTGCTCCAGCTGCTGCCGATGCTGCTCCTGCTGCTCCTGTCGCTGCTGCTCCTGCTCCTGCTGCTGCTGCTGCTGCCATCCCTCTCCTGCTTTGATCATGCCTGCCGCTGCTGCTGCTGCTGCGTGCTGCCCCCCCTATCCTGCTTTGATCATGTCTGCCGCTACTGCTGCTGCTGCTGCATGCTGCTCCCCCTCTCCTGCTTTGCTGCTTCCCCTACTTTGCACACACACACACACACCCTACTGTGTCCCATATTCCGGATGACCTCCCTGTTCCAGCACCTCACGCCAACCATTGTTGCGTGGTTGCTGCGCAGACGGCGCGTGCTGTGCACCACGCACACTCACTCCTGTCGCTGCTGCTGCGGCTGCTGCCGCTGCTGCCTGCTGATCCTGATCCTGATCATGCTGCTTCTCATGCTGATGATGATGCTGCGTGCTGCTGCCGCTGCTGCTGCTGCTGCTCCGTGCTGTTATTGCTGCTGCATGCTGCTGCGTGCTGCTGCTGCTGCTGCTCCTGCTGCTGCTGCCTGCTGCTGCTGCTGCTGGCTGCTCCCCCCCTCCCTCTTCCTCCCCTCCTGCATGCTGTTTCCCCCACTTTGCACACACACGCACATACACACACACACACGCACCCTGCTGTGCACCCCACATTCAGGATGACCTCCCTGTTCCAGCACCTCACGCCAACTATCGTTGCGTGGCTGCTGCGCTGGCAGACTGCGCATGCCGTGCACACCACGCACACCCACTCCTGCTGCTGCTGCTGCTGCTGCCTGTCGATCCTGATCCTGATCGTGCTGCTGCTCATGCCGCTTTTGATGCTGCCTGCTGCTGCTGCTGCGTGCTGCTCCCCTTCTCCTGCTTTGCTGCTCCACCCACTCCGCACACACACACACACACTGCTGTGCCCCATATTCAGGATGACTTCCCTGTTCCAGCACCTCACTCCAACTATCGTTGCGTGGCTGCTGCGCTGGCAGACGGCGCGTGCCGTGCCCGGCTTCGCCGATCTAACTGCAGAGCAGGTCCGTGAGTGATCGTAGGAGTAAGGGGTGGGGGTTCATCAAAAGTGGTCAATTGTAAAACATGATGCATGCGTTCACAGCACAGTGTTGACCACAGCCACCGTGCTGCGCGCGTGCCCCCCACCCCTCCTGCCGTGCTCAACTTCTCTGATCTGACTGCTGAGCAGGTCCGTGAGTGCATCATTGGAGGGGGGGGGAGGTTCAGGAGGGGGGGTTAGGAGGATAGAGGATCAGGAGGAGGGAGCATTAGGAGGAGGGGGGATTAGGAGGAGGGGGGGATTAGGAGGAGCGGGGGGGGGGGGGGGATTTACAAAACATGAATTAAACGACGGCATGCAGGAGCTGCCCACAGCCACCATGCTGCGCCAAAACCCCTAGGTGGTCACACCCTCGTCAAAAGCACCTCCATGGTCGGCACTCAGTGCAGCCATGTGCAACTGCACCGCTTTTGCCCCATGCAACTGTACCACTTGCCCCCACGCAACAACCTGTCAGCAACCACACACACAACACCCCATTTGCAACAACAAGCCCCCCACCACCTCCCCACCACCACCCCGCCTTGCAAAGTGCAGCAGGCGGAGTTCTCGTCGGCGGGGTTTCGTGTGCTGACGCTCACGCCCGCTGCGGTGTGGCTGGTGTGGGCTGCTGTGTACTATGGCAAGTGTGGAGGGTGGCGCAGTGTGTGCAGTGTGGGTGCATGGCAAGAGTGTGGCAGACGCTTGCTCCTGCTGCGGTGTGGCTGGTGTGGGGGCAGCCGCGTACTATGGTGAGTGTGGAGGGGGCGCAGTGTGTGCATGCCACTAAAAAAAAGCTTGGCGCGCACAACATCTCTCGCTACCAAATCTCTCCAGCTGCGGTGCGCGCGGTGCGGGGGCGGCCGTGTACTATGGCGAGTGTGTGCTTGTGTGTGGGGGGGGGGGCCGGCGGGGCTGATCAGGGGCAGCTGCTTGCCGTTGTGAGTGTGGCTGACGCTTGTTCCCGCTGCGGTGTGGCTGGTGTCGGGGCGGCCGTGTACTATGGCGAGTGCGCGTGGAGGGGGGCGCAGGGGGTGTTGCGAGGGGGGTTGGCATGGTTCTGACTGCTCGGGAGCCCTCAGTAGGCGCACCCGCGGTGATGTGGCTGGTGTGGGCTGCCGTGTACTATGGTGAGTGTGTGGGCGCAGTGTGTGCAGGGAGGGGGGGGGCAGCCCGGGGTGCATGGTAATCATGCCTGAGAAGCAATCTGTTGCCATGCTGACGCTCGCGCCCGCTGCGGTGTTGCTGGTGTGGGCAGCCGTGTACTATGGTGAGTGTGGTGTGTGGGGGCGCAGGGGGGGGTGCGAGGGGGTATGGCATGGTTCTAATGCATCAGAAGCCCTCAGTAGGCGCATCCGCGGTGGTGTTGCTGGTGTGGGCGGCTGTGTACTATGGCGAGTGTGGAGGGTGACGCAGTGTGTGTTGCGAGGGGGTGTAACATGGTTCTAACTAATGCCTCAGGAGCCCTCAGTTGTCGTGCTCGCTCGCGCCCCCGCCTGGGTGACTGGTGTCGGGGCGGCCGTGTACCATGGTGAGTGTGCGTGGAGGGGGGCGCAGGGGGTGTTGTGAGGGGGGTTAGCATAGCACTAAACTGCCTCAGGATTCCTCAGCTGGCGAGTGTGTGGGCACACTGTGTGCAGTGTGTGTGTGTGTGTTGAAGGGGGGAAGGGGGCCAGCCCTGGGTACATGGTAATCGTGTCTTGGAGTTGCCGCGCTGGCGCGTGCACCCGCTCTGTATCGTAGAGACGCCTCGCCTTGCCGGCACTTTTATAAAGGGCCGAATTATTTTGGATTTGTGTGCCTTGCCGGGGGTTTTCCCCCTGTTTTAACGTCACCTCTGGCTTTTCTTGCTTTTCTTATTTTCTCCCAGAAATCGACCTTCCCGGTGCTTTCTCGGATTTATCTAATTGGCAAGGCAAAGCGACTCTACGGTACTACGGTGAGTGTGTGTGGTGGGGGGGAGGGGGGCGCAGTGTGTGCAGGTTGGTGCAGTTGGGGCGCGGGCCTTGAACAAAGGAGCCATCAGCCCTGTAGCAACTGAGTAGGCAAAATGAACTACTTGTATGCGTGACCACTCTGACAGTGCAAGTATACTCTTCGCGGGGGGGGGGGGGGGGGGGGGGGGGGGCGAGGAGAAGTGATTGCGACTTTTCGCACAACTCCGCGGGGGCGTCCAAAACAATACATATTCGCGGAGGCAAACCGCGCGTACGGTATACAAGTAAACAGCACCTACAAGTAAGGCGAGTAGTATGCTACAAGCCCCCATCCCGCCCATGACTGCCAGCACAGTGTCGATCTTCGTGTGCGACAACAAGACGGTCAACTGCGTTTGGCACCCGCAGCCGCCCCTCACACACACACACACACACACACACGCCCCTCCCCACGCTCACCTCTCCACCACCACCACCACCCCCATCCCGCCCATGACTGCCAGCACAGTGTCGATCTTCGTGTGCGACGACAAGACGGTCAACTGTGTTTGGCACCCGCAGCCGCCCCTCAACCCCCCCCACACACACACGCCCCCTCCCCACGCTCCACTCTCCACCACCACCACCCCCATCCCGCCCATCGCTGCCAGCACATTGTCAATCTTTGTGTGCGATGACAAGACGGTCAACTGTGTTTGGCGCCCCCCCCCCCCGCCTCCTCCCCGTGCTCCACTCCCCACCAACACCACCCCCATCCCGCTCATCGCTGCCAACACAGTGTCGATCTTCGTTTGCAAAGACGAGATGGTCAACCGTGTAGGGAACCCGCGGTCGCCCCCCCCACCCCCGCCTCCTCCCCACGCTCCACCTCGCCCACCCCTCCACCGCTGCCAACACAGTGTGTCTTTGTGGCGATGAACGACATCCTAGTGTTTGCCCCCCGCCCGTCCCGCCTCGCCCCCTCCCCCCCACCGCCTCCTCCCCGCGCTCCACTCTCCACCACCACCACCCCCATCCCGCCCATCGCTGCCAACACAGTGTCTATCTTCGTGTGCGATGACAAGATGGTCAACTGTGTTAGGCACCCGCTCACACTCCCTCCCTGCTCCCCTCCCCGCTCCCCACCCCCCCTCCACCTCCAACCTCCACCTCCAACCGCCACCATTCATGACGCAGTGTTTGTGTTTGTGCTAAGTGAGAAGACCATTGCTGAGCGCGGGTTTGCAACGATGTTCAAGCTGCAGGTCGGTGCTTCTGTCAAGTCAACTGGTTCAGTGCCCCAGGGCCTTCGTCGCCCATTGGGGCTTGCTTCGGCCTGCACCCTAAAACCCTGAATAAGTAGCAGCCGAGACCCAACCCAGACCCGATACCCACACTGAGACCCAGACCCCAGACCCAGCCCAGACCTCAGACCCAGACCCAAGACCCAGAAGAGAAGAAGAGAAGATGAATGTACATGCCTACCACACGAGCTACCTTGCATGACTTGAACACGGCTGTATCATTATGCTCAGTTAGTCGGCGCAGGTTTGCAACGATGTTTAAGCAAAGACAAAGAGCGACAAAGAGCAGTTATCGCACCTCTACTCAAATCCCCAGGCGCTAAACCCCGAACCCTGAACCCTGGCCCCTAACCCCCCCTCATGCAGACCAAGAGCAAGGACTCGATGTTCTCCAAGATCGTCGCCAGGCGCAAGAACAAGTACGAGCAGGTGTGTGGTGGTCAATTTTACAGCCGGTCGGACGTCTTTGTTGGCGTATGAGACGGGGGGTGGAGGGTGGGAGCATCTGGTGGTTTTCTATTGAACCGCTATGTAAATAGACTGGAGTTTCTGTCAAAGAGACTTTCCAAGTGTGAAGTGAGATTACTTAATGTGCTAGCACCCCAAGTTTCCTATCCGTCTTCTTGGGTCGCTAGCACCGCTCCCTTTTGCGGCTTCCCGTTCTTTTCAGCTTTTTGGAACCCACCCACCCACCCTCTTGAATCGTGGTGTCCCACTACTGATGAGTCGTGGTGTCCCACTGACTTTTGAGTTGGAGCGAGTTAGGGAGAGTGGTGCTTAGCTGCAGAGTCCGGCCGCTCGACATTGGTCGTGGGTGGTGACTGCCATGCCTTACGGCGGGTCACCATCTGCGACCGGTGGAGGTCTGGCTCTGCCCCGAGCCTTGACCTCAGTGGTCACGCGTGACTGTAATCAAACTAACACTACTGAAAGTCTGAGACAGAAACTATATGAAAGGGGGTGTGGCCTGCCAGGCTGGGTGGGGGGGCAGTGGTTTTCTTTTCACTTTCTAGTTGTTTTCTATCAGCCGTCCCGTTGGCCGCTTTGACTGCCACCTTGGCGTTGACCGTTGGCCGTCAAATACATGTCATGTTCAAGCTCTTGACGAGCTCAATCTGATGGGATCGTCAGACCATCAAGCAGCTTGGGAAATCACTTGATCAAATGGCTTCCGGTCAGCTTCCAGTCAGCTTCCAGTGGCTACCAGTAGCCCAAAAGAAATAACTTGGGGGAAGGGGGTCCTGAAGGTGAATGCATGCAAGGGGGGGCGCATGGTGGGTGGGCATCTGTTGTGTTTTGGGCGGGACGATGATGATGATGAGTTTACAATCCACGTCTGGCGGCCACACCTCACGGTTCCAAATGCTCAAGAAGAGGACTCAGAGAGCAGTCCTTAAAACCTGCTAAAGATAAAGGGAGGGGGGGGGCAGTGAATGGCAACGGAGCGTTTCCCGGGAAGACCGGGACAGTCTGTGGCAGGGGTGCGCGCCTGCCACACCCGCGCTGTAATACGAGGCGCCACCACCTCGCGAAGTGTTTTCTGTTCGCCACCCCGCACCCCGCAAAAGTGCGGCTGCGGGGGGAGACTGGACGGTTTTGGCCGGGGCGGGTTTGTGCGAATCTCGAAAGGTGCAAACTCGTCATGTTCACTTTTCGCCAAAACATCAGGGTGAGATTGAGGAAGTCGGCGTGGGGCCCGGGTTGAGCCACTTTCCCAAGATCATCAGCGGCAACCACTGCACCTCGCGCTGCCTCACCGGCTGCAAAACCACAGCGTGCCAACGCACACCTGCGTCAGTGGTTCCGTTAAGGATCTCGGGAAAATGATGGCTCAACCCGGGCCTCACGCTCATTTTGCCAATCTCAGCCTGTCCCCCGGCGGAAAAAGTGTGAAAATGTCAATTTTCATTTTTTCGAAATTTGCGCAATCTCAACCGGACGCGCCAGCCCGAATCGGCCAATGTCAACCCGAAAGTGCACTTTGTCGGGTTGCGGGTTGGCCAACGGAAACACTGACCTGCATGCTCGTCACACGGAGCACACGGACCCCTTGCATTTGAGCTCCTGTAACCTGCGTCCCGTAACCTCGCATGGCCCGTACACAGTATGCGCTGTACCTTGGAGCGCACGGCAGCCTGTGCCTGCTCGGCTGCTTGCTCAACAACATCACGTTTCACAGGTGTGTGTATGTGTGAGTGAGAGAGAGAGAGGTCGTAATGGGTGCGCGCTCGCAAACACAACACTGTGTTTGAAACACACACTCGTGTACCCAAGGCAGCACGGCAGCCTGTGCCTGCTCGGCTGCTTGCTCAACAACATCACGTTTCACAGGTGTGTGTGTGTGTGAGAGAGAGAGAGAGGTTGTAATGGGTGCGCGCTCGCAAACACAACACTGTGTTTGAAACACACACTCGTGTACCCAAGGCAGCACGGCAGCCTGTGCCTGCTCGGCTGCCTGCTCAACAGCATCACATTCCACAGGTAAAAATCTCGCGATGTTTTTAGTGCGCGTGCTCTCAAACACACACACGCTCTCGCGCACACACACACACACACACACACACACTCTCGCACACACACACACACACGCGCACCTGGCCTGTGCCTGCTCGGCTGCCTCCTCAACAACATCATGTGTCATAGGTTTGTGAGCTTGGCCCCGAATGCACGCGCTCACACACAAACCCACACGCTATTGCTCTACAAACCCACACAATATCGCGCACACACACACGCACCCATCATGGCATGGCCCATGTCTGCTCTGCTGCTTGTTGAGCTGAACAACATCAAGATCCACTGGAGTCATGTGACGCACGCACACACACAAACGCTCCGGCACGTGCGCAGCTGCGTCCTGCCACATGTACACACACACACACACACACACACACGTGCGCATGCAAGCATGCACACCTGATGCATGCACACACTCGCGCACACATGTGCGCACACACGCACACGTGCACCCCCCCCCAACCACCACACACACACGCCCGTACACGCTCACACACTGCTGCCTCCTCCACTCGCTGTGCGTCCTTGCCGTGCTCGGCGTGTCGGTGTGGAACGGCGCCAGCTACGGCCACTCACACACACACACACACACACACACACACGCAGCTGCCGCCTCCACTCGCTGTACGTCCTCGCCGTGTTCGGCGTGTCGGTGTGGAACGGCGCCGGCTACGGCCACACACGCACACACGCACACACGCACACACGCACACGCACACACAAACACACACACACGCAGCTGCCGCCTCCACTCGCTGTACGTCCTTGCCGTGCTCGGCGTGTCGGTGTGGAACGGCGCCGGCTACGGCCACTCACACACACACACACGCACACACACACACACTCACACGCAGCAGCCTCCTCCACTCGCTGTACGTCCTTGCCGTGCTCAGCGTGTCGGTGTGGAACGGCGCCGGCTACGGCCACTCACTCACACACACACACACACACACACACGCACGCACACACACACACACACACACACACACGCAGCTGCCACCTCCACTCGCTGTACGCCCTCGCCGTGCTCGGCGTGTCGGTGTGGAACGGCGCCGGCTACGGCCACTCACACACACGCACACACGCACACACACGCACACACACACACACACACACGTAGCTGCCGCCTCCACTCGCTGTACGTCCTCGCCGTGCTCGGTGTGTCGGTGTGGAACGGCGCCGGCTACGGCCACACACACGCACACACACATGCCCGCCCCCACACACACGCAGCTGCCGCCTCCACTCGCTGTACGTCCTTGCCGTGCTCGGCGTGTCGGTGTGGAACGGCGCCGGCTACGAACACACACACACACACACACACACACGCACACGCCCGCCTACACACACACGCAGCTGCCTCCTCCACACGCTGTACGTCCTCGCCGTGCTCGGTGTATCCGTGTGGAACGGCGCCGGCTACTACATCCACGTGTTCCCCAAGAAGTATGCGCAGGCGCTTGAGGAGGTGGCGGCCAAGGCGCCGCAGCGGCTGGCGAAGGAGGAGTGACCATGGGAGGAGGAGTGACCATCTGTAGATAGACTGGGTTGAGGAGGTGGCGGCCAAGGCGCCGCACTAGCTGGTGAAGGAGTGACCATGGGAGAAGGAGGGGTGTTTATAGGTCGGCGCAATAGTAGCCAGCCTCTGTGCCACTGTGACTCGTGTATGTATTCGATTCGATCAATCACGCCCGCCATTCGCCATCCATCCCCGACTGTGTGAAAAATGTTCGACCACATTTGCGTCCGGCTGAAGATGACCACTACCTTGCAGTAGGAGGCCTTGCAAGGAGCTCTGGATCACTACACACGACTGGGCATCGGTATACGGCACATCGGCACACCATGCCGCGCGCGTCGGAGGCCTTCGCGCCCGATGAGCGGTGTCTGGGAGGAGCGCACGCAATAATGGCCGACTACACGGCCCACTTCAAGCGGCTTGGCACGGTGCAGCCGACGGTAAGTGCGACATGCAGGTGTTGCAATGCGTGTGGCGCACATGCCGACCTGCCTCGTTCCCCACTCCAGTGCAGGAATCTACCCTGCAGCAGTGAGGGAGATTGGGGGAGGAGGTCAGGGTACACCTCCACATGGACACTGTGCATGGGCCATGCGCCAGCTTGCGCACGCACATGCACATGCACACGCAAACACACACATATGCACACACACAGACACACACACACAGAAACACACACACAGACACACACACGCACGCACACACGAACACACACACCTGCACATGCACACGCAAACACACACATATGCACACACACAGACACACACACACAGAAACACACACACAGACACACACACGCACGCACACACGAACACACACACACACACACATGCGCACACGCAAACGCACACACGCACACACACACACACGCGCGCGTACACACACACACACACGTGTATGCACACGTGGCACACACACACACAAACACACACACACACACACACACAACATGCCCATCACCACACCGCGCCATCCTAGAAGCCAACAAGTCCACGTGGCAGACTAGCGCTCAGACGCTGAGCCACAACCCTAAACCAGCTTGCACACGCACGCATACGCACGCACGCACACACACTTGCACACAAGCGCACACGCACGCACCCTCCCCCCCCCACACACACACGCGCGCATATCGCCACAGCGCGCCATCCTAGAGGCCAACAAGTCCACATGGCAGACGTGCGCTCAGGCGCTGAGCCGCAACCGGAAACCAGCTTGCATGCACACTCACGCCCACACACATGCGCATACACACACACACACACGCATGCACACACACGCACACACACACACACACGCACACACACCACCACAGTGCGCCATCCTCGAAGCCAACGAGTCGACGTGGCAGACGACCGCTCAGACGCTGAGCCGTAACCGGAAACCAGCTTGCACACCCACACACATGCACACACAAACACACACACACACACACACACACATGCACACACATACGCACACACACACGCGTACACACACACACATGCACAGCCCCCCCCACACACGCGCGCACATCACCACAGCGCGCCATCCTAGAGGCCAACAAGTCCATGTGACAGACGACCGCTCAGACGCTGACCCACAACCGTAAACCAGCTTGCACACGCACACACGCACACACGCACCCCCCCCCACACACACACACACGTGCGTACACACACACACACACGCAGACACACACGCTTGCGCACACACACACACACGTGTATGCACACGCGGCACACACACACACACAAAACACACACACACACACACACACACACCCCCAACATGCCCATCACCACAGCGCGCCATCCTAGAAGCCAACAAGTCCACGTGGCAGACGAGCGCTCAGACGCTGAGCCACAACCATAAACCAGCTTGCACACGCACGCATACGCACACACTCACACGCACACACACACACACACACGCACACACGTGCGCGCGCGCTTGCACACACACACACACACACACACACTTGCACACAAACGCACACGCGCGCACCCTCCCCCCCTCTCACACACACACACGCGCACATTGCCACAGCGCGCTATCCTAGAGGCCAACAAGTCCACATGGCAGACGAGCGTGCAGGCGCTGAGCCGCAACCGGAAACCAGCTTGCATGCACACTCACGCTCACAAACATGCGCACACATACACACACACACACACACACACACGCATGCTCACACACACACGCACACACACACACACACACACACACACACACACACACACACACACCACCACAGTGCGCCATCCTCGAAGCCAACAAGTCGACGTGGCAGACGACCGCTCAGACGCTGAGCCGCAACCGGAAACCAGCTTGCACACGCACGCACATGCACACACACACACACACACACACTCACACACACACACACACACACACACACACACACGCATGCACAATGCCACAGCACGCCATCCTCGGAGCCAACAAGTCCACATGGCAGACGAGCGTGCAGACGCTGAGCCGCAACAGGAAACCAGCTTGCACACACGCACACACACACGCTTGCCCACACACACACGTGCACACAGACACACATGCAGACACACACACGCACCCCCCCCACACACACATCACCACAGCGTGCCATCCTCGAAGCCAACAAGTCCACATGGCAGACGAGCGTGCAGGCGCTGAGCCGCAACCGGAAACCAGCTTGCATGCACACTCACGCTCACAAACATGCGCACACATACACACACACACACACACACGCATGCTCACACACACACGCACACACACACACACACACACACACACACACACGCACACACACACACACACACACACACCACCACAGTGCGCCATCCTCGAAGCCAACAAGTCGACGTGGCAGACGACCGCTCAGACGCTGAGCCGCAACCGGAAACCAGCTTGCACACGCACGCACATGCACACACACACACACACACACACTCACACACACACACACACACACACACACACACACGCATGCACAATGCCACAGCACGCCATCCTCGGAGCCAACAAGTCCACATGGCAGACGAGCGTGCAGACGCTGAGCCGCAACAGGAAACCAGCTTGCACACACGCACACACACACGCTTGCCCACACACACACGTGCACACAGACACACATGCAGACACACACACGCACCCCCCCCACACACACATCACCACAGCGTGCCATCCTCGAAGCCAACAAGTCCACATGGCAGACGAGCGCTCAGACGCTGAGCAGCAACCGCTCCGCGAAGCTCAACGCCATCGATGCCACACACGTGGAACATTGCCGCAACGTGTACTACCTGAACCAGGTCAGTGACCCCTGGGAAGGATTTTGGTAATTAAATTCCCCCCGGCTCGAGCAAATTTTGACCGCTCATACCAGGCGCGGGTGTTCACGCCACAAGTGGAACACTGCCACAACGTGTACTATCTGAACCAGGTGGGTGTGTGTGGCGGGTGTGTGTGTGTGCATGTGGGTGTGGGTGTGGAGGAGGGGGGGGGGGATGTGTGTGTGTGTGAAGGGGCTCTCGTGTACGAACGTGCTGACACACACACACACACACACACACACGCATGCACCAGTGCACACACACACACACGTGGAACATTGCCGCAACGTGTACTACCTGAACCAGGTCAGCAGTAGTTACATTTTCGGCTCTACGCAGCCACTTCGCTGTATTCCGGCCGTACTTTGACATTGCACACAGCTCAACCCATGCAGTGGATTGTTAGTCTAACAAGCCCTCCAAGCAGAGCACGTCAAATGCTTTCAAATGACCTATGTATGAGGACAAACGGTTGATGGGGGGTCAGTGGTCAACGCGGTCAAAGCAAAATCCGGCTGTGGAAGAATTGATTAAAAATCCTGAAGAGGAAATCACTGCAGGATTTTGGTTATTGGATTTCCTCCGGCTCAAGCAACTTTGACCGCGCATACCAGGCGCAATACATAGCGGGTGTTGACTCGACGCACGTGGAACATTGCCGCAACGTGTACGACCTGAACCAGGTGTGTATGTGTGTGTGTGGTGGGGGGGGGGAGGGGGCTCTCGTTTACAAACGCGCTCACACACATACGCGCGCACACACACTTGCAAATCCATTCGCGCATGTCCAGCCCTCGCGCCCGCCCCCCCTCTCTCTCGTGCAGCGTGTCCCCCCCCCCCCCTCTCGCGCGCAGAGTGCCTCCTCCAAAACCGAGCGCAAGAAGAACTTATACGACCCAACCCTTCACCCTCAATCCCAGTGATTTGCTTTCGCGATTTGGGGCCATTTGGGGCCATTTGGCCCCAAAATAATTAAGTTGAGGGTCTTCTGTTGGGGCCATGGGGCGGGGCCATTAAGTAAGTGCGTGGCGCAGTGTGGGGCAGTGTGGGGCTTTGGAGGCACCTCTGCTCTGGTCAAAGCTAAGTCAGCAGACAAAGCGGTCAACGGTGCCTTGGTCCAAGCGCCGGCTGGCCCCTTGAAAACAACTGAAAAAGCTGAAAAGAAAACCACTGAATCAACCCAAACCTTACGGGTTTGGGGGTTTAAGGGTTCAGGAACCCTTAAACCCCAAACCCTAAACCCCGTACCCCGTAACCCCACCCCACCCCTAAATTCCACAGCGCATCGAGAGCGCCTACTTCGAAACCGAGTGCACATGTGCACACACACACACACACACACACACACACATACAAACACACATGAGCACGCACGTACGCGCGTGCACACACCTCACCCCCTCACCCCCTCTCTCTCGTGCAGCGCATCGAGAGCGCATATTCCGGAACCGAGCGCAAGAAGAACCCGTACGACCCTAAACTGTCAACCCTTCACCTTGAACCTTGAACCCCTTCTACCACAAACCCATGAACCATTAACCCTTACCCCCCCCCCCCCGCGTGCAGCGCATCGTGAGCGCCTACTCCGAGACAGAGTGCACATGTGCGCGCACACACACACACAAGCACACACACACGCATACACACACACACACACACACATGCACGCACAAAATCACGTACGCGCGTGCACACACCTCCCCCCCCCCCCCCGCGCAGCGCATCGAGAGCGCCTACTCCGAGACCGAGCGCAAGAAGAACCCATATGACCTGTCGATGTTCCCGGCGTACCAAAAGAGGGCGTCCAACCTGGTGCGAGGAAACTTATGTGTGTGTGTGTGTGTGTGCATGTGGGTGTGCGTGTGCGTGTGCGTGTGCGTGTGCGTGTGTGTGTGTGTGTGTGTGTGTGTGTGTGCGCGCGTGCATGTGTGTGTGTGTGTGTGTGTTTGTGTGTGTGTGTGAGTGTGTACAATCCGTCGATGTTCCCGGCGTACCAAGAGAGGGCATCCAATCTGGTGCGAGGAAACGTGTGTGTGTTTGTGTGTGTACAATCCGTCAATGTTCCCAGTGTACCAAAAGAGGGCGTCCAACCTGGTGCATGTGTGTGTGTGTACGTGCGTGCGTGTGTGTGCGTGTACGTGTGTGTGTGTGTCTGTGTGTGTGTGTGTGTGTGTGTGTCAGCGGGCATCCGACCTGGAGCATGTACCGTAGTGCTCCATGTACGTCACGTTACAGTTCACGTCAAGGTGACGTGAACTGTAACGTGAAGCAGGGTTAGACCTGGCGGCCGGCGTGAACTCCGTAATTTCGGAGAAAAGTGTGAAGTGTGAAGTCCGGGGCCAAATCATGAGTCCCTGCCCCGTCTTTACCTAGGCCTAATCCTTTGATCAAACACGACCGAACCTACGAAGAATTATCTTCCACGTGAGGAGGAGCCAGCGCTGCGTGCGGGGTGGACCACGATTCGGCTCGTCGCGTAGCGATCGCGTCGGCACTCTACTCCGCCACAAATGGCGCTATATCTCGTGTGACGTTTATTACGGACGTGCTTGCCATGCCTGGCTATGTTGAGGCCATCATTGCGCTGCATGGGCACTAGAAGATTTTGCATGCATGCGCGCGCAACTGCATGCGCCATGCCACCCACGCACAGGACAACAAGATGCTTTATGTGGGGGACATATCTAAGTAAACTCGGCAACTGTGACCAAATTGACAACATCTGCGCAGGGGGACGCGGAGGGTGTATTGTCTTTTGTACGTTTTTTTTGTGTGGCGTGAAATAGGTGACGTGAAGGGTGCTAGCCCTGGCGGCTGACGTGAACACTGTATCACGAGAAGACTGTTGAAGGCCATTTTGGCCGACGTGAACTACACGCAACGTGAAGTACATGGAGCACTACGGTAAACGTGTGTGTGTGTGTGTGTGTGTGAGCCCCAGGACTCACATCTCTCAGCACTGCTCACTCACCCACACACTGCCGCGCACACACAACACGCACACACACACACACACACACAAGACACACAAGACGCACACACACACGCACACACATCCATCCATCCATCCATCCATCACTCATCAAAGCGTTACGAGCGCGAGCCGTATGCACCGGAGACGCCTGTACTAACTCTAAACACGCACACACACACACACACATACAACCCGCAGCACCGCGCGCCCCTCCACCAGTCACTATATGGCTGGCTGCCCGGCACACACACACACACACACACACACACACTGCTGCTGCTACTGCTGCTGCTGCCCGCAGCACCGTGTGCCCCTCCACCAGTCGCTGTGTGGCTGGCTCCACGGCACACACACACACACTGCTGCTGCTGCTGCTGCTGACACTGCTGCTGCTGCCCGCAGCACCGTGCGCCCCTCCACCAGTCGCTGTGTGGCTGGCTCCCCGGCACTGGCCGGCCAAAGTCAGCGCCGGCGCGGGGAAAGAAGGATGCGGCTGCGTACGAGGTGTGCTTTGATCTGTGTGTGTGTGTGTGTGTGTGTGTGTGCATGCGTTTGAGGCCGTTGTATTGCCTTCACATGGCCTCCGTCTTTCGTCAAGGGAGGGGGAGGGGGGGCACAAACACACACACACACACACAACCGCACACACACACATACACACACACCAGGGCTGGAACCTCACCAAGTCTCTACGCAACACACACCCTTTGATCTGCACACACACACACACACACACACACACACACACACACACACACACACACCAGGGATGGGGCCTCACCAAGTCTCTGCGCAATGCGTACCGCCTCTATATTTGCACACTCACATACACATACACACACACACCAGGGCTGGAGCCTCACCAAGTCTCGGCGCAACGCGTACGCCTCTATCTTTGACTAACACCTACACACACACCTACACACACACGCACACACACACACACCAGGGATGGAGCCTCACCAAGTCTCTGCGCAACGCGTACCCTTCGATCTGCACACACACATACACACACACACACACACACACACACACACACCAGGGATGGGGCCTCGCCAAGTCCCTGCGCAACGCGTACCCCCTCTATATTTTTTTCGTACACACACACACACACACACACACCAGGGCTGGAGCCTCACCAAGTCCCTGCGCAACGCATACCCTTCGGACTGCACACACACACACACACACATGCACGCAACACACACACACACACACACACACCAGGGCTGGAGCCTCACCAAGTCCCTGCGCAACGCATACCCTTCGGACTGCACACACACACACACACACACATGCACGCACACACATACACACACACACACACACCAGGGCTGGAGCCTCACCAAGTCCCTGCGCAACGCATACCCCTCGGACTGCACGCACACACACACACACGCATGCACGCACACACACACACACACACACACACACACACACACACACACACACCAGGGCTGGAGCCTCACCAAGTACCTGCACAACGCATACCCCTCGGACTGCACACACACACACACATGCACGCACACACATACACACACATACACACACACACACACACACACACACACACACACACCAGGGCTGGAGCCTGACCAAGTCCCTGCGCAACGCATACCCCTCGGACGACTTCCCTCTTGCTGAGACGTACGCCGAGGTCCAGAAGGAGAGCGTGTATGTCGCGTGAGTGGCTACAGGGTGGGCTAGGAAGCTCTCCTAGATAGGGAGGGCTATAGGGAGGAGGGCCCCGTGAGGAGTGAACTTGTGTGAGCTTGTGAGTGGCTATCGAGGGCCCCATGTTGACATGAGTACAGGGCGAAATCGTGGGCGCCATGAGTAGGGGGTACTGGGCCACCCCGCCCGACCGGCCCTTGCAGGCATGGCTTTGCTGATTTGCCTGACATGCACCTACAGATAGAGAGGCTGTGAGTTTAAAGGGTAGGGCAGCGAGGGGCAGCGCCTTTTGCATGATGCGCGCGCATGCAAGAGGTCCAGAAAGAGCGCGTGTACGCCGCGTGAGTGGCTCTAGAGAGGGCAGCGCCAGCCGCATGATGCACGCGCACGCATGTACGCACACGCTCGCTCGAGCATACACTGCATGCATGCATGCACACACACACACACACACACACACACACACACGCGCCCGTGGCCGCCCGGTGCTGCTGCACACAGGTACAAGCACGCCATCATGCAGAGACAGAGAGAGAGAGAGAGAGATATCGTTACAGAGAACTCTGCACGGCAGACCTAGATAGGCTGTTTCTAGTCATCAATTGAGGAGATTCCGTTTGAAGGCGGGAGACCAACCGTGCGCCAGCATGAGGGTGAACAACCTCATTCGTAAAGCAGTGGGGGGAAGGGGCAGTGGCGGGTCATTGACGGCTGTGTTTGTGAATCCGCCTCGACTGAGTTTAAACTAGGTGTCGGCAGAAGGACTTCCACAGTTGTGGAAATCATGCTAAGATGATCCACTCGGTGGTGACTCGCTCGGCGAACTTGGGGCGCTCGGGAATGTCGCGTGTGAAGTTGAAGAGATGGATGTTTGCGGAGGGCGTAGAACGTGACTGAGTGGGCGCAAAAGTCACCGGCGTGAGCCGGAAGAAGGTGATGGCGCCGCCGGCATAGAGCGAAGTCGTGCCCGAACAGCGGTAGTCGTGCAAGTGGGAGGCAGTGGCAGGGAGGCAGCGGGAAGGTAATCGGAGGGTTAGGGAGGGGCGGGGGGCACAAGGTGGGGTGGGGTGCAGCGGGGATGGAGGGGTGGAAGACAGGAGAAGGGAGGGAGGAGAGGGGAGAGAGGAGGGAGCCACACTGTGGCCCGGCCACATGGCGCATACATAGGCGCTGGTAGCATGGGGGGGGGTGCATGGGGTGCATGGCTGAGCGCTGAGCGCTGAGCGTTGGCTCGGGCCGCATGGCGGTCGAGGTGATGGCACTGAGATACCTGGGCTCCGTTGTCTGAAGCTGTAGAGCTGCGGGGGGGGGAAATCTGTGCGGTAGGGCGTCACGTGTTTTTTGCCATGTGGAGGGCGTGCAAGAGAGTGCGGATGGACTGAGTTCCTGGATGCATGCGTCGACTGGCTGCTGAATTGGCAGCCCGACGACAGGGGGCGTACGGAGGAGGAGAGGCGGCGAGAATCGGCGGCATGGGTGAAGGGGGGTCGACGTAGGCGGCGGCGATGACTGCGCGGGCGCAGCGCCCACAGAGTGGGGCGCCCACAGAGTGGGGCGCCCACAGACACACACACACACACACACAGAGTGGGGCGCCCACAGACACACACACACACACACACACACACGCACACACACGCACACACACGCACAAACGTGGCTGCCTGCTGCTGCTGTACACAGGTATAAGTGCACCATCATGCACACACACACACACACACACACACACACACGCGGCTGCCTGCTGCTGCTGCACACAGGTACAAGCGCGCCATCATGCACACACACACACACACACACACACACACACACACACGTGGCCGCCCGCTGCTGCTGCACACAGGTGCAAGCGCGCCAGCATGCACACACAAACAAACACACACACACACACACACACATGCACACACACACACACGTGGCTGCCTGCTGCTGCTGCTGCTGCACACAGATACAAGCGCGCCATCATGCGCACCCCCCCCCACACACACACACGTGGCCACCCGCTGCCGCTGCCAACATGTACAAGCGCGCCACCATGCACACACACACACACACACAAACATGCACGCACACGCGTGGCCGCCCGCTGCTGCTGCACACAGGTACAAGAGCGCCATCATGCACAAACACACGCACACACACACACGTGGCTGCCCGCTGCAGCTGCACACAGGTAGAAGTGCACCATCATGCAGACACACACACACACACGTACACACACACACGTACACACACACATGTGGCTGCCTGCTGCTGCTGCACACAGGTACAAGCGCGCCATCATGCACACACACACACGCACACACACACACACACGCACACACACACGCACACGCACACTCACACTCACACTCACACTCACACTCACACTCACACACGCACACACACACACACGCGCGCGCGCAAACACACACACACACAGGTACAAGCGCGCCATCATGCAGGAGATTGTGGAGAACCGAATGTACCGCGAGATGGACCTCAAGGCAGGTCCACCGTGTGTGCTTGTGCATGTGTGTGTGTGTGTGTGTGTGTGTGTGTGTGTGTGTGTGTGTAAGAGTGTGTGTGTGTGTGGAGAATCGAATGTACCACGAGATGAACCTCAAGGTTGGGACGTGTGCATGTGTGTGTGTGTGTGTGTGTGAATGTGTGTGTGTGTGTGTGCATATGTGTGTGTGTGTGTATCAGTGTGTGTGTGCGTGTGTGTGTGTGTGTTCGCATGTGTGCACACGTTTTTGCGTATGTGTGTGTGTGTGTGTGTGTGTGTGTGTCTCTGTGTCGTCCACACGATATGAAGATTGCAGCCACGATCTCCGAGCAGCCCCGGGGCTGACGGCCTGCCCATGACCCATCTCTCTAATCTCCCTCCCTCTCTCTCCCTCTCTCTCTTTCTCTCTCTCTCTTCCCCTCTCCCTCTTTCTCTCTCTCTCTTTCTCCCTGTTCCTCTTTCTAGCTTGCTTGCAACCCCGCGCTCAACCCGCTTTCTCCCTCTCTTCAGGCTCTGTTTCGCTCGTACAAGAAGATGGCGCCGATCCGCGACAAGGCTTCCGTGGACATCGTCGTCGTTTTCTCTCGCACGCACGCGCGCGCGCGCTCTCTCTCGCTCGCTCGCTCCCTCTCTCCCTCGGCCTGCCTGTAACCCCGTGCTCAACCCGCTGCCTCTCCCTCTACAGGCGCTGTTCCGCTCGTACAACAAGATGGCACCAATCCACGACAAGGCCTCCATGGACGTCGTTCTCTCTCTCTAGTTCTCCCCCCCTCCCCCCCTCCTTCCCTCCCTCTCCCTCCCCCTCTCTCTCTCCCTTCCTATCTCCCTCTTACCCTCCCTCCCTCTCTCTCATTCGTTTCCTCCCCATCTCTCTGTCTAACCAGTCCGCCTGTAACCCTCTCTCTCTCTACAGGCGCTTTTCCGCTCGTACAAGAAGATGGCGCCGATCCGCGACAAGGCCTCCGTGGACATCGTCGTGGCAGCCCTCATGGCTGAGCTAGACGTGACCGGCAAGTTGTAGGGCTCAATCAGATGTCACTCCACAGCCACAGTCAGAGCAGTCTGGCCAGAGTCAGAGCATCAGACGAAGCATCAAGGGGGCGCGTGGTGTGCGCAACTGCAGCGGTGGATCTGGCGCCGCTGCTGACCTGATTTAGCAGCAGCAGGAGCAGGTCGCGGCAGTAGCAGGTTGTCGCTGCTGACCTGATTCAGCAACAGCAGGGGCAGCAGCAGCAGCAGCAGGGGGAGCTCCCTGCGGACGTCATGGCTGAGCTGGACGTCACCGGCAAGCTGTAGGGCTCAACCGGGTGTCTCTCCACGGCCAGAGTTGGAGCAGTCCGGCCAGAGTCGGAGCATCAGACGAAGCATCGAGGAGGCGCTTGGCGTGTGCTACTGCAGCAATGGATCTAGCGCCGCTGCTGACCTGATTTAGCAGCAGCAGGAGCAGGTCACGGCAGGAGCAGGTCGCCGCTGCTGACCTGATTCAGCAGCAGCAGCAGGGGCAGCTCTATGCGGACCTCAAGGCTGAGCTTGACGTGGCCGGAAAGTTGTAGCTGTCCGGCAAGTGCGGCTGACCGGAAGGCTTGTCGGATGTCCTCGAGCCGGAGCATTATACCGGTGGGCGGAGGGATGCTTGGCATCTAGGCGGAGGGATGCTTGGCACCTGGACGTGACCAGAAAGCTGCGGCTCCCAACCTGGTGCATTTTTGAGTCAAGGCGCAGAGGACGGACGGCTCTTGTGGACCCAATGAGCTGGCCCTGACCGCAAAGCTGTAGGGCTCCCTCGGATGCCTCTCCACGGCCAGAGTCGGAGCAGTCTGGCCAGAGTCGGAGCATCAGACGAAGCATCAAGGGAGCGCTTGGCGTGCGCTACTGCAACGGTGGACTTGGTGTCGCTGCTGACTTGATTTAGCAGGAGCAGCAGCAGCAGGGGCTGGGGCAGCTCTTGCGGATGTCATGGCTGAGCTGGATGTCACGGGCAAGTTGTAGGGCCCGAACGGATGCCTCTCCACTGCCAGAGTCGGAGCATCCGACGAAGAATGGAGGGGTGCTTGGCTTGGCTTGGCACCGGAGACGCCCACTACCAGTGCGCCGCTGCAGCGGTGGATCTCGCGCCGCTGTCGGTGAGGAACTGATTGCAACAGCAACGGCAGCAGGGAGGCAGCAGCAGCAGCGGCAGCAGCAGGATGTCCGAGCTGGCAATGGCGGGCAAGCTCTGTCGAGTCGGACCGTCACATACAACCAACACAAACAAAAACAAGAGGCGCCCATAATGCCTGTGCTCAGCGCAACGCAACGGTGGTGGCGGGACAGGTTGCTAGGCTGGCATGCTGCGTGTCACATACTAGTCGCCTTACTTGTATATGGTGTATACTTGTACTGTCAGAGTGCTACTGATATAACTAGTTCCTTTTGCCTACTCAGTTGCTACAGTGGTTTCGGTGCAACCACTGTAGCAACTGAGTAGGCAAAAGGAACTAGTTATATCAGTAGCACTCTGACAGTATAAGTATACAGCATATACAAGTAAGGCGACTAGTATGTGACACTGCGGGTCAGACCAGGGTCAGCCACTGCATGTGGTGTTGGGCGCCTGGAAACAGACAATTGTCAAGTACGCCGCCTGGGGTGGACATGACGGGGGCAAGCTCTATTGAGACGGCGCGCATGTTGATGGAGGGTGGCCGGAAGCCTGATGAGGCGTGAGAAGTGTACTACTTGTTTACAGTTTACAGGACGCATCGTCAGGGCGGGGGTTGAGGGACCTGTAGCCTCGCGGTTACGTGTACTACTACTTACTGCAACATAACTAACCAAATCAATACATGAACGCCGACTTGCAAACTAACGACTGTTGTGACGTTGCACGACTGCATCGCCACCACACTAAGGGTGGGCAAAGATGGGGCGGGGCCCGGCCTTCTCACGCCTGGGCAACCCCTACGAGTGCTGTGTGCGGCCGCAGGCCATGATGTAACCTGCTGAAGACGGATGCCATGTGGATGTGCGCAAAAAAT
The DNA here is from genome assembly GCA_016618255.1 of Chlamydomonas sp. UWO 241. Lineage (NCBI taxonomy): Eukaryota > Viridiplantae > Chlorophyta > Chlorophyceae > Chlamydomonadales > Chlamydomonadaceae > Chlamydomonas > Chlamydomonas priscui. The sequence goes on from VFSX01000379.1 coordinate 95,707, forward strand.
AACTGCCGCCTGAATCTCTGCCTGGCCCTCCGCTGCCCACTTGCCCAGCCGCTCCAGCTGCAAACTGCCCCCTGCCGATATCGGCCATCGACCATGACCATCGATGGTGGGCTGGCGCATGCGCGGCCTCGCGTGCTCTCTAGTGGAGCACCTTCAGACTTCTACTCTACGAATTATACTCTTGACTCACGCCCCAGGTCAACCGGGCGCGAGCAGTAATGTACAAACATAAAACAGCGCCCCGTGACGCCGCCTGTGCGGCTGCTGATCAGAATGGCTGCGGCGGGGTAGTGGCTGACCTCCCTAGACTTCCAGTGTAAACCAGTGGTGTTATTAAGGAAACCACGAATGTCCTGTTTGCCCCCGCAACGTAGGAGGGAAGATGCCGAATTGCCCCCGCAAATCTCCCCCAAATTTCCCGGTTTGCCCCCACAGCGGGTCTGCAGGGGCTGCGGGGGCGCTAATGACACCACTGGTGTAAAACTCAACTCACACCCCAGGGTCCGAGCGCGCACATGGCAAAGACGGTGGTGGCGGCAGCGCCGGTGGGCAGGGCGCTATGGCCCTCCGCGCGCGCCCGCTGCGACGCGCCGCCTGACGACGCACGCACATGCGACGACGCCTGCACGCCTGCTGACTAGCACGGGCCTAGCATGAGCAGCGGTGGTGGTGGCGGCAACGCCGATGGCAGAGGGCGCTATGGCCCCCCGCGCGACCGCTTGCCCGGCCGCTCCCGCTGCCCCGCCGGCCCTCCCCCTGACAGCGCCTGCACGCCTGCTGGCGAGAGCGGGCCTAGCATGAGCTGCGGTGGTGGTGGCGGCAGCGCAGGTGGCTGAGGGCGCTATGGTCCCCCGCGCGACCGCTTGCCCGGCCGCTCCCGCTGCCCCGCCGGCCCTCCCCCTGACAGCGCCTGCACGCCTGCTGGCGAGAGCGGGCCTAGCATGAGCTGCGGTGGTGGTGGCGGCAGCGCAGGTGGCTGAGGGCGCTATGGTCCCCCGCGCGACCGCTTGCCCGGCCGCTCCCGCTGCCCCGCCGGCCCTCCCCCTGACAGCGCCTGCACGCCTGCTGGCGAGAGCGGGCCTAGCGGTGGCGGTGGTGGCGGCATCGCCGCCGGTGGCGTTGCGGCGCTGTCTATTGAGGGCGCCGACCGCAGCTGCCGGGTGGTGGTTGCACCAGCAGAAGCAGCAGCAGCAGTGCCAGGACCAGCACCAGCAGCAACACGGGCGCTTGCACCAACCGTGGGCGACACTGGCGGCGGCGGTGGTGGCATCGTGGCGCTCTCTGTTGAGGGCCCCGACCGCAGCTGCCGGGTGGTGGTTGCAGCAGCAGCAGCAGCAGCAGCAGCAGCAGCAGCAGGAGCGCCAGCACTTGCACCAGCGCCAGTGCCAGGGCCAGCAGCAGCACGGGCACTTGCACCAGCCGTGGGCGGCAGTGGCGGCGGCAGCATCTCTGCCGGCGGTAATGCGGCGCTCTCTGTTGAGGGTGCCGACCGCAGCCGGGTGATTGCACTTCCTGCTGCCGTTACAGCAGCGCCAGTGCCGCCAGCGCCAGTAGCAGCAGCAGCAGCAGCAGCAGCGCCAACGCCAGCAGTAGCAGCACTACCACGACCCGCGGGCGGCAGTCGTGGTGGCGGCATCGTCGGTGGCGGTGCGGCGCTCCCTGTTGAGGACGACCGCAGCTGCCGGGTGGCGGTTGCGCCGCCAGCAGCAGCAGCAGCAGCAGCAGCAGCAGCAGCAGCAGCAGCAGCAGCAGGAGCGCCAGCAGCAGCAGCAGCAGCGCCAGCGCCCGCACCAGCCGTGGGCGACACCGGCGGCGGTGGCGGCTGCACCCGCGCGCCAGCGCCGCTCGAGAGCGAGGGCGCCGCAGACCGCAGCAGCCGGGGGATGGCCCCGCCACCACCGCCCGTGGGCGCCTGCGGCTGCGGCTGCGCCTGCGGACCCGCACTGCTCTCTCGTGACGAGACGCCGCCCCGCAGGGAGTAGCCACTGCCGGCCCTGGATAGGTCCCCTCCCGCGGGGCGCACGCACGCCGCGCCGCCCCCGCCAGCGCAGCCACCGTCGGCCGCGGGCTGTTGCGGCGCGCCAGCAGCGTGTGTGCGCAGGTCGTGCAGGTGCGCGCGCGCATCGCCGCCGCCGCCATCCAAGTCGGCCGCAGGCGCCACGTCAGCCAGGGGTGGCTGCGGTGGTGGCGCGCCAGCAGCGTGCGTTCGCAGGTCGTGCGAGTGCGCGCGCGCGCCGCCGCCACCGCAGCTGTCGCCACCGCAGCCGTCGGCCGCGGGCACTGTGCCAGCCGGGGGCAGTGCAGCAGAGTGTTCTTTGCCACCACCGCTGTCGCCGCCACTTGCGTCGGCTGCGTCCGCCACGCGACCTGGGGGAAGCTCCGGTGGCGGCGCGCCGTGCGCGCGCAGGGCATGCGAGTGCGCGCACGCGCTGCCACACGCGTTTGCGGCGCCGTCACCGCAGCCGCCGGCCGCGGTCGCCGTGCCACACGGGGGCGGTGGCGGCGCACCAGTGCCGTGCGCGCGCAGGTCGTGCGAGTGTGACGGCTGTGGCGCGCCGTTTGAGGCCTCTCGTGCCTCGCGCGGTGGCGGCGGCGGCTGCGCGGCGGCTCTGCTGCGGTGCGCGGCAGAGCTGGGCGTGGGTGCGGCAGCCGCGCTTCCGGCCGCGGCGGCGCGGCCGTGGTCGGCCACCAGCGCCTGCAGATCGCACGCCGGCCTTGCGCCCGCGCCCGCGCCGCCACTGCCGCCGCCGCTGGAGCCGGCCCCAGCCCGACCGCCGCCCCGGCTGCTGTTGCTGCTGCTGCTGCCGTTGCGCCCGTCAGCGCCGCGGCCGCGCGCGCCGCCCCCGCCCCCGCCGCGCGCCGCCGCAGCCGCCTGCTTCTGCGCCAGCGCCGCGGCGCGCATGGCATTGCTCTGAGCTGCGTGCTCTGGCGCGTGCGCCGCGCGCTCCTGACACGGGGCGGGGGGGGGGGGTCCTTCAAAACACCGCCAACAACAGCGGGGCGTGCATGTGTGTGCATGTGTGTGTGTGTGTGTGTGCACGACCTCCGATAACGCCATCAACGACAGCGGGGTGGCGCGGGGAGGAGGCTATAAGACAGCACATTAGGCCTCGATCACCTTGGCCGCCACAGTGCGTTCACTTAAGCCTTTCCAGCTTGTACTCAGCGCCCTTTTAAGCTTGTACTCAGCGCCCCTCTCTCTCTCTCTCTCTCTCTCTGTCTTTATCTCCCAAACACACCCGCGCACGCACATACACGCGAATGCACACACACAGAAATCATGATGGCAGATGGCATGATGACAGCTGCCGGCCTCTTTCCTAGGGTATAATGCGCCATCAAAGGCATCCGACGGACTGTGAAATCGACCACGCACGCACACGCACACACGTGACAGCCCCAGTCTCCCCCACCTGCTCAACCAGCGCCTCCTGCTGCGCCTCATACACAGACACGTCGCCATAGACGGCCCTCATCAGGAAGTCAAACTTCTCGTCGGCGTGCGCAGAGCGCCGGCTCGCGACGTGCGCGCGGCACACGGGGCACTCGTGCACGTCGGGTGATCTGCGGGGTGAGCAGATGTTGACAATTGAAAGCTTGTTACAGTACACACCAGCTTAGAACAGCACACACCCTCGGGGCGAGGGTTGAGGCAGCTGCTGCCTCGTGAGGCCACGGCGGCCACCGAGCTGCACAGTGCAGTAGGGTGGACGGGAAGGCACGACGTGGCACGCTAAGGGCCTCGGGGCGCACAGCCTGCTCCCAGCCTGCTGCTGCGAAACATGCCTGCCCGTGCCTCGCAACACGCCCACCGTCCGCCCGCCCGCCCACCCGTCCGCGTGCCCACCCGCCGCCCACCCGCCCGCCCGCTCACCGCCCCGGGATCTCGAGCCGCATGCAGTGGTCGATGCACTCGCTGCAGTAGCGGTGCCCGCACGAGGTGGACATGCGCGTGCGCTTCAGCTTGCCTGTGCGCACACGGGCGGGGGGAGGTGTGATCAGTGGAGGCGGGGCGTGAAAGCCCGCGCACGCAGACAGCGTCACACACACACACACACACACGCATGCTCACACCCACATACACACACGCTATCGCACGATATATGTGTCAACACACACACACACACACACACACTCACACACACATGCAACACCCGCATCATGCACGCCCATGCAAGCGTGCGCACCGTAGCAGATGGGGCAGCGCGTCTCGGCGTCCAGACTCGCCAGGCACACGGGCACAGTGCTGCGCGGTGCATGCAGGCATGGTGCAGCTGAGAGCCTCTCGGAAAGC
>VFSX01000379.1:102500-110000 GCA_016618255.1 Chlamydomonas sp. UWO 241
TGTGTGTGTGTGTGTGTGTGTGTGTGTGTGTGTGTGTTTCATAGCGACGAGTGGTCTCCCGCTATTGACAGACGCCCTTTCGCCGACCTCTGGAACGATATCGCCGTTATCTGTGTAACGATCTGGAATGGAATGGAATGGAATGTGTGTGTTTGTGCGTGTGTGTGCATGGGCATTTGAGGAGGGTGTGTGGAGGTGTGTGTATGTGTGTTTGCATGTGTTGGTGTGTGTGTGCTTGTGTGTGACTGTGTGTTTGTGTGTGTCTGTTAGTGTGTGTGTATGTGTGTGTGTGTGTGTGTATGGTGCACGGATGGGGGCCAGCTGCAAAGGAGGTTGTCAGTATCGGTGTGAGCGGGCAGCAGCATTGCATGGTGCGTGTGTCTGTGTGTGTGTATGTGTGTGTGTGTGTGAGCGTGTGTGTGTGTGTGTGTGACTGTGTGTATGTGTGTGTGTGTGTGTGCATGCGCATTTTATGAGGGGATGTGGGCGTATTTTTTTTTTTTTGTGTGTGTGTGTGTGCATATGTGTGTGTGTGGAGTATGGACGGGGGCGAGCTGCCAGGGAGGTTGTGAGTATCGGTGTGAGCGGGCAGCAGCATGGCATGGTGCGCAGCAGCGGTTTCCTTGGGGGCTGCCAGACTGTCGGTTTTCCTCGAGAGGGCCTCCTAGACTCTCGGGGTTTCCGTCAGAGCTCTCCAGGCCGACACCTTTTTCCGGGGGCTGCGCCTCCGAAACCCCGCTTCTGATCCGGCTTTTCCGAACTCCCCCCTCGCTCCCCTTCGGCAAACAGCCCTTTGGGCGGTCTCCTCATTGGAATCCGATCGGCTAGTAAATCTCGGGTGCGCAGTGCGGTGTGGTGGTGGTGCGGATAAGGGCAGAGGGCGTGTCTGCCCATAGTAAGGCGATTTAGTTCAAGTTTAAGTGAAAGGCATGGCAGCAGCAGCAGCAGCAGCAGCAGCAGCATGACATGGTAGGCAGTGTGGTGTGGCATGGGACGCAGTGTGGCATGGTGGTGGTGGTGACAAGGGCGGAGGTCGCTTCTGCCCGTAATTCGAAACGTCGGTGCGCCACACACGACTGGAACATCCGCGATGAAATGTGGTTTAGTGGTGACAAGGGCGGAGGTCGCATCTGCCCATAGTAAGGCGATTTAGTTCAAGTTTAAGTTGAAGGGGCTCGATTAACGGAGGCGCGTTCTCGTCGCCGAGCCCTGGACCCAGCAATGCGGCGCTGCTGGTGACTAGGATCTCCGTGCCGCTGACGAGCGGGATAAAATACGACTGGCCTGGCTCCTGCTAGACTGTCCCTCGGTGGAAACTATAGGAGCGGCTTGCCCGGCGCTGTCATGGCTTGGCGAGTAGCCGCGGCGCTGCCGCGACCCGTGCTGGGAGACGGCCCTTATCCTCCTCCCATGCAGGACGCCATGCGCCACCGATCTCGACGAGTTGATCGACGAGCGGAGGAGCTGGCGCCCGTCAATGCATGCTGGACATCGGTCAAGATGGCTGCTCGTGGGGGCGAGCTACCATCAGGGCTTAAGCGGTGGTGACCGCCGAGGCAACAACAGAGTTTATCCGCTTCACCATCGCAGCGTTTGTCACCGCGCTCACCCTCGGGGGCACTCGTCTGCCGGTGACTGGCGTCGGCATTGGTCTTCAGGCAGCCTGCCATGACGACTCTGTTTGCCCAGGCCCCCCCTGGAGGGTGGGACCTGGCCATGCATGACGCATGGGGCACAGGCAGAGCCCCATGCATGGAGTTGGACAACCATGCACCATGCCAGGCGAGGACTTTTCTGCTTCAGCGCCGCCAGTCGACACAGCCGGCGTGGTTGGCCTCAAAGGCCAGGAGGAGGACGGTCCTTTCCTATACGCTCCTTGCCAGACATGTCCCTCAGGGACTTGTTTGGGTCTAAACTAGCCGGCGGGAGCGGTAGTCTAGACGGCAGGTAACCGGCTGGTGGCTATCGTCCTTCACAGGGCGGTGGCACTAGGACTAGTGTTGTCTTAGCTGGAATGCCATGTAACTGTAACTGTTAAGTTGAAGACATGGCAGCAGCAGCAGTAGCATGGCATGGTGCGCAGTGTGGTGTGGCGGTGGTGGGGAAAAGGGCTGAGGTCGCAACTGCCCGTAATTCGAAACGTCGGTGCGCCACACACGACTGCATCATCCACGATGAAATGTGGTGCTGGCGGTGGTCGGGAAATTTGGTGTGGTGGTGGTGGGGACAAGGGCGGAGGGTGTGTCTGCCCATAACAAGGCGATTAAGATGTTCAAGACGTGGGGCAGTTGTGGGTTCAGCAGGAGCAGCAGGCGTAGCAGGAGCAGCAGGAGCAGCAGGAGCAGCAGCAGCAGCAGCAGCAGCAGCAGCAGCAGCAGCAGCGGCAGCAGCGGCAGCGGCAGCGGCGGCAGCAGCAGCAGCAGCAGCAGCTCCACCACCATCAGCAGCAGGTCAACCGCTTACCGGTACACACTCACGGTGTTGCTGGATGATCAAGGCTCGGTGCTGTGCCCCGTCTTTTGCTCCTGCTGCCTGTCATTGACACACACACACACACACACACTTGCTTGCACATGCACACACACACACACACACACACTCCGTGCATGCACTGCTTGGCACAGGTTTTGCTGGATGCTGAAGGCTCGGCACTGTGTCCCGTCTGCTGCCCCTGCTGCCTGCTGGCAACACTTTTGCACACACACACACACACACACACACACACACACACACACACACACGCACACACACAACGAACGGGAGGGGTACCGGACGCGGGGCCAGGCAGGCTTCCAAAAGAAGAGGGGGACCCCAGATAATGCCTTCATCCTGCAACACCTTATTGAGAAGAGCGGCCTCCAGCGCAAACCGCTGTACGCCGCTTTATTGACTTCAGGAAGGCTTACGATTGCGTGCACCGCCCACTGCTTTGGGAGTGCCTTGAGAGCCTGGGGGTACATGGGGAGTTCATGGCGGCGCTGATTGCCATGTACGATGGGTCCGCAATGTGTGTGCGCAGTTACAGTTACATCGGCTTTCCAGCAAAGACTACCTCTAGTCCTAGTACCACCGCGTAGACCCAAGTCCAGTTCTGGCCCTAACAATTACTTGTGAGGGGCGGTAGCCACCAGCCGGCTGCCTGCCAACGTGTGGTCCCAGAGCAAAAAGGAGAGCTATGTGCGACGCCTCCAAAATAGGTCCTAACTGCTTCTAGGGGATAGGGGGTCAAGTGGCGCTTGCCAATCTACTTGACCGCCGTGGTGGAGGGGCCGGCGCCTGAGGGGCAGCCGGACCGTACACCACGGCTCTCCACCCGAACCTATCCTGAGCACGCTCAAACGCCGTGTCCGAAAAAGTCTTCCAATCAGAACGAGTGCCACTAGTTTCGCCTAGCTGCTGAATCAGTAGCTTAAGAAAATAGTGTCGGGAGGAGGCTGGAGGCCGGCCTTGCTGCCGAGCCACATCCATTGTGCAGTCAAAAGTCGTACGAGGAAGACGAGAAGCCGGCATGCGCATCACATGGCCTAGCCACTGCATTGATCGCTTTGCCACAAGGCTCTCAATTGGCTCAGTGTCGCACGCCTGCCGAATATAAGTTAATCTGTGCCGGTCGACCAGGCGCACACCCAGAATGCGACGAAGGCAGTTAGAGTGGGCAACCTCCAATCGAGTCAGTTGTGTTTTAGTAGGGGCCCATGTTTCGCAGCCGTACAGAAAGTGGGGCAGCACGAAAGTGTTGTAAACCCGCATCTTAGACTGCACTTGCATCTTCTTGCTGGCCCAAATCTTATCAAAAGACGCAAACACGCCCAGCGCGCGACCGACACGCACACCGATCTCCTTTTCCACACCACCACTCTGGGTTATCCAACTCCCTAGATACTTAAATGCAGAGACGGTCTTCACTTCACCACCAGTCAGCGCAAACGTGGGCAGATCCGCGTCAAAATCTGCTGGCAAAATCATCACTTCTGTCTTGGCGGCGTTGATTTGCATGCCAAAGCTAGAGGACACTTTGTCAAGGATTTTCAGCATAAGCGCCAACTGAGCTGGGTCATGCGAGAACAAACATAAATCGTCGGCATACATCAGCATTACTATGCGCTCAACCGACGACGACAACACAGAGCCGCCGGCTCGGGTCACGACTGACACGCCACGCCAGCCCCCTCTGCATCATGTCTAGCGCCTTTTTCACTATGTGGTCAATAAAAACATTGAACAACACAGGAGCAATGACGCACCCCTGTCGCACACCAGACGACACGGGGAATTCGTGCCCAATTTTCCCAGCCAGCCGCACGGCAGCTGCGGTGTTGGTGTGAAGATCCTCCAACAGATCAATAATGTGCGGATGAACACTATATAATCTAAGGACTCTCCACAGTGCCGCACGGTTTATTATGCGGCACTGTGTGTGCGCATCGATGGGAAAGTGGTACCCGCGTTTCCTTCACACAAGGGGGTCATGCAAGGCGACCCACTGTCACCGCTGCTGTTTGGGCTTTTTATTGACGCATTGGAGGGAGTACTAGGGCAGAGCTCCCGGGTGATGGGGTGGAGATGGCGGGGCGGTTACTACGGCTGCTGCTGTACTCTGATGACTTGACGCTGCTGGCAGAGACGCCCGAAGCGCTTCAACGCATGCTAGATACACTGCACGCCTTTTGCGGCACGCGCGCACTAACAGTAAACGTTAAGAAGTCAGAAGGGGTGGTGTTCAATGACCAGTTCTGCCCAGTCGGGGCGGCAGGGGGGAAGGGTAACGCTGAAGTTTGCAGAGCAGATCTACCCATGACACACAAGTTCCCATATCTGGGCATGCTCTTTCACCACCGGCGGGCAGTGGGGGGGGACGTGGGCACCCGACGCTCTAGGGGACAGCGCACCAGATACGCGCTAACTCGCAGATGCTATATAATACGCCTTAACAATATTGGCATTAAGGCCCACCTGCTCGACACGCAAGTACGGCCTGTGCTAAATTACGGGTGTGAGGTGTGGGGCCCTGCGATGATGGCGGATGCTGGGGGGGGGGTGTTTGCCGGGGCGGGCGACGTTGGGAGATGAGGCAGGAGTGGGAGGGCGCTAAGGCGCACTCGTTCGCCCTGGCGCATCCAATCGTCGCCAGCGGCCGCCACCCCGCCTCCCGCGCCAAAATCCCCAGTTGCTGCCCGTTGCTGCGGACTCCTAGGGGCGCACGGGTAAATTGCAGAAGCACTTCCACTCCAGGGTGCGCCATCCGTCGCGTGCGGCCTTAGCGCCCCTCCCACTCCTGCCTCTCTCCCAACGTCCGCCCGCCCCGGCAAACACGCCCCCCCCAGCACCCGCCATCATCGCAGGGTCCCACACCTCACACCCGTAATTTAGCACAGGCCGTACTTGCGTGTCGAACAGGTGGCCCTTAATGCCAATATTATTAAGGCGTATCATATAGCATCTGCGAGTTAGCGCGTATCTGGTGCGCTGGCCCCTAGAGCGTTGGGTGCCCACGTCCCCNAGGAGCCTGGGGGTACATGGGGAGTTCATGGCGGCGCTGATTGCCATGTACGATGGGTCCGCAATGGTGATGGGGTGGAGATGGCGGGGCGGTTACTACGGCTGCTGCTGTACGCTGATGACTTGACGCTGCTGGCAGAGACGCTCGAAGCGCTTCAACGCATGCTAGATACTCTGCACGCCTTTTGCGGCACGCGCGCACTAACAGTAAACGTTAAGAAGTCAGAAGGGGTGGTGTTCAATGACCAGTTCTGCCCAGCCGGGGCGGCAGGAGGGAGGGTAACGCTGAAGTTTGCAGGAGCAGATCTACCCATGACACACGAGTTCCCATACCTGGGCATGCTCTTTCACCACCGGCGGGCAGTGGGGGGGGACGTGGGCACCCGACGCTCTAGGGGCCAGCGCACCAGATACGCGCTAACTCGCAGATGCTATATGATACGCCTTAATAATATTGGCATTAAGGCCCACCTGTTCGACACGCAAGTACGGCCTGTGCTAAATTACGGGTGTGAGGTGTGGGACCCTGCGATGATGGCGGGTGCTGGGGGGGGCGTGTTTGCCGGGGCGGGCGGACGTTGGGAGAGAGGCAGGAGTGGGAGGGGCGCTAAGGCCGCACGCGACGGATGGCGCACCCTGGAGTGGAAGTGCTTCTGCAATTTACCCGTGCGCCCCTAGGAGTCCGCAGCAACGGGCAGCAACTGGGGATTTTGGCGCGGGAGGCGGGGTGGCGGCCGCTGGCGACAGATTGGATGCGCCAGGCGACGCGCTTTTGGGATAAGGCGTGGGGGCGGCCTGACGGTGACCTGCTTAAAGATGCGATGCGGGAGAGCTGGGGGCTGGCGGAAGCGGGGGTGGGCGTGCTGGGCGGCACGCTTGCAAGTGTGCCTCGGAACTGTGGGGCACACCTGGCGTGGGACCAGGAGGGACCGGTAGCGGTGACCTGCTTAAAGATGCGATGCGGGAGAGCTGGGGGCTGGCGGAAGCGGGGGGGGCGTGCTGGGCGGAGCGGCACTACCGTGCGAGATGTACCTGAGGAGTGGTCGCGCGGCTTTAAGATGCTGACCTACATGCGGTGGATGGCGGGTAGCGACAGCGAGCCGCCGGCGCTTTTGAGCTCAGGGCTGAACAGTACTGCCCGGATCACGGCTCTAGCTAGGTTCAGGATGGGGCTCCATGAGCTGCAGATAGAGCGGGGGCGCTACGCCGTGGCGGGGCAGAGGCAGCGACGCAGCCAGCGGGCGTGCTGTCTATGCGGTGGGCTAGAGGATGAGGCACACATGGTATTTGAGTGCCCTGCCTATGAAGAGGCACGGGTGCAGGCCCACAGCCTGTTTCGGTCCATCCTCGCCCCAAGGAGGCCGATTTAGATGAGCGGAAGCGGGAGTTTATGAATCCTCGGCCAGGCCAGGAGAACCCCAGGTTTTGGCACGAGCTGGCTGACTTCCTTGTCGCCTGTTTTGAGACACGCACCGCGTGCACAGCAATCATAATGGCAGATGGCATGCTAGGGGTCTAATTTTGACAGCTGCCGGCCTCTTTCCCAGGAGAACCCCAGGTTTTGGCACGAGCTGGCTGACTTCCTTGTCGCCTGTTTTGAGACACGCACCGCGTGCACAGCAATCATAATGGCAGATCACACACACATGCACACACACACACACACACACCTCACACACACATGCACACACACACTCGCACACACACACACTCCTTGCATGCACTTGCTTAGCACAGGTGTTGACGGACGTTACAAGCTCGGTGCTGCACCCCGTCTGCTGCCCCTGCTGCCTTGTTACACATACACACACACGCACACACACACACACTTACTCGCACCAGCAAACACACTCCTTGCATGCACTGCTCGGCACAGGTTTTGCTGGACGCTAAAGGCTCTGTGCTGCGCCCCGCGAAGCTGTGGTGTGACACCGAGGTGTGTGGGAAACGCACACACACACACACTTACTCGCACCAGCAAACACACTCCTTGCATGCACT
>VFSX01000379.1:115000-125000 GCA_016618255.1 Chlamydomonas sp. UWO 241
CCCCTCGGTGGAACACTACAAGGAGCGGCTTGCCCGGCGCTGCCATGGCTTGGCGAGTAGCCGCGGCGCTGCCGCGGCCCGTGCTGGGAGACGGCCCTTATCCTCCCCCCATGCAGGATGCCATGCGGCACCGATCTCGACGAGTTGATCGACGAGCGGAGGAGCTGGCGCCCATCAATGCATACTGGACATTGGTCAAGACGGCTGCCCGTAGAGGCGGGCTACTATCACGGCTTCAGCAGTGGCGACCGCCGAGGCAACACAGAGTAAATCCGCTTCACCAATCGCAGCGTTCGTCACCGCGCTCATCCTCGAGGTCGCTCGTCTGCCGGTGACTGGCGTTGGAAGGTCTTCAGGCAGCCTGCATCGGCTTCAGCAGTGGCGACCGCCGAGGCAACACAGAGTAAATCCGCTTCACCAATCGCAGCGTTCGTCACCGCGCTCATAAACGAGAGCTGGACAGCCATGCACTACCAGGCGGGGACCGTTGCAGTCAGCGCCAGTCGGCTCTGCCGGCTTGACTGGCCACAAGGCCACTACTGTGACCTTGAGGAAGGTCCTCTCCTATATGCTCCTTGCCAGAAATGTCTCTCAGAGACCGCTGTTTGGGGTAGTCTAGCCGGCGGGAGCGGTAGTCTATCGGCCGGGAGCCGGCGGTACTCTAGTACTCAAGTGTGCTGGAGTATTGGCGGGTGTCTCTGGTAGAAGAGTAGCCTGCTTAGCTGGAAACCCCGTGTTACTGTTACTGTTACTGCTGCTGCTGCTGCTGCTGCTGCTGCTGCGGCTGCGGCTGCGGCTGTGGCTGTGGCTGCCGCTGCGGCTGCCACCACCACGTGCACCCACCCACCTACCCACCCACGTAGATGGGCATGGACGCCGGTGATGCAAGCGGCACTGCACTGCTCGACACGCGCACGCGGAAATGGGACGAGGCTGCGGCCGCTCTGGTCGATGCCAAGGTATGTGGTCGGCCTTCTGTCTGCTTTCTGGCCATATTTGTGGCCTTTCTGGCTTTTATTGCCGTTTTGTTATTCATATTTTGCTCCACGCACCACCCACAAGCGAACCAACCACCGGACATGGGACGAGGCTGCGGCGGCCCTGGTGGAGGTAATCCAAAATGTAAGGGCTCCGCTGTTTTCTAGGCGTTACATACTTTTGCGAGGCGGGTTTACATGGGATTTGCGGGGGTGGCTGGAGCGTGGGAGGGGCGCGGGGAGTGGTGTGTTTCGTTCTGCGTCGCATCCCGATCGGTTTGTTTGGCTGCCTGGTCTGGTTGCTGCCAGTTAGCTGCATGGCGCACGCACGAACGCACACACACCGCCTAGCTGCCGCCCCCAACTGCAGCACATGCTGATTGCCAACAGCTAAAGCAATCAAGCTTCCTAGCTGCAACACGCTGCATAGCTGCAGCATGCTAGCCGCACGCGAGCACACACACACACACACACACACACGCTGCCTACCTGCAGCAGGCTGCCTGCCGCATGCACGGGCAGGCTGCCTAGCTGCAGCGCCTGCCTGCTAACTGTCTGCCTGATGCCCGGTAGCTGATCGCTGCGCACAGGCAGCGTGGTTCGGTTCTCGCATGCTTGCACGCACTTAGTCGCAAAAATGAGCAAAGCGGGGAGGGAACCGAACTCGCAACCCGCGAAATAGTGATTATACTTCGCTACTGGAAGAGGGAGGCGGCTGCATGCAAGAGGAGCCTACTGCGATAGCCATGCATGGCTGTCCGACAACACGTCGCATGTCGCGCACACTGCACGGCAGCTTGTGCGCCGAGGAGCTTAGGCAGCAAAGACTCGTTGCTATGGCTAAGCGTCGGAGATCGGGGCGACGATGGCGAACTGAGGGACCGCAACTGCTGAACGGCTATGCATGCATGGGTACCTACAACACGTCGCATGTCGCGCACACTGCACGGTAGGTTGTGCGCCGAATTCTAATGCTAGCGAAGACTCGTTGCTATGGCTAAGCGCCGGAGATCGGGGCGACGATGGCGAACTGAGGGACCACAACATGTGAAAGGCCACTTCGCGCACACTGCCCCGCTGCACGTGCAGCAAAGGGCGCTGCGTAGCGACGATTTGTTGCAGCATGTCTGCACTCGCGATGACGAAGATGATGGCGAAATGAGAAAGGGGACGACAACTCCTGCTTCTAGCTAGCTCCGCCCTAAGTGGCACCAAGATAATCCCTTACGGTATTTAAAACGTAGTACCGATCGGGGACACACACACTCACACACACACACATATATACACACATACACACACACACATACACACACGCACACATAGGGGTGGTGGTCGATTTTGCAGTCTGTCGTTGACGGCGAGCGGGTGCCTGCACCTGCTTGCTAGATGGCATTCCCTCTGGGGGTGTTTTTGAAGGGAGGTGGCGCCACACGCGTGCGGTGGCGGGTGCGGTGTGGTCGCTGAGTAGAGTGCTGCGGCGGGTGTGCTACTAGCCCCGCTTCCGGTGGTCTGGGGGAGGGCTTTTTGGTCCCTTCATGGTTTTATACCTTGGGTCCGCCCTCTGGCCATTTGAGGGGCTGGGTGTGCAGCCTGCACAGTGGTGCTGCTTGCTTGGCGCCCGCCATCAAGTGTGGATGGCGTTACCGTGGGCTACTTGTAGCTTGACCTTTTGTGGGCCTTGAGCCTTGTTTCTCTAAGTCCCACTGGAGCTTTGGAACCGTACGTGTGACCGCCAGAAGTGGATTGTAAAACTCTCATCATCATCATCATCATCTGTCGGAAGCCTAGTTTGGCCTGTCGGCCTGAGACCTAGGGGGGTGCGCTGCTCTGCTCGACACGCGGACGTGTTTGCACGCGTGTTGTTCGCACGCGTGTTGTTGTTGCTGCCTCGAGCAGCTGCTGCTGTCTGCTATCTGCTGCTGCTGCTGCTGCTGCTGCTGCTGCTGCTGCTGCTGCTGTGTGTGTGTGTGTGTGCGTGCGTGCGGTCGTGTGCAACAGTCGTGTGTGTGGAGCAGAGTCGGACGTGGGACGAGGCAGCTGCAGCCCTGGTTGATGTAAAGGTAAACCAAAACATGGGTGGTGGTCGATTTTGCAGTCCGTTGGAAGCCTAGCCTGGTCTGTCAGACCTCGGGGGGCACTGCGCTGCTCTACACGCGCACGAGGACGTGGGACAAGGCTGCGGCCACTCTAGTCGCCAAGGTAGAACAAAGTAGGGTCGGTGTCCGATTTTGCAGCCTGTCGGAAGCTTAGGCCCTCTGTTAGACCGAGGGGGATGCACTGCTCTGCTCGACACGCGGACGTGTTTGCACGGGTGTTGTTGTTGCTGCCTCGAGGAGCAGCAGCTGTTGCTGTCTGCTGCTGCTGCTGTGTGTGTGTGCGTGTGTGTGTGTGCGTGTGTGTGTGTGTGCAACAGTTGTGTGTGTGCAGCAGAGTCGGACGTGCGACGGGGCAACGGCGGTCCTGGTTGATGCCAAGTCATTCTTATGTTCTCTGGCCTTTCTGGCCTTTGTTGCTTTTTCTGTCGTCTTTGGCTGTTCAGCATTTTTTGCACTCACAGCGTGTCTTGGCCTTGCTTGGTCTGGCTTGGATTTTTTTTTACCTTCCTCACACTTGACCTTCTGGCCCTTCCCAACCTTCCGGCCCTCTAGGCACTTCCTGGCATTTCTGGCACTTCTTGGCACTTCTTGGCACGTCTAGACAGACACACACACACACATCACCAGGTAACCGCCATACTGCCACGCCTGCTGGCACCGTCAGGACCTGTTGGACTTCTGCGCCCCATGCATCTGCCATCTCCTCCACACACACTCACACACACACACACACCCAGGTTGCCGCCATGCTGCCACGCCTGCTGGCACCATCAGAGCCTGTTGGATTGCTGCGCCATGACAGGACGGCAGAGCTGGGGCTGCCGAAAGAGTGTGGGCCGGTTACTGTCAGGTGTGTGTTTGTGTGTTTGCGTGCGTGTGTGTGTGTGTGTGTGTGTGTGTGTGTGTGTATTTTCTGT
The DNA here is from genome assembly GCA_016618255.1 of Chlamydomonas sp. UWO 241. NCBI lineage: Eukaryota > Viridiplantae > Chlorophyta > Chlorophyceae > Chlamydomonadales > Chlamydomonadaceae > Chlamydomonas > Chlamydomonas priscui. The sequence goes on from VFSX01000379.1 coordinate 118,994, forward strand.
TTCTGTGTGCAGGGGGGGGGGGGGGCAACCGAGCTGGGGCTGCTGGCAGAGTGTGGGGCAGTTACAGTCATGTGTGTGTGTGTTTGTGTGTGTGTGTCTTTCTGTTTCTGTGGGCAGCGGGGGGGGCAACAGAGCTGGGGCTGCTGGCAGAGTGTGGGCCAGTTACAGTCATGTGTGTGTGTGTTTGTGTGTGTGTCTTTCTGTTTCTGTGGGCAGGGGGGGGGGGGCAACCGAGCTGGGGCTGCTGGCAGAGTGTGGGCCAGTTACAGTGATGTGTGTGTGTGTGCGTGTGTTTGTGTGTGCGTGTTTGTGTTTGTTTGTGGGCAGGGGGGGCAGCAGAGCTGGGGCTGCCGGCAGAGTGTGGGCCAGTTACAGTCATGTGTGTGTGTGTGTGCGTGTGTGTGCGTGTGTGTGTGTGTGTGTGTGTGTTGTGTGTGTGTGCGTGTGCGTGTGTGTGCATGTGTGCGTGTGTGTGTGTGTGCGTGTGTGTGTGTGTGTGTGCGTGTGTGTGTGCGAGTGTGCTTGTGTTTGAGTGTGTGTGTGTGGTGGCGGTGGGGGGTCATGCTGCATGCTGAGAAAGCAGCGGAGCCGCCAACGTATGGGTGAGTTTCAGTGACTATCATCAAGGTGCTTGGGCCCTCGAACCGAGCATGTTTGTATACGCCTGTATAGGCGTTCCTGCCTTTAGAGGTGTCCCTGCCTTTAGAGGTGTCCCTTTAGAGGTGCCCCTGGCTGGTCTCTTGTTTTGGAGCTCTGCCGGCTTGTGCCACTCCCCCCAGGATTTGGCTGGGGGGTAGGTGGCCAAGGGAAGCTAAACTTTTCCTTGGCTTCGTCTTTTGGATTCTGCCGGCTTGTGCCAACCCCCCCAGCCAGACTGCCTGACTGCAACATCCGTCACCATCGTCATCAACGATTGGAGAGTGCGTGCTTGCAGGGACACGTCGCCCGCTTGATCGTGCATACATGCCGGCACGCACGCTCGCCCACACACAAACGCCCTCACACGTGCACACCTGCTCGTCACATCGCCAACACACATGCTCACTCACACACGTACGCCCACACACCCTTAGCCATCAACCTTGAGACCCTACACCCTGAACCCTGGACTCTGAACCCTGAACCCTGAACCCTGAACTCTGAACCCTGGACCCTGATCCCTGGACTCTAAAACCTAAACCCTAGACCCTGAACCCTAAACCCTGAAACCCTCACGCGCGCGTGCGCATGCCTACTCGCCACAGTGCCGGCTCGGGCGACAACGCGTGCGCCGCTCTCGGCGCGGGAATGACGCACGACGGCCAGGTAGGCAGTGGGTGGTTATGATGGGCTCGGGGATGGCGCGTGGATGGGCGCAGGGGTGGCGCGCAGATGGGCGCGGGGCTGGCGTGCGGATGGGGGCAGGACTGGCGCGTGACGGCCAGGTAGGTGGTGGATGGTTATGATGGGCGCGGGGAGGGCGCGTGGAGGGGCGCGGGGGTGGCGCGCAGATGGGCGCGGGGCTGGCGTGCGGATGGGCGCAAAACTGGCGCGTCACGGCCAGGTAGGTGGTGGATGGTTATAATGGGCGCGGGGAGGGCGCGTGGAGGGGCGCGGGGGTGGCGCGCAGATGGGCGCGGGGCTGGCGTGCGGATGGGCTCAGGACTGGCGCGTCACGGCCAGGTAGGTGGTGGATGGTTATGATGGGCGCGGGGAGGGCGCGTGGAGGGGCGCGGGGGTGGCGCGCAGATGGGCGCGGGGCTGGCGCGTAGCTAGGTAGGCGGTGGATGGTTATGATGGGTGCGGGGAGGGCGCGTGGAGGGGCGCGAGGGTGGCGCGCAGATGGGCGCGGGGCTGGCGCGTGACGGCCAGGTAGGCGGTGGATGGTTATGATGGGTGCGGGGAGTGCGCGTGGAGGGGCGCGGGGGTGGCGCACAGATGGGCGCGGGGCTGGTGCGTGACGGCCAGGTAGGCGGTGGATGGTTATGATAGGTGCGGGGAGGGCGCGTGGAGGGGCGCGGGGGTGGCGCGCAGGTGGGCGCGGCGCTGGCGCGTGACGGCCAGGTAGGCGGTGGATGGTTATGATGGGTGCGGGGAGGGCGCGTGGAGGGACGCGGGGGTGGCGCGCAGATGGGCGCGGGGCTGGCGCGTGACGGCCAGGTAGGCGGTGGTGGGCGCGGCGCTGGCGCGTGACGGCCAGGTAGGCGGTGGGGGCTGGCGCGTGACGGCCAGGTAGGCGGTGGATGGTTATGATGGGTGCGGGGAGGGCGCGTGGAGGGACGGGGGGTGGCGCGCAGATGGGCGCGGGGCTGGCGCGTGACGGCCAGGTAGGCGGTGGATGGTTACGATGGGTGCGGGGAGGGTGCGTGGAGGGGCTCGGGGGTGGCGCGCAGATGGGCGCGGGGCTGGCGCGTGACGGCCAGGTAGGCGCAGATGGGCGCGGGGCTGGCGCGTGACGGCCAGGTAGGCGGTGGATGGTTACGAGCGCCGATGGGCGCGGGGCTGGCACGCAGATGGGCGCGGGGCTGGCGCGTGACGGCCAGGTAGGCGGTGGATGGTTATGATGGGTGCGAGGAGGGCGCGTGGACGGGCGCGGGTGTGGCGCGCAGATGGGCGCAGGGCTGGCGCGTGACGGCCAGGTAGGCGGTGGATGGTTATAATGGGTGCGGGGAGGGCGCGTGGAGGGGCGCGGGGGTGGCGCGCAGATGGGCGCGGTGCTGGCGGTTGACGGCCAGGTAGGCGGTGGATGGTTATGATGGGTGCGGGGAGGGCGCGTGGAGGGACGCGGGGGTGGCGCGCAGATGGGCGCGGGGCTGGCGCGTGACAGCCAGGTAGGCGGTGGATGGTTATGATAGGTGCGGGGAGGGCGCGTGGAGGAGCGCGGGGGTGGCGCGCAGATGGGCGCGGCGCTGGCGCGTGACGGCCAGGTAGGCGGTGGATGGTTATGATGGGTGCGGGGAGGGCGCGTGGAGGGGCGCGGGGGTGGCGCGCAGATGGGCGCGGGGCTGGCGTGCGGATGGGCTCAGGACTGGCGCGTCACGGCCAGGTGATGATGATGGATATTACAGTCTGTGTGACACCAGTAATGATGTATAAGACCGGTGTCGGCGCTAGCGCCCAACACCTTAAATTCAGTTTCAGTGGGAAACTGGCTGGCTACCTGGTAGGGGTGAGGGTAAACCCCCACACACGCGCACGCACTGGACCTAGACAGGACACTGGGCCCCCAGATCCACCCTATCGGCGCTAGCGCCCAACACCTTAAATTCAGTTTCAGTGGGAAACTGGCTGGCTACCTGGTAGGGGTGAGGGTAAACCCCCACACACGCGCACGCACTGGACCTAGACAGGACCCAGCAATCTCCTGTATGCCCGCCAGCAATCTCCTCCATGCCCGCCAGCAATCTCCTGTATGCCCGCCAGCAATCTCGTCCATGCATGGGCGCCGCCATGCGATCTCCATGCGCCGCGCCGCGCTCCATGCGCGCCAGCACCCGTACCACCCGACTCATTCCCGTTCTTTAGCCATTCCCCGTGACACCTATGGCTGATCCTTGCTCCGCCGTCCCCTTTGGCATCTGTAACCCGTATCCTCTCCCTGTAGCCTCATTCCTCCATGCGCGCCAGCACCCGTACCACCCGACTCATTCCCGTTCTTTAGCCATTCCCCGTGACACCTATGGCTGATCCTTGCTGATTGCTGCGCCATCTATAATCTGCGCCTTGGGGCAGGGACCCCTGCGCCACAACCTCCTCACAAAGCCTAGCCGCATGTGCCTCGCTTCCCATGTTTCTCAATTTCTCGCCATCCGCTTCCATGCCCGCCTGCAATCTCCTCCACGCCCGCGAGCAATCTCCTGTTTGCCCTCAAGCAAGCTCCTCCATGCCCGCCAGCAATCTCCTCCATGCATGCACGCGCAGAGCGCCGCCATGCACCCCCCATGCGCCGCGCGCGCCGTGCGCGCGCCGCGCCCGCCAGCTCCCGTAGCCTCATTCCCCGTTCTTTACCCATGCGCCATGACGCATTAGCCTTGTCCGCCGTCCCCTGGCATGCATAACCCGTAGCCTGCACCCCCCATGCGCCGCGCGCGCCGTGCGCGCGCCTCTCCATTATGGTGCCCGCCCGCTGGTGGGGCCTCGCCTCACCCCATGCCGCACGGCTGGTGCATCGATCGCGTCGCCATCTAATAATCTGCGCCTTGGGGCAGGGAACCCCTGCGCCGCAACCTCCTCACAAAGCCTAGCCGCATGTGCCTCGCTTCCCATGTTTCTCAATTTCTCGCCATCCGTCTCTCTCTTGCATCCAGGCACAGTAAACCATTAGGAGCCGCAATCTGCTTGAGTTCCGATCGTTGTGAGAGGGGGTGCATGCTCGCCGCAATTCTCGCCATCGTGCATCGTGCTCTCCATCGTACCGCTGCCCCATCTGCCACATAGCCTCGCCCCATCAGGACCAGTTCATCAGTAGCGCTGTGCGTCAGAGCCGCTCAGGGTAAATTTCCAGATTTTCAGCCGCCCAGTACCTAGCGCAGTTGTCCCGGTTGTCCGCCATCGAGCGGCGCCAGGGCGGGAGCCCCTGGCGAAGAGCTTATGAACTTAGCTGTAGCGCCCCCAGCGCCCGGCTGCGCCGCCATGGCCGCGCACTCATAGTACGCGAGGCCCTTGAGCGGGATGTACGTGCCATCCAGCTTGCCGCCTGGCACAGCAGCTTCTAGCATGCCGGGAGGCAGCTGACCCGTGTCTCCCTCGCGCACCGCGAGCAGGAAGATCCAGCACGTCCGCGGCGCGATGCCGTTGGCGGCGTCAGCCCCGAGCGGCTTTAGCGACCCGGTCGCTCGGAGCACCTGCAGCATGATAGGTAGGTGGTGGATGGTTATGATGGGCGCGGGGAGGGCGCGTGGAGGGGCGCGGGGGTGGCGCGCAGATGGGCGCGGGGCTGGCGCGTAGCTAGGTAGGCGGTGGATGGTTATGATGGGTGCGGGGAGGGCGCGTGGAGGGGCGCGAGGGTGGCGCGCAGATGGGCGCGGGGCTGGCGCGTGACGGCCAGGTAGGCGGTGGATGGTTATGATGGGTGCGGGGAGTGCGCGTGGAGGGGCGCGGGGGTGGCGCACAGATGGGCGCGGGGCTGGTGCGTGACGGCCAGGTAGGCGGTGGATGGTTATGATAGGTGCGGGGAGGGCGCGTGGAGGAGCGCGGGGGTGGCGCGCAGATGGGCGCGGCGCTGGCGCGTGACGGCCAGGTAGGCGGTGGATGGTTATGATGGGTGCGGGGAGGGCGCGTGGAGGGACGCGGGGGTGGCGCGCAGATGGGCGCGGGGCTGGCGCGTGACGGCCAGGTAGGCGGTGGGTGGTTATGATGGGTGCGGGGAGGGCGCGTGGAGGGGCGCGGGGCTGGCGCGTGACGGCCAGGTAGGCGGTGGATGGTTATGATGGGTGCGGGGAGGGCGCGTGGAGGGACGGGGGGTGGCGCGCAGATGGGCGCGGGGCTGGCGCGTGACGGCCAGGTAGGCGGTGGATGGTTACGATGGGTGCGGGGAGGGTGCGTGGAGGGGCTCGGGGGTGGCGCGCAGATGGGCGCGGGGCTGGCGCGTGACGGCCAGGTAGGCGGTGGATGGTTATGATGGGTGCGGGGAGGGCGCGTGGAGGGGCGCGGGGGGTGGCGCGCCGATGGGCGCGGGGCTGGCACGCAGATGGGCGCGGGGCTGGCGCGTGACGGCCAGGTAGGCGGTGGATGGTTATGATGGGTGCGAGGAGGGCGCGTGGACGGGCGCGGGTGTGGCGCGCAGATGGGCGCAGGGCTGGCGCGTGACGGCCAGGTAGGCGGTGGATGGTTATAATGGGTGCGGGGAGGGCGCGTGGAGGGGCGCGGGGGTGGCGCGCAGATGGGCGCGGTGCTGGCGGTTGACGGCCAGGTAGGCGGTGGATGGTTATGATGGGTGCGGGGAGGGCGCGTGGAGGGACGCGGGGGTGGCGCGCAGATGGGCGCGGGGCTGGCGCGTGACAGCCAGGTAGGCGGTGGATGGTTATGA
>VFSX01000379.1:130000-137500 GCA_016618255.1 Chlamydomonas sp. UWO 241
AGCCGGATTTTGCTTTGACCACGTTGACCGTCGACCTCCCGTTGACCGTGTGTCCTCATACATAGGTCATTTGAAAGCTGATGACGTGCTTTGTCTGGTGGGCATGTCAGACTTACAATCCACTGGATGGGTTCAGCTGTGTTCAAGGTCAAAGCACAGCCGGAATACAGCCAAATGGCTGTGTAGAGCCGAAAAGTAAATCACTGGTGCTCGGTGAGCGCCTCTCTCTTACGCTCTCTCGCACACACACACGCACGAACGTGCGCACGCATGCACACGCAGGCACACGCATACACGAGCACGCAAACACATGCACGCACACACGAGCGCGCACAGAGAGAGAGAGAGAGAGAGAGAGAGAGAGAGAGAGAGAGAGAGAGAGAACGAGAGAAAGGTAGAGAATGAGACAGAGATCCGTTGCAGTTCCCACCGCACGGGCAACCTGGATCACGGCTCATGCCTGCACACACACACACACAGACACGCACCTGGGCTGCGACGTCCAGTGTGACCTGGCATGCCGGCAGGTGGAACATGGTGGGGTGTGCACACAAATACACACACACACACAGACACACACACGCACACACACACATGCACACACACACACACACACATGGGAGGGATCAGAGGCACACACACACACACACACGCACACACACCTTGGCTGCGACCTCAAGGATGACCGGGCTGGCCGGCAGGTGGAACATGGTAGGGGGCGTAGGCGTCTCGAAAGTGTCCTCCTTGTACATAAGGACCTCGACCTCCATGGGGACCTGTGGAGGGGTGAGGGTTAGGCATCAGCAGAAGACAGCACTTGCGGAGGGGCGCAGCAAGCAAGGCAGGCCAGCATGCAGGGCAGAGGGAGCGAGGGAGCGAGGGAGAGAGGGAGAGGGAGAAAGAGAGAGAGAGAGAGAGAGACAAAGCAGGCTGGCTTGGCAGCACGAGGCAGCATTACAAGGCAGTCTTCGAACGTGTCCTCCTTGTACAAAATACTTCGACCTCCCAGAAAACCTCAACGGAGTGGCACGGCCAGCATAGAAGCGTGAGAGACAGAGAGACAGGGGGGGGAGAGAGAAACGCGTGACGAATTGTCGAATCGGCCCCGCACATATCATGAATCTAGATGTGAAGAAGGCGGCCGTGCTGGGCGCAGCGCCCATACTGCAGAATTTCAACCTCGATTCGACCTGCAATACTGCCAGCAAGGCATAGCTACGGCATAGAAGACGGCCAAACCAAACACCCTCCCCAAACAACCTCCCCGAAGACCAACCCCCCAAAACCCACCATGCATCCGGATGTGGAGAAGGTGGCCGTGCCGGGCACAGCTCCGATGTCAGCACGTCACAAACACACACATAATGTCAACCTCGATTCGACCTAGCTGTTGTGCCAACGAGACAAGTGGGCCAAAGGCAACCCGCCTCTCAACCCCACCAGAACAAACCCACCACGGATCCGAATGCGGGGGGCCGAGCTGGGCACAGCGCTCATAATGCACAATTTCAACCTCGATTCGACCTGGAATACTGCCAGGCATAGCTGCGGCATAGAAGAGGGCCAACACCAAACAACCTCCCCACCCCCCACCCCACCCCCAAAACCCACAAAAACCCGCCATGAATCCGGAAGTGGAGAACGTGGCCGTGCTGGGCACAGCTCCGATGTCGGCGGCGGCAGGCGCCACCAGCCCAGTCTCGCTGGTGGGGTAGAGCACCGTGTAGTTGCTGGCGCTCGTGTTTCCATCGTAAAACTGCCGTGTGTGTGGGGGGGGGGGGATGTGTGTGCGTGTGTGTGTGTGCATGTGTGTGGTGGTGTTTGTGTGTTTGTCGGGGGGGGGGGAGAGAGCCCCGTATATTTTCTGGCGCTTGTGTTATCATCGTGTAACTGCCGTGTGTGGGTGTGCGTGTGTGTGTGTATGTGTGTGTGTGTGTGTGTGTGTGTGTGGTGGTGTTTGTGTGTTTGTCGGGGGGGGGGGAGAGAGGGTAGATGGGTGCGTGGGTCTTGATGGTGTGGGGGTGGCATGAGGGGGGGGGGAGGCAGGGATAGAGGCAGAACGAGAGTGACAGCTACCACGCAGCTATCACAAAGCTATCATGCAGGTACCACACAGCTGCCATGCAGCTACCAACTCACGTTATCGGAGAATTCAGTCGCCATGTCCAGGACAGCGCTGGTCTCCTTGCCGTCCGTGCAGCTACCACACAACTTCCACACAGCTACCGAACAGCCACCACGTAGCTACAATGCAGCTTCCAACCCACCTTATCGGACAAGTCAGTCGCCATGTCCAGGAAAGTGCTGGTCTCCTTGCCGTCCGTGCAGCTACCACACAGCTTCCATGCAGCCACCATGCAGCTACCATGCAGCTACAATGCAGTTACTGACCCACCTCATCAGGGAAGTCAGTCGCCATGTCCAGGACAGCGCTGGTCTCTTTGCCGTCCGTGCAGCTACCATGCAGCTACCATGCAGCGACCATGCAGCTACCATGCAGCTACCACACAGCTTCTGCACAGCTACCGAGCAGCTACCACGTAGCTAAAATGCAGCTACCAACCCACCTTATCGGAGAGTCGGTCGCCATGTCCAGGAAAGTGCTGGTCTCCTTGCCGTCCGCGCAGCTACCATGCAGCTACCATGCAGCTGCCCAGAAGCTACCGACCCACCTTATCGGGGAAGTCAGTCGCCATGTCCAAGAACGCGCTGGTCTCCTTGCCGTCGGCGCCGAAGAAGGGGCGGATCATTTTCTTCATGTCAGGGTCGACGTAGGTCTGCGCAAGGGGGGGGGGGCATGTGTGTCTGTGGTGCAGAAAGCCGTGACGCGGTTACGTGCGTCACACGGGAGGGTCGTTTGGCAGGACCTCCGCGTCAGGCCAGAGCGAGGAGTGCGACGCGTTCTTGGTTGAACCGTGTGAAAATGTTCGATTTTTACACTTTTGCGTATCGACCCCAATCGCTCCAAAGCGGCCTGCCGAACGTGTTCCGTGTTCCGCGTCACAAAGCCGCAAGCCTGCCGAACATTTTCTGCATCACTGATGTGTGTGTGCGCGTGCGCGTGCATGTGTGTGTGTGCATGTGTGTGCGTGTGTATTGCAAGCTCGCCACCCAAAGTCCTCCACCCTAGGTCCAAGGCTCACAGCCCAGGCCCTTTTCCGCCTTGGCTTTGATGCCCTCCCACTTGCCTTTGGGACAGCGACGTCGCCGATACGCATCGACGGGCTCATGCTGCCAGCAATGCCGCTCTGCAGAATGTAGGTGGGGTTGAAGAGCAGGATGACGGCCTGGGTGGTCATCGCCGCGTTGGTCATGCCTGCAGCATGAGGAGAGGGAGAGAGACAATGAGAGAAGGAGAGAGTGAAGGAGAGAGAGAGGCAGAGAGAGAGAGAGAGAGAGGGAGAGAGAGAGAGAGAGAGAGGGAGGAGAGAGAGAGAGAGAAGAGGGAGAGTGAGTGAGTGTGGGAGTGAGCGAGAGAGAGAGGGAGAGAGAGAGAGTGAAGGAGAGAGAGAGGCAGAGAGAGAGAGAGACGTTCTGTGGGGGCTGGGCGCGTGTGTCAGGGGCGTGCGAGGGTGGGGCGGCAAAGCAGTGGGCAGCGCCGCTCTGCAGGGTGTAGGTTGGGTTGGAAGAGCAGGATCATGGCCTGGGACGTCATCGCCACGTTGGTCATCATCGCCCCGTTGGTCATGCCTGCGCAGAGTGAGAGACAATGAGAGGGGGCGGGAGAGTGAGACTTGGTCAGGGAGAGAGAGAGGGAGAGAGAGAGGGGGAGAGGGAGAGAGAGAGAGGGGGAGAGGGAGAGAGAGAGAGACGGCGAGAGGATGTTGCATGGGATACGCATGTCAGGGGCATAAGGGCAGGGACGAGGCCCTGGGCGCTGATCCAAGGAGGTTTGGTGTCCGAGTTTGAGGAGATCAGGATGACTGCCCTGTGCGTGTGCGCGCGCGTGTGCGTTTGTGTGTGTCCGTGTATGTTGGGCCGAAAACCGAGTCCCTCGACCCACCGATGCCGGTCATAGTCATGACGACCTTTCTTGTCGCCGATCCGGCCCAAGGTGAACAAGCTAGGGTGCACACTCTCGGTGTGTGTGTGTGTGTGTGTGTGTGTGCATGTGTGTGTGTGCGTGTGTGTGCTCGTGTGTGCGCGTGTGAGCGTGCATGACCCAAACCTTAGACCTTAGACCCTAGACCCACCGATACCGGTCATGGTGATGACGATCTTGTTGTCCCGATCTGGCCCGAGGAGGTTGAAGCTAGGGTGCACACTCTCGGTGTGTGTGTGTGTGTGTGTGTGTGTGTGTGTGTGTGTGTGCGTGTGTGTGTGTGTGTGTGTGCTCGTGCGTGCGTGTGTGTGCGTGCATGCTAGACCCAAACCCTAGACCCTAGACCCACCGATACCGGTCATGGTGACGACGACCTTCTTGTCCCCGATCCTGCCCGTCGTGTAGAAGCGCCCAGAGAAGTTGTAGCTAACATGCTTGCCCTCCAGGAGGTCAACGTTGTTCTGGTACTCGGGCAGGTAGGCGGCGAGTAGCGCCACGTCCATCTGGGTGGGAGGGCGCAGCGAGTAAGAGAGGGAGAAGGGAGTGAGAGAGCGAGATGGTGACCGTGTGTGTGTGACAAGCTTGCTCTTGTCACACACGAGGTGTGATCGACGTTCTTCTGGTTCTCAGGCAGGCGGGGCAGGTAGGCAGCGAGTGGCGCCACGTCCATCTGGGTGGGTGGGAGCAGCAGCGAGTGTGTGAGAGGGTTTCAGAGGCAAGATGTGTGTGTGAGAGAGGCAGACAGATGATGGTGTGTGGTGTCTCTGTCTGTGTGTGCTCTGGTGCACGGGGAGGTAGGCGGAGAGGAGGGCCACGTGCATCTGGGTGGGCGCAGGGAGTGATGAGGCGTGACAGGGAGTGAGAGAGTAAGATGATGCTGATGCGTGAGTGAGCCAGGGTCGAGGGGGGCGACGTTTATCTGGCTGGGCACAGAGAGTGATGTTGGGTGTGACAGAGAGGAAGATAATGCTGATGTGTGAGTGAGGGACAGGGAGTGAGAGAGTAAGATGATGCTGATGCGTGAGTGAGCCAGGGTCGGCGGCGAGGAGGGCGACGTTTATCTGGCTGGGCACAGAGAGTGATGGTGGGTGTGAGAGAGGAAGATAATGCTGATGTGTGAGTGAGGCCGGCTCGGGGGAAGGGGGAGGGGGGGGGGGGTCTGGTACTAGGAGAGGTGGGCGGCGAGGAAGGCCATGTCTGTCTGGGTGGGCGCAGCGAGTGATGGAGGGCGTGGGAGGGTGAGCGTGAGGGTGAGTTGGATATATATTGGATAAATTCTAGTCTTGAGAAGGCCGCAGCGGGTGCGAGAGAGAGGGAGTTGGTGGCGATGATGTGTGACAGAGGCAGGCAGATCATGGGAGGGGGCGTTGTTCTGCAGAACCAGCTTGTACTCCCGCAACGAGATGGTTGGATATATATTCCAGTCTTGAGACATCCTCGGGGTGCAAGAGAGAGGGAGGTGGTGGTGATGTGTGCGCGAGGTGGGCAGAACAGGGGGTAGAGGGGAGGGGGTTCTCTGGTGGGCGGCCAGGACGGGGAGGGCGGTCATCTGTCGATGCAACTGCGGATAGATAGGGCTGCCGCGCGTTGGTGTCGCGGCCACAGTGTAGCGGCGTGCTTGATGACCAGGATATTTGCGCGCCTCGTGGTTGACGGCGAGCGGGTGGCTGCACCTGTTTGCTAGTTGGCATTCCCTCTGGGGGTGTGTTGAAGGGGAGGTGGTGCCACACGCGCGCAGTGGCGGGTGCGGTGTGGTCGCTGAGTAGAGTGCTGCGGCGGGTGTGCTACCAGCCCCGCTTCCAGTGGTTGGGGGGAGGGCGCTCTGGTCCCTTCATGGTTTTATACCTTGGGCCTGCCCTCCGGCCACTGGAGGGGTTGGGTGTTGAGCCTGCACTGTGGTGCTGCTTGCTTGGCGCCCGCCACGACGTAGTTGGCTCTACCGTGGGCTGCTTTTGTAGCTTGACCTTTTTGGTGGGCCTCGTGCCTGCTCTCTTAAGTCCCGCTGGAGCTTTGGAACCGAACGTGTGACCGCCGGCAGTGGATTGTAAAACATCATAAAAAGGATAGTGCATTCTTGCGCAATCATAGGCATCCTAGGCAGTGGATCAGTGGCATCAGTGGATCCTAGGAGCTTTGGAACCGAACGTGTGACCGCCGGCAGTGGATTGTAAAACTCTCATCATCATCATAGGCACTAGGCATCCTAGGCAGTGGGCAGTGGATGCCCTGTTGCATGTGGGCAAGAGGAGCTGAGTGAAGCTGCCTCAACACAACACACAGTGACCAGCATCATAGATGCCAAAGCCCTAGGGCCGCTGCCCCCCGCCCAAGAGGCACCAGTGTCAACGGATCGCACTGGCGCACGCCGATCGCACTGGCGCTCGGGATCGGCATCGCATGCATGCGGGGTGCACGTGGTGCGCAACAGTTCGCACGTGATTGTCATCCAACGATGCTGCCTTCTGCCTACGTCTGCGCACAGTCGCCGAAACCTCAGCCTGCACGCAAGTGCGGCGCTGCGCTGGGACGCCTAGAGCAAGCCAGCATCAGCAGCGCACCTTCTTCTTGATGGGCGAAAACACGGCAAAACAAGGTGACGCCAGCGCCGCCGCGGTCAGCAGCAGGGCGAGGGTGAGGGAAGCTGAGGTCATGATGGGCAGGAGCACAATGTCACGAAGTGATTGCGATTTGGGGCTTCGCGGTTTTGTGGACAGAAAAAGATGAGCCACACTTTCAGATTCATCATCGGTTCTCACGTCCTTTTGTTTACACCGATTGCTGGTGAAACCTGGGGATTGGAGCCTATTCATTTGTTGGTTCTGCTGGAGCAAGACCCTTTTCACCTCCCGGCCGGCCCCCTCGTCCTACCCCGTGGGCTACTTTTGTAGCTTTGTAGCTTGACCTGTTGGTGAGCCTTGAGCCTGCTGTCTGATAGTCCCGCTGGAACTCTGGAACTGACGATTGTGACCGCCGACTGGAGATTTGTAACACTGCCGTACGGGGCCTGAGCCTCCGCGAATAAGTATTGTTTTGGACGCCCCCACGAAGCACGAAGCTGAAAACGATGCAACAAAATGTCGGAAAATTTTGATTTGGGGCGTCAGATCGACTGAAATCGACGTGAGAAATCCCCGCGCTCAATGAAACAAATGTTGGACCCCCCCCCCCGCGGAGGCTCAGGCCCCACGAAGCTGAAAACGATGCAACAAAATGTCGGAAAATTTTGATTCTGGCAAAGGTGCACCACGATCTTCAATCGACGACCCGGCGTCTCCCTCCCCACCTCCAGGCGACGGTGCTTACTGGTGTCTCTCAGGCACAAACCTGGCACGCTGCCCTACCACAGCCCCATCGTCTGATCCGCGCAGATGAATGCGGTCAAAACGTCTAAGAGCCGGTCGGGGGTGCGCCTCAGGCGGTGGTGGGCGCCTGAGGCGGTCGGGGTGGCGCCTGAGGCG
>VFSX01000379.1:145000-171493 GCA_016618255.1 Chlamydomonas sp. UWO 241
ACGCACACACACTACCAGCCACTGCTCTACCGTGCTGCGCAAGAGGGCGTCACCCTCAGCCTCCACATACACGCACACGCACACACACACACACACGGCAACACCTACGCTACTAGAGTAGCACCCCCACACATACACGCTGCCAGGGCCTGCTCTACCGTGCTGCACTAAAGGGCGTCACCATCAGCCTCAACACGCACAGACACACACACACACACACACACACACACACACATACTGTATGTGACATACACACACACACATACACACCCCCACACACACATACATATATGGGTCTAATGCGCCATCAAAGGCGTCCGACGGACTGTTAAATCGACCACATACACACCGCAGGGCCTGCTCTACCGTGCTGCACTAGAGGGCGCTGCCCTCAGCCACAACACACACACACACACACACTCACACACACACACACACACACACACACACACACACACACCGCAGGGCCTGCTCTACCGTGCTGCGCTAGAGGGCGTCACCCTCAGCCTCGCGGCCGGCGCTGCGTCGATGCGCACACTCGGCATGCATCCCCCAAACGAGCTGTGCATCGTCGGCGGCGGCGCACGCAGCGGGTTGTGGCGACAGGCACGCACGCGCGCACGCACGCATGCATGACCGCGCGCTCACAAATTCACATACGCACGCACGCGCATACACGCATGCACGCGCACTCGGCATGCATCCCCCGCGCAAGCTGTGCATCATTGGCGGCGGCGCGCACAGCGCGCTGTGGCGCCAGGCACGCACACACGCACACGTGCATGGCCCGTCCACATTCCCACACACACGCACGCACGCAGGCACGCACATCTGCATGCCCGCCCGCACGCCCACACACACACACACGCACACACACACACACACGCACACGCACACACCCACATCCACACCCACGCACGCACCCCATGCAGATCGTTGCCGACGTTTTCCAGCTGCCCGTGCGTGTGGTGGCAGAGGCGGAGACGGCCGCCCTGGGCGCAGCGCTCCAGGTGCGCCGGGCAACAAGAAATTGGCTGGGCAGTGGCTGGGCTGCTCATATGCGCACCGAGGACCCCGAGGTTTGAGTTGAGGCCTAAACGACACGTCTAGGGGAGCTCTACTAAGAGAGCCCGCAAGCCCACGCAGTGTGCCAGCCTCTGAGTAGCTCTTCAGCAGTAGCCGGACAGTAGCTGCCCGTGCGTGAGGTGGCCCTGGATGCAGCGCTGCAGGTGCGCCGGGCAGCCACGCAGTGGCTGGGCAGTGGCTGGGCTGCAGGGTGGGCCTGCCTCCTGTGCTAGGCTGTAGCTGCGCTGACAGGCCACGGTTGCCCCAGGGCAAGCCTGTCGCCCACCCCGGGTCGGCCACCCACACACCCACAGTGCGCAGCGCTGCTGGTCCATTAGATCATCAGGCAGTAGCTGCAGAGTAGCTGGAAAGTAGCTGGGCTGTACTTGTGCCGACAGGCCACGGTGCCGAGGGAAGTTCTACTGCACAACCCGGGTGGGCCACCGACACACCCACAAAAGTAGCACGCACTCGCCCCCTCCACCCACCCCTGGCCCCCCCTCCCCCTCAAATTGGCGCACCCAACGCTGCTACAGGGTGGCGTGCTGCGTGGCCTTGCAGGCTCTCTTAGTAGAGCCCCCCTAATCACCCTGGACGTGTGGTATCGGCCTTAGCTCACGCCCCGGGTCCTCCGGGCGCGTACGTGTAAAACCTAAAAAAAACGCGTACCCCCCCCCCCCCCCCCAATTGGCGCACCCAACCCTGCTGCAGGGTGGGCCTGTCTTCTGTGCTAGGCTGTTGCTGCGCTGGCAGGTCGCGGGTGCACACCCACCCACCCACTAAGATAACGCATGCTGGCTCTCCCCCCCTCCCTCTTATTTGCACGCTTCACGCTGCAGGGTGGCGCATCCTGGGCGGGCGTGAGCGTCGGCGACTTCGCGAGCGAGCACGCGGGCAGTGGCACTGGCGCTGATAGAGGCGCGGGCGACGGCGCGCGCACGACGCGGCCCAACGCGGGCGCGGCGGGTGCGTATGGCGACGCCCTGGCGCGGCACTCGGCTCTTGGGGAGGCGCTGTTTGGCGGCACACACGCACGCATGCAGCCCTTCCCGTGAGAAGCTGGCGAGGGGGAGGGGGGGGTCCCAAGGGAAACATAGTTATTGTAAGGCTCCTGCGTTGTGTCCCGTGTCCCGTACGACACCGTGTCAATGCCTCATACCCACACACACACACACACGCACACTTCCCCCATTCCACCACACACACCACCAAACACACACACACACATACACACGTCAGCTCCCCGCTACATGCCCCCCACCTTCCCCCTGCAGCCCCTGCTTTGGTATTATCTGCCTTAATATATTTTCTGGTGTTAAAAGCGAGCACAGCTTCGACGTAGTCTCCAGTGGGGGGCGATACTGTTTTGGTCAGGGGGAGGGGGAGGGATGGTGCCGAGGCACCATCCCAGGCCGTGAGGGATGGCGGAGGAGTCGAGGTGGGAATGAGTTAGGGGCGTGCCGCCTCACCCTTCGCAGCTCCACAAGGTTCCCTCCAGACTTTGAGCGTCGAGGGAGCAGACGGGCAGACTCGTCCAATCCCTCCCTTGCAGCTCCTACCAGGCCCCCCAGGCTCCCTGTGGGAGCCGCCCCCTCCTTTACTCATCTCCCCCGGGCGCCATCCAGCACCAACGCGCGCACGTGCATGCATGCACGCATGTTTTTACAGTTTTTGCATGTACGCGCCCGAAGGACCCCGGGGCGTGAGTTAAGGCCTAGACTACACGACTAGGGGAGCTCTACTAGTAGAGCCCGCAAGGCCACGCAGCGCGCCAGCCTACCAGGGACTGCACGCATGGACAGTGCGGGGGGACTGGCATGGGCAGCGGGGCTGTCGCCGTGCGCGTGACGCAGCCGCAACCACCCACAGCGAGCAGATGCGGGGCTGTCACCGCCACCGTGCGCGTGCCGCTGCCGCCATCAGCCGCACCAGGCAGCAGTGGGGCTGTCACTGCGCGCGTGCTGCAGCCGCCATCACCCACAGCGAGCAGCTGCGGGGCTGCCGTCGCCGCTGCGCCCGTGCCGCAGCCGCCATCACCCACAGCGAGCAGCTGCGGGGCTACCGTTGCCGCTGCGCCCGCGACACAGCCGCCATGACCCACAGCGAGCAGCTGCGGGGCTGCCGCCGCCGCCGTGCGCGTGCCACAGCCGCCATCAGCTGCAGCGGGCAGCTGCTGGGCTGCCGCCGTCACGGCGCGCGTCCCGCTGCCGCCATCAGCTGCAGCGGGCAGCTGCTGGGCTGCTGCCGCCACCGCGCGCGTGCCGCAGCCGCCATCACCCACATCGAGCAGCTGCCGCCGCCGCCGCGCGCGTGCCGCTGCCGCAATCAGCCGCACCGGGCAGCAGCATGGCAACCGCGCGCGTGCCGCTGCTGCCATCACTCGTACCGGGCAGCTGCGGGGCTGCAGCCGCCACCACGTGCCGCAGCTGCCATCCCCCACAGTGAGCAGCTGCGGGGCTGCCGCCGCCGCCGCGTGCATGCCCCTGCCGCCATCAACCGCACCGGGAAGCTGCGGGGCTGCCGCCGCCACCGCGCTCGTGCCGCAGCCGCCATCGTCCACAGCGAGCAGCTGCGGGGCTGCTACCGCCATCGCGTGTGAGCCGCAGCCGCCATCAGCTGCACCGGGCAGCTGCGGGGCTGTCACCACCGCCGCGCTCGTGCCGCAGCCGCCATCACCCACAGTGAGCAGCTGCGGGGCTGCCACCGCCACCGTGCGCGTGCCGCAGCTGCCACCAGCCGCAGCGAGCAGCTGCGGGGCTGTCACCACCGCCGCACGCGTGCCGCAGCCGCCGTCACCCACAGCACGCAGCAGTGGGGCTGCCGCCGTCGCCACGCACGCGCCGCTGCTGTTATGACCCACAGCAAGTAGCTGCGGGGCTGCCGCCGCCATCGCGCGTGTGCCGCAGCTGCCATCAACCACACCGGGAAGCTGCGGGGCTGTCACCACCGCCGCGCGCGTGCGGCAGCCACTTTCACCCACAGCAAGTTGCTGCGGTGCCGCCGCCGCCACGCGCGTGCCGCTGCCGCCATCAGCCGCACCGGGCAGCTGCGGGGCTGCCACCGAGTGCGTGCCGCTTCCGCCATCACCCACAGCAAGCAGCTGCGGGAAAGCCGCCGCCACCGCGCGCGTGCCGCAGCCGCCATCGCCCACAGCGAGCAGCTGTGGGGCTGCCGCCGCCGCCGTGCGCGTGCCACAGCCGCCATTCCTGGCACCGGGCAGCAGTGGCGCTGCCGCCGCCACCACGCTCTTTCCGCTGCCGCCATCAGCTGCAGCGGACAGCTGCTGGGCTGCCGCCACCGCTTCGCCCGTGCCGCTGCCGTCATCACCCGCAGCAAGCAGCTGCGGGGCTGCCGCCACCGCCGCGCGCGTGCCGTTGCCGCCATCCCCCCAAAATGAGCAGCACTGGGGCCCCCGCCACCGCCGCGCACGCGCCGCTGCGGCCATCACCTACAGCGAGCAGCTGCGGGGTGTCGCTGCGAAGCTGTCGCCGCCACCGCGCGCGTGCCGCAGCCGCTATCACCCGTAGCAAAGCGAAGCGGGTGTGCTGGCGACCCTGGGCCCACATGAACACCTGCGGTCTCGCAGTGCAGGGTCTTGACTTCCAGGATGCACTCGCATGCGATGCCCCAATGTACGTGCACGTGAGGACGCGCCAGTTGTGCAGCTGCATTCGTGCTGGTCGCGTGCATGCTGAACCTGTGCCGCAGCGAGGGCCCTGCTGCTGGTGCTGCATGCTTGAACCTGTGCCGACGCGAGGGCCCCCCTGCGGTGCTGCTGGTACTGCTGGTGCTGCTGGCTGCTGGACACTTTGTTCAACTAAAAAACGGCACCCAGCAGCTCCAGCCATGCCCCACGGCGACCCAGTTCTCATGCTCGCGCTGTATATTAACGAGCTGCATACTCGCTTGGCTCGTTATCACCCATGCGGGTCTCCATGCCGCATGGACCCCGCGGCGGTCCCCCCCCCCCTCACCTGATCCCTGTGAGCTGCTGTTCACAGGCTGATGCCGATGCCTCCTGGTCGATAGCCTAGGGCAGGTACCCGCTGCACGGGACTTGGGCGGCTGCTGTACCAGCTGCAGGGGGGCAAGTGCTGCCGCGTGGTTTTCCGTACGGTACGTTTAATGCCGCGACGTCCCAAGGATGACATGCTCGCAAGGCATGCCGTGCGGGAGCAACCTGCGAGCGGACTCGGGCCTGCTTTTATGGTTCAAAGTTTTACTTAAGGCCCCTTCACACATAGCGTCTGGGCATCATGCGCCCCCGCGTGTGCTATGGGCATCATACGCCCCCGTCACCACTCAGCCTACGCAAGACCTTTTCAGACACTCTTTAGGTGAGTCGGGAGGCATGCCATGGTCCTCAGACCATTGGATGATTGGACGAGTCCTGTCTTGTGGCCTCTGCTGAGCTGCGTGACAGTGGCGTGCGGCCAGTGGCGAACTCGCTGCTGATCTTATCATGCATGTTTTACTTAAGGCCCCTTCACGCCGTCACCCCCAACAACACAAACAGTTTCTTGACCCCGACTTTGGGACCACGTCAGCACCTGTGTACAGGGGGCATCGCACAGGCCAGTGAGTGACATCGCTTGTCGTCCGTACTCTCTCGGGGCTTGCTTAAAAAAACGGCGATCGAAAAATGGTGTCATGCAGTTGTCCGCCCCCCCCTGGGAGACAACAAGAGGGTTTTACAATCACAGGCCGGCGGTCACAATCAGTTCCAGAGTTCCAGCAAGATCAAACAAGGAGAGAGTACACCAAGTTCGCCGTCTCTCCATCTCTCATTCTCCCCCGACAACAGCCTGTATACGTACATATCTGACTGACAATGATCACAACACTGCATTGGCTCATTGAAAAACAAATCCAAGATTGTGTTTCAGCACAATGATCATGAGTTTGTCTCATCGGTTGATGGGGGGGGGGGGTGAGGACTGGTGGAGGCATGGCGCTCCTCCGCCAGCCCTCTCCCTGTCCCCCCATCAAAAGAAAAAAAGAAAAGAAAAAATCTCCCGCTTTGGCATCATGGAGGGTGGGACCTGGCCATGCATGACGCATGGGGCGCCGGCTGAGCCCCATGCGAACGAGAGCTGGACAGCCATGCACTGCCAGGCGGGGACCGTTCCAGTCAGCGAAAGAAAAAATCTCCCGCTTTGCTGGCCACAAGGCCACTACTGTGACCCTGAGGAAGGTCCTTTTCTATGTGCTCCTTGCCAGACATGTCTCTCAGAGACCGCTGTTCTGCCAGGCGGGGACCGTTCCAGTCAGCGCCAGTCGGCTGTGTCGGCTTGACTGGCCACAAGGCCACTACTGTGACCCTGAGGAAGGTCCTTTTCTATGTGCTCCTTGCCAGACATGTCTCTCAGAGACCGCTGTTTGGGGTAGTCTAGCCGGCGGAGCGGTAGAGACACCGGTTTGAGTTTGCTGCTTTCCCAGTTAGGCGTGCTTTTCAGTCCTCTCTGTGCCCCTCCTTTCATTCCTGCCCATCTGCCCTCTGGCTCAAGCCGGTGGGCAAGGGGGGGGGGGCTGGCGGAGGATTCCCTCCGCTAGTCCTCCCCATTCCCCACCACGCCCGCCTCCCGGTTCTTCAACTTTTACTATCCCTACCCCCTCCTCCCTCTCTCCTCTCCCCACTCTGGTCCGTCTCCCCCTATCACTGCTCCGTTTGCTCGTCCCATGCTCCCCGGTCTTCACCTCCCACCCCCCCCACCTTCTCTCCCACGCCTCCCTCCCGCGTTTTGAGTTTGCTGCTTTCCCGGTTAGGCGTGCTTTTTAGTCCTCTCTGTGCCCCTCCTTTCATCCCCCCCATCTGCCCTCTGGCTCAAGCCGGCTCCCACCCCCCCCACCTTCTCTCCCACGCCTCCCTCCCGTCCGCCAGTCCTAACCATTCCCTGTGCACCTGCCTCCCCATCTGCCTTCCAGCTCCCCCCCCTTCCCTTTTCATCCCTCTCCCTATTCTTCTCCTCTACCTCTCGCCCCCTTCATTCTTCTCCCCACTCCCTGTTCTTCTCCTCTGCCTCTCGCCCTCTCCTCAGCCACCACGCCCGCCTCCCGGTTCTTCAACTTTTACTATCCCTACCCCCTCCTCCCTCTCTCCTCTCCCCACTCTGGTCCGTCTCCCCCTCTCACTGCTCCGTTTGCTCGTCCCACGCTCCCCGGTCTTCACCTCCCACCCCCCACCTTCTCTCCCACGCCTCCCTCCCACGTTTTGAGTTTGCTGCTCTCCCGGTTAGGCGTGCTTTTTAGTCTTCTCTGTGCCCCTCCTTTCATCCCCCCCACCTCCCCCCCACCTTAGCGACAGCAACACAGGAAATTAGAGGAAACAAGAGACCCTGGTGTTGGAACGGAGACTCCCGAAGGCACGGCCGGAGCCGTGGCGGCCCCTGAAAACACAGGAAACACGCAAGCCAATCCATCTAGAGCACCAGAGCTGACAGGACTAAAGGAACTTGGACTCGTGGGAACGGGACTTGAGGATAAGGACGACGAACGAAGGCACGGCCGGAGCCGTGGCGGCCCCTGAACTGGAGGCACGTGGGACGATGGAACGATGAGGGAACGACTGGAAGAAAGCTGAAAAGGACTGAAGGGGAGAGGGAGACGTAGAAGCAAAAGACGACAAAATAATACCTTTTTTTTAAAATGTATTACATCAAAGCAACACACTATGCCGACGCCTAGGCTACAGCAACACGGGGACCAAGGAACAAGGAAACTGTTTTTGGTATTTTTGGTAAACCGGAAACCAGAAACCGGTGAAACCTGTGCGGAGGGTAAAATGTATTACATCAAAGCAACACACTATGCCGACGCCTAGGCTACAGCAAGGAGGGAGGGCAGGGAAGGGGAACAAGCAGGGATTTTTTTTTATTTTTTTTAAATGAATAACACCAAAGCAACTCATCATACCAGTTTCCCTGTTCCTCAGTTCCCGTGTTGCTGTAGCCTAGGCGTCGGCATAAGGTGTTGCTTTGATGTAATACCTTTAAAAAAAAAAAAATGCCGACGCCTACAGGCTACAGCAACACGGGGACCAAAGAACAGGGAAACTGGTATTGGTATTTTTGGTAAACCGGAAACCAGAAACCGGTGAGGGAGTGGGCAGGTAGGGAGAGGGAGGGGGGGAATGGCAGACAAGCAGGGATGGTGGTGCAGGCAGGGCGGGAAGGGGCAGGGACAAATGGGGGGGAGAGAGAAAGACAGAAAGATGCGGTGGAGGGGGCAGGCAGGGATGGGAGGGAGAGAAAGACAGGGAGATGCGGGAGGCCAATAAGAACAGTGAAGGGAGTGAGAAACAGGCAGGATGAGCGAGGAGCACGGGGAGAAGAGAAGAGGGCAGGGAAAGCAGGGAGGCGTGGGAGGCAGGGATGGACACCGGTTTCTGGTTTCCGGTTAACCAAAACCACCATTACCAGTTTCCTTGTTCCTTGGTCCCCGTGTTGCTGTAGCCTAGGCGTCGGCATAGTTTGTTGCTTTGATGTAATACATTTAAAAAAAAAATGGGAGCGTGGGGGGGGGTGGGAGGTGAAGACCAGGGAGCGTGGGACGAGCAAACAGAACAGAGAGAGGGGGAGACGGATCAGAGCGGGGAGAGGAGAGAGGGAGGAGGGGGTAGGAAAAGGAAGAGTGGAAGAACCGGGAGGCGGGCGTGGTGGCTGAGAAGAGAGCTAGAGGCAGAGGAGAAGATCAGGGAGAGGGAGGAAAAGGGAAGGGGGCGGAGCTGGAAGGCAGATGGGGAGGCAGAGGCACACGGAAAGGGGAGGGGGACTGGCGTTTTTTTTTTTTTTTTTTTTCAGGGGCCAACGTTACACTCAAGCAACGTTGCCATGCCGACACCTAAGCGACAGCAACACAGGAAATAAGAGGAAACAAGAGACCCTGGTGTTGGAACGGAGACTCCCGAAGGCACGGCCGGAGCCGTGGCGGCCCCTGAAAACACAGGAAACACGCAAGCCAATCCATCTAGAGCACCAGAGCTGACAGGACTAAAGGAACTTGGACTCGTGGGAACGGGACTTGAGGATAAGGACGACGAAAGGACACGGACACGAGGGAATGGAAGTCAGGAAACTCGAGGCACGTGGGACGATGGAACGATGAGGGAACGACTGGAAGAAAGCTGAAAAGGACTGAAGGGGAGAGGGAGACGTAGAAGCAAAAGACGACAAAATAACACTTTTTTTTAAAATGTATTACATCAAAGCAACACACTATGCCGACGCCTAGGCTACAGCAACACGGGGACCAAGGAACAAGGAAACTGTTATTGGTATTTTTGGAAAACCGGAAAACAGAAACCGGTGAAACCTGTGCGGAGGGGGAGGGATATTACATCAAAGCAACACACTATGCCGACGCCTAGGCTACAGCAACACGGGGAGGGAAGGGGAACAAGCAGGGATTTTTTTTTTTAATATGAATAACACCAAAGCAACTCATCATACCAGTTTCCCTGTTCCTCAGTTCCCGTGATGCTGTAGCCTAGGCGTCGGAATAAGGTGTTGCTTTGATGTAATACCTTTAAAAAAAAATAAAAAAATGCCGACGCCTACAGGCTACAGCAACACGGGGACCAAAGAACAGGAAAACAGGTATTGGTATTTTTGGTAAACCGGATACCAGAAACTGGTGAGGGAGTGGGCAGGTAGGGAAAGGGAGGGGGGGAATGGCAGACATGCCGACGCCTACAGGCTACAGCAACACGGGGACCAAAGAACAGGAAAACAGGTATTGGTATTTTTGGTAAACCGGAAACCAGAAACCGGTGACGGAGTGGGCAGGTAGGGAAAGGGAGGGGGGGAATGGCAGACAAGCAGGGATGGTGGTGCAGGCAGGCAGGCAGGATGAGCGGGGAGCACGGGGGAGAGAAGAGGGCAGGGAAAGCAGGGTGGGGGGGGCAGGCAGGGATGGGAGGGAGAGGTAAAGACAGGGAGATGATCAGGGAGCGTGGGACGAGCAAACAGAGCAGAGAGAGGGGGAGACGGATCAGAGCGGGGAGAGGAGATTTTTTTTTTTTAGAGGGAGGAGGGGGGAGGGATAGGAAGAGTGGAAGAACCGGGAGGCGGGCGAGGTGGCTGAGAAGAGAGCGAGAGGCAGAGGAGACGAATAGGGGGAGGGAGGAAAAAAGAAGGGGGCGGAGCCAGAAGTCAGATGGGGAGGCAGGTGCACAGGGAATGGGGAGGGCTGGCGGAGGGACTCCTCCGCCAGCCCCCTCCCCCCCCACCTGCCCACCAACTTGAGCCAGAGGGCAGGTGGGGGGGATGAAAAGAGGGGAGCCAGAAGTCAGATGGGGAGGCAGGTGCACAGAAAGCAGCAAACTCAAAACGTGGGAGGAAGGCGTGGGAGAGAAGGTGGGGGGGTGGGAGGTGAAGACCGGGGAGCGTGGGACGAGCAAACAAAGCAGTGAGAGGGGGAGACGGACCAGAGTGGGGAGAGGAGAGAGGGAGGAGGGGGTAGGGATAGTAAAAGTTGAAGAACCGGGAGGCGGGCATGGTGGCTGAGGAGAGGGCGAGAGGCAGAGGAGAAGAACAGGGAGAGGGAGGAAGAATGCAGGGGGCGAGAGGCAGAGGAGACGAATAGGGAGAGGGATGAAAACGGAAGGGGGCGGAGCTGGAAGGCAGATGGGGAGGCAGGTGCACAGGGAATGGGGAGGACTAGCGGAGGGACGCGAGAGGGAGGAAGAATGCAGGGGGCGAGAGGCAGAGGAGACGAATAGGGAGAGGGATGAAAACGGAAGGGGGCGGAGCTGGAAGGCAGATGGGGAGGCAGGTGCACAGGGAATGGGGAGGACTGGCGGAGGGACTCCTCCGCCAGCCCCCCCTCCCCCAGTAACAAGTAACACGGGGTTTCCAGCTAAGCAGGCTACTCTTCTACTAGAGATCACCTGCCGATACTCCAGCCCACTTGAGTGTACTAGAGAACCGCCGGCTCCCGGCCAATAGACTACCGCTCCCGCCGGCTAGACTACCCCAAACAGCGGTCTCTGAGAGACATGTCTGGCAAGGAGCACATAGAAAGGGACCTTCCTCAGGGTCACAGTAGTGGCCTTGTGGCCAGTCAAGCCGACAAAGCCGACTGGCGCTGACTGGAACGGTCCCCGCCTGGCAGTGCATGGCTGTCCAGCTCTCGTTCGCATGGGGCTCAGCCGGCGCCCCATGCGTCATGCATGGCCAGGTCCCACCCTCCAGGATGCCAAAGCGGGAGATTTTTTCTTTTCTCTTTTTCTTTTGATGGGGGGACAGGGAGAGGGCTGGCGGAGCTCTCGTTCGAATGGGGCTCAGCCGGCGCCCCATGCGTCATGCATGGCCAGGTCCTCGAGCCAGAGGGCCGGTGGGGGGCAGGGAACAGGAGGCAAAGCAGAAGAAACCAAAAAGGACAAAAAGGGCAGCGACGCGACAGAACATGAGACACGGCCGAGTGGCCGGACTCTCTACCACAGAAAAAGGGGGAGAAGGGGCAGAGAGAAAAGCAGCGGGGGGAGGGGAGGACAGCAGGGAGAGTGAGGGGCTGCCTGACGGAACAGTGGTGGTCTCTGGGGCACCAAAGTAAGCAGACACGCGGACTCTCTACCACAGAAAAAGTACGCACAGCAGGAAACCTTTCACGCCGGCAGCGGGACCTGCCCCACGACGCCCACGCGGACGTCGAGGGTGTACGTTGTGTCGCCTGTAGTGGCACCAGGCGCAGCAAGCACCGCGCAAAGGAGCGATGGAACGATGAGGGAACGACTGGAAGAAAGCTGAAAAGGACTGAAGGGGAGAGGGAGACGTAGAAGCAAAAGACGACAAAATAATACTTTTTTTTAAATGTATTACATCAAAGGCAAGCACCGCGCAAAGGAGCGATGGAACGATGAGGGAACGACTGGAAGAAAGCTGAAAAGGACTGAAGGGGAGAGGGAGACGTAGAAGCAAAAGACGACAAAATAATACTTTTTTTTAAATGTATTACATCAAAGCAACACACTATGAGCCGACGCCTAGGCTACAGCAACACGGGGACCAAGGAACAAGGAAGCTGTTTTGGTAATTTTTGGTAATGAATAACACCAAAGCAACTCATCATACTTGTTTCCCTGTTCCTCAGTTCCCGTGTTGCTGTAGCCTAGGCGTCGGCATAAGGTGTTGCTTTGATGTAATACCTTTAAAAAAAAATAAAAAAAATGCCGACGCCTACAGGCTACAGCAACACGGGGACCAAAGAACAGGAAAACAGGTATTGGTATTTTTGGTAAACCGGAAACCAGAAACTGGTGAGGGAGTGGGCAGGTAGGGAGAGGGAGGGGGGGAATGGCAGACAAGCAGGGATGGTGGTGCAGGCAGGGCGGGAAGGGGCAGGGACGAATGGGGGGGAGAGAGAAAGACAGGGAGATGCGATGGAGGGGGCAGGCAGGGATGGGAGGGAGAGAGAAAGACAGGGAGATGCGGGGGGCCAATAAGAACAGCGAAGGGAGTGAGAAACAGGCAGGATGAGCGGGGAGCACGGGGAGAAGAGAAGAGGGCAGGGAAAGCAGGGAGGCGTGGGGCAGGGATGGGAGGGCCGGTTTCTGGTTTCCGGTTTACCAAAAATACCATTACCAGTTTCCTTGTTCCTTGGTCCCCGTGTTGCTGTAGCCTAGGCGTCGGCATAGTTTGTAGCTTGGAAAGCAGACATTTAAAAAAAAAGGGAGCGTGGGGGGGGGTGGGAGGTGAAGACCAGGGAGCGTGGGACGAGCAAACAGAACAGAAAGAGGGGGAGACGGATCAGAGCGGGGAGAGGAGAGAGGGAGGAGGGGGTAGGGAAAGGAAGAGTGGAAGAACCGGGAGGCGGGCGTTGTGGCTGAGAAGAGAGCTAGAGGCAGAGGAGAAGATCAGGGGGAGGGAGGAAAGGGAAGGGGGCGGAGCTGGAAGGCAGATGGGGAGGCAGAGGCACACGGAAAGTGGAGGGGGACTGGCGTTTTTTTTTTTTTTTTTTCAGGGGCCAACGTTACACTCAAGCAACGCAGCCATGCCGACACCTAAGCGACAGCAACACAGGAAATTAGAGGAAACAAGAGACCCTGGTTTTGGAACGGAGACTCCCGATGGCACGGCCGGAGCCGTGGCGGCCCCTGAAAACACAGGAAACACGCAAGCCAATCCATCTAGAGCACCAGCCTAGGCGTCGGCATAAGGTGTTGCTTTGATGTAATACTTAAAAAAAAACAAAAAAAAAACAGAGCTGACAGGACTAAAGGAACTTGGACTCGTGGGAACGGGACTTGAGGATAAGGACGACGAAAGGACACGGACACGAGTGAATGGAAATCAGGAAACTGGAGGCACGTGGGACGATGGAACGATGAGGGAACGACTGGAAGAAAGCTGAAAAGGACTGAAGGGGAGAGGGAGACGTAGAAGCAAAAGACAACAAAATAATACCTTTTTTTTTAAATGTATTACATCAAAGCAACACACTATGCCGACGCCTAGGCTACAGCAACACGGGGACCAAGGAACAAGGAAACTGTTATTGGTATTTTTGGTAAACCGGAAACCAGAAACCGGTGTCCCTCCCACTTTCCCAAGCCTCCCTGCTTTCCCTGCCCTCTTCTCTTCTCCCCGTGCTCCTCGCTCATCCTGCCTGTTTCTCACTCCCTTCGCTGTTCTTATTGGCCTCTCGCATCTCCCTGTCTTTCTCTCCCTCCCATCCCTGCCTGCCCCCTCCACCGCATCTTTCTGTCTTTCTCTCTCCCCCCCATTTGTCCCTGCCCCTTCCCGCCCTGCCTGCACCACCATCCTTGCTTGTCTGCCATTCCCCCCCTCCCTCTCCCTACCTGCCCACTCCCTCACCAGTTTCTGGTTTCCGGTTTACCAAAAATACCAATACCTGTTTCCCTGTTCTTTGGTCCCCGTGTTGCTGTAGCCTGTAAGCGTCGGCATATATTTTTTTTTTTAAGGTATTACATCAAAGCAACACCTTATGCCGACGCCTAGGCTACAGAAACACAGAAACTGAGGAACAGGGAAACTGGTATGATGAGTTGCTTTGGTGTTATTCATTTAAAAAAAATAAAAAAAATTCCTGTTTTTAAGGTATTACATCAAAGCAACACCTTATGCCGACGCCTAGGCTACAGAAACACAGAAACTGAGGAACAGGGAAACTGGTATGATGAGTTGCTTTGGTTTCTGGTTTCCGGTTTACCAAAAATACCAAAAACAGTTTCCTTGTTCCTTGGTCCCCGTGTTGCTGTAGCCTAGGCGTTGGCATAGTGTGTTGCTTTGATGTAATACAATTTAAAAAAAAAGTATTATTTTGTCGTCTTTTGCTTCTACGTCTCCCTCTCCCCTTCAGTCCTATTCAGCTTTCTTCCAGTCGTTCCCTCATCGTTCCATCGACCCACGTGCCTCGAGTTTCCAGACTTCCATTCCCTCGTGTCCGTGTCCTTCGTCTTCCTTCTCCTCAAGTCCCGTTCCCCCGAGTCAAAGTTCCTGTAGTCCTGTCGGCTCTGGTGCTCTAGATGGATTGGCTTGCGTGTCCCTGTGTTTGCAAGGGCCGCCACGGTTCCGGCCGTGCCTTCGGGAGTCTCCGTTCCAACACCAGGGTCTCTTGTTTCCTCTTTGTTTCCTGTGTTGCTGTCGCTTAGGTGTCGGCATGGCTGCGTTGCTTGAGTGTAACGTTGGCCCCTGAAAAAAAAAAAAAAAAAAAACGCCAGTCCCCCTCCCCTTTCCGTGTGCCTCTGCCTCCCCATCTGCCTTCCAGCTCCGCCCCCTTCCCTTTCCTCCCCCCCCCTGATCTTCTCCTCTGCCTCTAGCTCTCTTCTCAGCCACAACGCCCGCCTCCCGGTTCTTCCACTCTTCCTTTCCCTACCCCCTCCTCCCTCTCTCCTCTCCCCGCTCTGATCCGTCTCCCCCTCTCTCTGTTCTGTTTGCTCGTCCCACGCTCCCTGGTCTTCACCTCCCCCCCCCCCCCACGCTCCCTTTTTTTTTAAATGTATTACATCAAAGCAACAAACTATGCCGACGCCTAGGCTACAGCAACACGGGGACCAAGGAACAAGGAAACTGGTAATGGTATTTTTGGTAAACCGGAAACCCCCCCCCCCCCCACGCTCCCTTTTTTTTTAAATGTATGCTTTCAAAGCAACAAACTATGCCGACGCCTATCCTACAGCAACACGGGGACCAAGGACTCCGGTCGCTGTTCTTATTGGCCTCCCGCATCTCCCTGTCTTTCTCTCCCTCCCATCCCTGCCTGCCCCCTCCACCGCATCTTTCTGTCTTTCTCTCTCCCCCCCATTTGTCGCTGCCCCTTCCCGCCCTGCCTGCACCACCATCCCTGCTTGTCTGCCATTCCCCCCCTCCCTCTCCCTACCTGCCCACTCCCTCACCGGTTTCTGGTTTCCGGTTTACCAAAAATACCAATACCAGTTTCCCTGTTCTTTGGTCCCCGTGTTGCTGTAGCCTGTAGGCGTCGGCATTTTTTTTTATTTTTTTTTAAAGGTATTACATCAAATTTTTTTTTTTTCAGAGGCCAACGTTACACTCAAGCATGGCAGCCATGCCGACACCTAAGCGACAGCAACACAGGAAACGAAGAGGAAACAAGAGACCCTGGTGTTGGAACGGAGACTCCCGAAGGCACGGCCGGAGCTGTGGCGGACCCTGAAAACACAGGGACACGCAAGCCAATCCATCGAGAGCACCAGAGCCGACAGAACTAAAGGAACTTGGACTCGGGGAAACGGGACTTGAGGAGAAGGAAGACGAAGGACACGGACACGAGGGAATGTGGCGGACCACACTCGAGGCACGTGGGACAATGGAACGATGAGGGAACGACTGGAAGAAAGCTGAAAAGGACTCGAGGGGAGAGGGAGACGTAGAAGCAAAGGATGACGAACGAAGGACACGGACACGAGGGAATGGAAGTCAGGACACTCGAGGCACGTGGGACAATGGAACGATGAGGGGGGAGGGAGGGAAGGGAAGGGGAACAAGCAGGGAGTGGGCAGGCAGGGAGAGGGAAGGGGGGAATGGCAGACACGAAAGGATGGTGGTGCAGGCAGGGCGGGGAGGGGCAGGCAGGTATGGGGTGGAGAGAGAAAGACAGGGAGATGCAGGGGAGGGGACAGGCAGGGATGGGAGGGAGAGGTTAAGACAGGGAGATGCGGGGGGCAAATAAGAACAGTGAAGGGAGTGAGAAACAGGCAGGATGAGCGGGGAGCACGGGGGAGAGTCAGAGGAGAAGAACAGGGAGTGGGAGGAAGAATGAAGGGGGGGAGAGGCAGAGGAGACGAATAGGGGGAGGGAGGAAAAAAGAAGGGGGCGGAGCCAGAAGTCAGATGGGGAGGCAGGTGCACAGGGAATGGGGAGGGCTGGCGGAGGGACTCCTCCGCCAGCCCCCTCCCCCCCCACCTGCCCCCCAACTTGAGCCAGAGGGCAGGTGGGGGGGATGAAAAGAGGGGCACAGAGAGGACTAAAAAGCACGCCTAACCTGGAAAGCAGCAAACTCAAAACATGGGAGGGAGGCGTGAGAGAGAAGGTGGGGGGTGGGTGGGAGGTGAAGACCGGGGAGCGTGGGACGAGCAAACAGAGCAGTGAGAGGGGGAGACGGACCAGAGTGGGGAGAGGAGATAGGGACGAGGGGGTAGGGATAGTAAAAAGTGGAAGAACCGGGAGGCGGGCATGGTGGCTGAGGAGAGGGCGAGAGGCAGAGGAGGAGAACAGGGAGAGGGAGGAAGAATGAAGGGGGCGAGAGGCAGAAGAGACGAATAGGGAGAGGGAGGAAAAGGGAAGGGGGCGGAGCTGGAAGGCAGATGGGGAGGCAGGTGCACAGGGAATGGTTAGGACTGGCGGAGGGACTCCTCTGCCAGCCCCCCCCCCCACCCACCTGCCCACCGGCTTGAGCCAGAGGGCAGATGGGCAGGAATGAAAGGAGGGGCACAGAGAGGACTAAAAAGCACGCCTAACTGGGAAAGCAGCAAACTCAATCCGGTGTCTAACCTGATGCCAAAGCAAGAGAGTTTTTTTTTCTTTTTTTCTTTGAGAGGGCAGATGGGCAGGAATGAAAGGAGGGGCACAGAGAGGACTAAAAAGCACGCCCTCCCCCGAAAGCAGCAAACTCACTCAAGCCTCTAACCTGATGGGGGGAATAGGAGGCAAAGCAGAAGAAACTAAAAAGGAAAAAAAGGCAGCAACGCGGCAGAACATGAGACACGGCCGAGTGGCTGGACTCTCTACCACAGAAAAAAGGGGGGAAGGGGCAGAGAGAAAAGCAGCGGGTGGAGGGGAGGACAGCAGGGGGAGTGAGGGGCTGCCTGACGGAACAGTGGTGGTCTCTGGGGCACCAAAGTAAGCAGACACGTGGAGGTCAGGCAAGCAATGGCGTACGCACAGCAGGAAACCTTTCACGCAGGCAGCGGGACCTGCCCCACGACGCCCACGCGGACGTCGAGGGTGTACGTTGTGTCGCCTGTAGTGGCACCGGGTGCAGCAAGCACCGCGCAAAGGAGCGGCGGTGTCGCCCATTGGCTGCAGAACCAGTCCTTGTCACGCTCTGCGTCAAAGCCACGCCACCAGTCCGACGTCGAGGGTGCATCATCCACCATGGTGATGTCCTCCTCGGTACGCTGCCAATCCCGCAGGATGGCACCGGTGACAGAGTCGAGGGCCAGGCGGACGGCGCGAGGGGCAAGGCTGTCCCCCAACAGCCCACTCGCCTGGCGGTCACAGCGCACACGCCAGATGGCGCCGATGACCGTGACACGGAGGCGCGTCCACGCGCGCAGCTCCTTCTTCTTAGCTTTCGCCACGGGCGCGCCACTCCACCCGGACATG
Organism: Chlamydomonas sp. UWO 241; assembly: GCA_016618255.1. NCBI lineage: Eukaryota > Viridiplantae > Chlorophyta > Chlorophyceae > Chlamydomonadales > Chlamydomonadaceae > Chlamydomonas > Chlamydomonas priscui. Next base: position 162,868 of record VFSX01000379.1, read on the forward strand.
TCATCGGCAAGCATAACGGCGGCGGTGAGCGGCGGCGGCGGCGGCGGCGGCGGCGGCGGCGGCAGCGCATGTGGTTACCGTCCGCATCAGCCGGCGCGGTGTCCGGGTCGAGGAGCTTGACCGCGATGAAGGCGTTGCAGCCAAGGCAGCAGTGGAGGATGCGCCAAGCGGTGATTACAAAAGGCCGGTGGATTGTCGGGTCGAGGAGGCGGGTCCAGACCTGAGCAAACCCCTCTGGTAGGTCGGGGTCGCTGATCGGCGCCCCGCCGGGTAGAGGCTGGTCTTCAGTGGAGGATGCGCCAAGCGGTGATTACAAAAGGCCGGTGGATTGTCGGGTCGAGGAGGCGGGTCCAGACCTGAGCAAACCCCTCTGGTAGGTCGGCACGGGGTTGTCAACGTCCTCTGGCGGGAAACCGTTCTTGACCACCTCTAGCGTGCGACAACAGCGCTCGTCACGCCCAACAAGCCCGTGGCGATCGAGCTGCCGAGTAGGGATTGTTGCGCGGTCGCGGAGGGCGCCCGCGCTGATGCCAGCCTCGCTCGGGAGGCGCCACGCTGGGGGGAAGATCGCTCCGTCTGTTCGGACCCAAAAAACGTTGGAGCCGAAGCCCATGTCCTCGCTGGCTGCCGTGGTGTAGCGCAGGCGCAGCCGCGCAGCACGAACGGTCATTTCGAGGAGAGAGACGGTATCTTGGCCGATCCCTGCGACGGCCGGGATGCCCAGGCACACGGATCAAGCTGCATGGTGTCCCACACACCCACCAGCCATGGCTCAGCGACAGCGCGGCGATCGTCGGGGTCAACCTTGACCATTTCGGCCACGTAGAAGTTGTAGTCAGCGCGACGGCCGGGATGCCCAGGCACACGGATCAAGCTGCACATCGCCGCCTGACCAGGCCGCCCCGCGCCTCCCGGCAGCGGGTGCAGCCTACCAGACGGCCAAACCAACCATCGGCGCACTGCAGCTGAGCCCAGCACCTCTGGCGCCATCGGGTCAGCACCGCGTATGATTGCCCAGCCTGTTGCCGCGTCAGTGCCAACACGCGACCATGGGGCAGTCGGCGCAGCGCTGCATTGCACATTGATGCGCCACGCGGCAGGCAATGCCGCGATGATGAGGTCAAGGTCAGAGAGAGCAGCCGCTGACAGGGCGGCGCGCTGGAGCCATGCATCACGCACGTCGCAGAGGCGCCTCCACCGCCGTGCCGCATCGGTGCGGTGGCCCTGGAAATCGATGCCCGGCACGGCGTCGTTGCCAAAAGTGGCCTCGCGCATGACAGACTCAAAAGACAGCGAGTCTGGAGGCATGATGCGCGTGATGCGCAGCTGCATGAACGCCTTGACGCCTTCCCGCACAATAGACGTCGCATCCATGCTGAGGCCGGAAGTTGCCAAAAGTGGCCTCGCGCACCAGAGTGGCCCAGGCGGGAGATGGGGGACGGCAGCAGCAGGCTTGGCGACTTCCGACGCGTACAGTGCTGCCCACGGGTGTGAGAGACGTCGCATCCATGCTGAGATGGCCTTCGCCCGCATGGCCGTCGCGTGCGAATCGAGGTCGGGCAGGCCAATGCCCCCCATGCCCCGGGGCAGGTGGGACACAGCAGCGCACGGGTAGAGGCACCCCGCGTTTGGAGTGACCTCCTCCGCTCGCGCAGAGGCTGCAACGTAGCGGTTTGTGACCTGTTGCATGGCCTGAAGCAGGGCACGTACGGTCATGGTGAAACCCGCCTGGTAGACGAGCTTGGCCGCGATGCACCCCCGCGTTTGGAGTGACCTCCCGATGAGCGTGGGCGCGACGCCTGCCCACCGCCTAGTGGCAGCAAGCATGGAACCCGCCATGGTGCCATACGCGGCGGCAACGACGGCGTCCAGGTTATCAGGGGCGATAGGCACGCCGAGGTGGCGAGAGACCGCAGCTGCAATGTCACGGAGGGGGTACCCAGTCGCAACGTGGCGCTCGCGGACACCTGCCTGAAACATGAGATCATCGGGGTCGGACCGGCGAGCCGTGTGAAGAAGAACTTGTTGACCGACTCGCCCGGGTTGCCAGCGCTGCGGGAGAGGGCGAGCGCCGTCTGGAACCTCGCGATCGCTCGCGGACACCTGCCTGAAACATGAGATCATCGGGGTCGGACCGGCGAGCCGTGTGAAGAAGAACTTGTTGACCGACTCGCCCGGGGTCCGGGCAGCCTGAACGTGGTGAGTGTACCGCCAGCCTGCAGCGACGACAGGTAGGACATCACGGGCTGCAGAACGATGACCCACTCCATACGCCTGCGCCGGAGGGGCCCCCGACCCCTCACCGACCCCGTTTGGTCCGGGCAGCCTGAACGTGGTGAGTGTACCGCCAGCCTGCAGCGACGACAGGTAGGACATCACGGGCTGCAGAACGATGACCCACTCAATGCATGACGGCGCCTGGCTTGGTCGAGCCAGCCCCTGTTCACCGTGTCGTACGCCTTAGTCAGGTCGCTGGCGCACCCTGACCTTGGCCCCTCCGAGGCGCGGAAGCGGGCAGCCAGCGCGAGATGGTAGCGCACGTTGTGAGAGATGTCACGGCCATGGATGAACGCGCCCTGCCCGATGTCGATGAGGTAGTCAAGCGGGACTTGTAGGCGGTTGGCTATGATGCTCATCACAAGCTTCACGTCTGAATTGAGGAGCGTGATGGGCCGGTAGCCATCGAGCTCATCGCCCGGCTTGCCTGGCTTGAAGAGCAAGCAAACAACCCCACGGAGGAGCAGAGCAAACGGGGTAGGTGACGTGCGGCCAGCCTCTCCAAAGCCGGTGTTGAACACACGGAGGAGGACGGTAGCCATCGAGCTGCGCCAGTGGCGGAAGACCTCGTACGGAATGCCGTCGCCGCCGGGGACCTTGCCCCTAGCCGCGTGGGAGAGCGCAACCTGCAGCTCTTCCGCCGTAAGCATGCCAGCAAGCGCGTCGTTGGCACAGTCGACGCCCTCGGCCAAGGCAGCGAAGGGCCCATCCAGCCTCCTTGGCAGGGTGGTCAGGAGGGTGTGCTGGGCTGCGGGGTCAATGCCCAGCTGCGGGCGGAACAGACCGATGGAAAACTCAGAAGAGAAGAAGTCGAAAACGTACTTGGTCGCTTTCGGAGCGTCCGACACAAACGAGGCGGCATCGGGGCTGTCAGTAGGGGCACGGCCGGGTCGGTTGAGGGAGAGCATGGTGGTGACTGTGTATGGAAAACTCAGAAGAGAAGAAGTCGACAACGTACTTGGTCGCTTTCGGAGCGTCCGACACAAACGAGGCGGCATCGGTGCCAATGCGGAGAGCGCACGCCATGCCGCCGCAGCGTTGTCCTTCTGCGCGAGCCAAATGGTGGCAGCCGCACCGACGTCCCCCCCGGATACTGCTGCAGCAAGCATGCCCTCTCGGGCGCTGCGCGCGCAGTGGTCGGCGGCACGCGCGGGCGCCTGGCGGTCGCGGCGGTGGCGCTTGTCACGCGAGCCAAATGGTGGCAGCCGCACCGACGTCCCCCCCGGATACTGCTGCAGCAAGCATGCCCTCTCGGGCGCTGCGCGCGCAGTGGTCGGCGGCACGCGCGGGCGCCTCACGGCTGCAGAGGGCTCCTTGGAGTTCAGCAAACGCAGGGGGAACGACAGGATGCCCCGGCCACGCGGCACGCCTGACGTCATGCAAGTCACCATGAGCCATGAGTGGGGGGACCTGGTGGAGACGGGCGCTGAGGGCAGAATGTCTGAGGTCGCACTGAGCGCAGTGGCGGCAGGAAGCGCAGCTGTGGTCAGAGCTGGTGAGAAGCACTCAGAGACTGCAAGTCACCATGAGGGACACAGGCAGGTGGTTGGTGGAGACGGGCGCTGAGGGCAGAATGTCTGAGGTCGCACTGAGCGCAGTGGCGGCAGGAAGCGCAGCTGTGCCATGACGTCCAGCAGCTCTGATGCACCGAAGGACGCGGTCCAGGCGTGGCAGGCGACGCGGTGACGCCGACCAGTGAGTGAAGGCCATGGCGGCAGGGTTGAGGTCACGCCAAATGTCGCACAGCTGTGGCGTCCAGCCAGGGTGGAAGAGAAGAAACCTCCCCGGTGGACAGGCTGTGCCGGGGCGTAGACTCCAATGATCCTGGTGCGGGATCCATCGAGGAACGCGTCGACGCGGAGGATGCGCCCCGACGTGTCGAGGGGGGCATCATGCCTAGTGGGCTGAGTGAGGGGGCAATCCGGACTGAGGACCATCACCACCCCGCCGGTGGAACCGGCACCCGGCGTGTGGAAGAACCGCGCGCCAGGCCAAAAGGCGCTCGCACCGGGCTGCCGCCGCAACAAATCTTGTTGATCTGCGGCGGTTTGCGTCTCAGTCAAGATGCCCACGTCCGCCTGCTGCTCGCGCAGCCAGGCCGTGACCTGCACCAGCTTAGCACCAGTGAGGCCCCGTACGTTGAGCATGATGACTGAGAGGCGGCGGCCGGTGGGCGCACCGGGCGTACTCATGGCGCCCTGCGCTGGGGACCAGCCCACATGCCGTGGGGGCCGCAGCGCGCTGGGAGAGAGTCGTCTTCGTCGTCGTCATAGGACCTGCGGCCTCGCTCCGGGTGGTGGCGGAAGGCGGGGCCACGGTCATGCTCGCAGTAATCGCCGTGAACCTGATCGTGGTAGAAGACGGGGTTTGAGTCGAACCACCTGTCGGGAGTGGCATGGCTAGACACCCCTGACCCAAACTGGTACTGCGTGCGCGGGTCGACCGGGGCCACGGTCATGCTCGCAGTAATCGCCGTGAACCTGACGGTGGTAGAAGACGGGGTTTGAGTCGAACCACCTGTCGGGAGTGGCATGGCTAGACACCCCTGACCCAAACTGGTACTGCGTGCGGCGGCCGATGTCCCTAGGGTTGGCTGCCCGAAGATGGAGTTGACCTGCAAAGGCAGAGTCTGGGTGCCAACCGGGCCCCGGGAGGTCTGCCGATGCACCACGCCCGGCAGCACGTGCACCAGTTGGCGGGGTGAGCGCGGCCGATGTCCCTAGGGTTGGCTGCCCGAAGATGGAGTTGACCTGCAAAGGCAGAGTCTGGGTGCCAACCGGGCGTGCGCGCGGCCGTTCATGCCGGGGAGGTTTAGCCAGCTGCCCGGCGGGCTGAGGGCAGAGCGGTTCCGGAGCATGTAACCGCTGCTACTCGTAGTACGGATTGCAAGGGGGTTGACAGGTGTGCTCCGCCCGCCCCGAGCACGGCTCGCAGCAGCGCGCGCGAGGGCGACGGCCTCATCGTCACGGCTCGGAGATGCCCGCCAGGAGCCGGCCCTGTCAGCACGGCCGGAAGCAGCCAGAGTCCCGACGCGGGGTCCTAGAGAGCCACCACTGTCCCCGCCGTCATCCCCAGGGGATGAGTCAGTGGGTGGTGACCCCGCAACAGCCATGGGGGCGGAAGCGCTGGCTGTCGGCGGGGCAGCAGACCCAGAACGCACGGCAGCACCCATGACGCTTGTGCCTGCAGAGTGCACCTCGTGGCCCCCTGCGGTCCCTCCGGTGACAAGCACATCGCTGCCCCCTTCTGGCATACGCATGGAGGTGTCCGTGTGCACCTCGTTGGCACCGCCAGCCACGCGGCCAACACCTGCAGAATGCGCGATGTGGCCACCGCTGGCCGTGGCACCAGCACTGCCAGCAGTGTGTGCACCGATGCCGTTGTCAGCTACGGGGAGGGCAGCGACAGCAGGACCTGCATCCACCGCACTTCCACCAGCGGAGTCGGCACCACCAGCTAGCACGGCGGCCGCACCGCCCTCGGTGACACCAGCCCCCGCAGAGCGGCCAGCGTCGGCAAACCTCGACGTGTTGCCAGCGATGCCTTCCTCGTCCGACTCATAGAACCCATCGAGCGCGCAGGCCCACCCCTCCCGCAAGAGGCCACCCGACCCCGGTGAGTCAACGGATGCCCGGGGAAGAGCGGGGATGGTGGTGCGGCAATTGGGGCACGTGTTGTGACCAGCGCGCCATTTGACAAGGCAGCAGAGATGGAACACGTGGTTGCAGCTGGTGCTGACTAGGTTGTCGACGTCGGAGAGAGGCTCGCGGCAAATAGAGCAAGACCCCAGCTCCGGGGGGTTTGGCCGTGTTGTGACCAGCGCGCCATTTGACAACACAGCAGAGATGGAACACGTGGTTGCAGCTGGTGCTGACTAGGTTGTCGACGTCGGAGAGAGGCTCGCGGCAAATAGAGCAAGACCCCAGCTCCGGGGGGTTTGGCACCTAAGTGGCAGTGGCAGAAACGGGTCCCACGTGCGCGCGGCCATCCTCGGGGGCAGCGGCAAGCGGGGGACCCTCGGCCGAGCCGGAAGGGGCGTTTAGCCCAGGCGGCACGACGCCCGCCGCTGCTCCCGCAGCCGGAGAGCCAGCGTCAGCAGAAGTGGAGCCAGGGGCGGGACCTTCGGACGCGCGTGCGACCACGTCGATGTCAAGGTCGAGGTGGGCGGGAAGCATGCCCCCGTTTGGCAGCGTGGTCCCCGGCAGCCCGGTGAGGTTGTGATGCCCGGCACGTAGAGCGCAGCCGGGAGGCGGCGCAGCCAAGGGTCCGACGCCGGCGGGGTTACCCACGGGGGTGAGCACAGAAGCTCGCACGAGCCGTAGCCTTGTCCCGACCGAGCCGCATGCGCAGCACGACGACGGCATCAGGGTCGCTGTTGAAGCGCACCACGTCAGCCGGCGCCGTGCCCATTAGTGGGGTCACTGGTGCGTAGCCAGCCATCGCGAGGAGGGCCGCCGCAAGCTCGTGAGTGGAGAGGGCAGCAGGCACATTCTGCACAAGGATCTGGATGGCAGTGTTGGGGAGCGGGTGCTCAGCGCGCTTAACAGCCACCTGCCAGATGCCGTTACGCCACTCTACTGGGTACGGCCGCCGCAAGCTCGTGAAACGGTAGAGGGAGCCATACGATGCGGTCATCTGGTTCAGCTGGAGCTCAATCACGATGAGCCCGCTCTTGCGGATGGTGCATGCAGGTGGGTGATCCTTCCCGACACCAAATCTGGTGGTCAGGTCGGTTATCAGTGCCGCGTGAAGGCTGTCCTGGTGCGGCCTGCCGGTTCAGCTGGAGCTCAATCACGATGAGCCCGCTCTTGCGGATGGTGCATGTCAACCGTCCCACCACCGAGGCGTTGGCCATGGTCGACTACGCGGTTATCAGTGCCGCGTGAAGGCTGTCCTGGTGCGGCCTGCCGGCTGCGTCCGTAGGAGTCGACTACCCTAGGGCTGACCTACCGGTCCCCCACACAACCGTCAAACTCCCGATCAAACTGCCTCTAAAACGCAACGGCCGGAAATCCCGCCGGGGCTCTGAGTCGCCGCCTTCGTCCCCTCCTTCTAAGTTCAAACCACCCGCACAGGCACCGACAACCCGGGCCGCGAGTTGTCGGGGCCGGGCGGCGGCAAGCCGGCTCCTATACGGGCAGGACAAACTTAGAAGAAAAGTAAGAAAACAGGGAAGGCGAGGCGGGGGGGGAAGTGCGGACGGGAGGGGCTTTGGGCTGGTGGATCGGGAATTGGGGGCGTGGGGGGGTCAGCAGTCCGGCAGGTCAGGGTCCTACCTAGGGGTCGGCGGCTCAGGGGGTCGGTGAGTCGGCAGGCCAGAGGAGGCCAGGAGGGGGTCAGAGCGGCACGGTTTGGGGTGGCAGCGGAGTACGACCCCCGTCTGGACGGAGCCGCTTGAGCTGGCGCCGCTTCAGGGCAGAGAAAAGGGGTGCGAGTGCGCGTGGAAAGCGGTGGTACTAGGCCAGGAGGGGGTCAGAGCGGCACGGTTTGGGGTGGCAGCGGAGTACGACCCCCGTCTGGACGGAGCCGCTTGAGCTGGCGCCGCTTCAGGGCAGAGAAAAGGGGTGCGAGTGCGCGTGGAAAGCGGTGGTACTAAGGGTGCTGGGGGGCGCGGGTCCAGTGGCTGGAGTTGCCAGAGGGCTAAAAGGGAGGAGGCACCGGCAGCGCTAGACTCAAAGGATGGCGTGCATTCTAGTGGGCGTGCATGCGTGCCGATGCGTGCTCAGGCAAACGTTTGTGCCTGTGCGTGTTCGAGCGTGCGTGCGTTCGTGCGTGCGTGCGTGCGTGCGTGCGTGCGTGCGTGCGTGCGTAAAGGATGGCGTGCATTCTAGTGGGCGTGCATGCGTGCGTGCGTGCGTGCGTGCGTGCGTGCGTGCACACCAAAAAACAAAAGGATGCAGCGGCGGAGAGAGGGGTTGGGGGAGCAGGGGCCTAGAGGCCGCTGGGGCTAAGGGTCAGAGGCGGTGCGAGGAGTGCGTGCGTGCGTGCGTGCGTGCGTGCGTGCGTGCGTGCACACCAAAAAACAAAAGGATGCAGCGGCGTAAGCGGCAATATCCAAGGGACCATGGGACGTGGCGGCGGCGACGCAGGTGGTGGGGGGGAGTGTAGCCCAGAGGGGGAAAGACAGATCCTGGGGGGATGGGCAAAGGGAAAACCAGAGGCCGAAGCTGCCAGCTGGCTACAACAGACGGCAAGGAACCATGGGACGTGGCGGCGGCGACGCAGGTGGTGGGGGGGAGTGTAGCCCAGAGGGGGAAAGACAGATCCTGGGGGGATGGGCAAAGGGAAAACCAGAGGCCGAAGCTGCCAGCTGGCTACAACAGACGGAGGGGAGAGGGTGCGTGGGGTG
>VFSX01000110.1:0-70000 GCA_016618255.1 Chlamydomonas sp. UWO 241
CCCCTACTCTTCAACGTCTACATCGACACCGTTATCAGATCCCTGATTGCCCAGATCCCCAACGCTGGCATCCAAATCGGCTACGTTGTCGACGGCGTCCTCCACACCCCCGAGTCCCGCAAAGACTACGACACCACAGTCCTCCCCCTCCTACTCTATGCCGACGACATCGCCCTGCTCTCCCTCTCCGAGGACGCCCTCCGCACCGTGCTCACCCTCCTCGACGGCACCTGCTCTGACCTCGCGCTTGAGACCAACTACAGCAAAACCGTTACACAATCCCTTGGCCACCCGTCTGCCCACACCGGCCCCACCACCACCCCCATCGCCATCCCCTCCAACTCCTCCCCTACCCCCCACCTGGTCCACCACACCTCCAGCTTCAAATACCTCGGCAGCATCATGGCCTCACCCCCCACCTACCCCCCCTTCGACGACCCTGACCCCCCACCGCCCACCAACATCCTCGACGAAGAAATATCACGCCGGATCAGCTCCGCATGGTACGCCTTCACCCGCCTCACCCCACGGTTTTGGAAATCAGATGAGATCACCCTCACCACAAAGATCAACCTGTACAATGCCTTTGTTGTATCCGCCCTCTTGTACGGCTGCCAAACCTGGACGCTAAACAAAACTCACATCCACCGCCTCGAGGTAACCCACAACCGCTTTCTCCGCCTCCTGAAAGCCCCCTCCCGCCACACCTTGGAGCAAATCTCCACTGCCAAGCTACATGCCGCGCACCCTCCCACCACTCCTATCATCGTCACGATCAACAAACACCGATTGATGTTCATTGGATCCCTCGTCCGCCGCCTCCCCACCTCCACTCCTCCGCCCCCCACCCCTGCCAACCCCCCTCCCTCTCCCCCCTTGCCTCCCACGCCTCCTCCGATCCCTCCCACGCCCCCTCTGATCCCTCCCAATCCCGCTCCCTCTCCCCCCTTGCCTCCCACGCCCCCTCCAATCCCTCCCACGCCTCCTCCGATCCCTCCCAACCCTCCTCCCTCTCCCCCCTTGCCCCCCACGCCTCCTCCGATCCCTCCCAACCCCGCTTTCTCTCCCCCCTTGCCCCCCACGCCTCCTCCGATCCCTCCCACGCCTCCCCCGATCCCATCCAACCCCCGTCCCTCTCCCATTTTGCCCACCACGCCCCCTCTGATCCCCCCCATGCCTCCTCCGATTCCTCCCAACCCCCATCCTTCTCCCCCCTTGCCTCCTCCAACACACCCCCCTCCCCTTCCCCGCCAGCCGAACCCATGTTCCCAGCCACCGCCGCCCTCTTCATGCACCGACGACCAGACGTGATACCCTACCAAGGTGGGGTCATCACCTCCTACCGTGAGAATGTCCAAGACATTTTCGACTCCTACGTGCTCAAGACTGCCGTCACAACGCAGTTTGACAAGGCCAAGAAGGAGTACGCCGAGTCCCCACCGGAGTCCCAGCTGAAGAACGTCCCCGAGCTTGCTGTGATACTAGCGCGCAGGCGGCCTCCCGGGTGGCTCACCCTCGCGAGATTCCCACGCCTGTGGAATGGTATTTGCAGAGAGATGGCAGCCAATGCGGGAGCAGCCAGCCAACAAAGTAGATAATGATGATGATGGTGGTCACAGTCAGCAAGCCTTTAGTCAGCAAGCCTTTAGTTAGATGCCAGTGCCTCAGAGGCAACCCCCCGACCCCCCCAAACCAAGGATACTATCCACTCGATTCAGGCGCTGGTCGGTCACCCGCTATTCGAAAGACATCCCAGTGCACGGGTCAGACTTCGTAACAATTGCCGGGGTGTATTGCTGTTAGTAGTACAGGCATTGCCGGTGCATGCGGACGGCCTCATGTAACGCTTGGTTGGTTGGTTGGTTGTGTGTGTGTGTGTGCATGCTCATGCGCGGCGTGTGCGTGTGTGTGTGTCTAGACGGTGGAACTAGGCCTAGAAGGTAGTCTTCGCTGGAAAGCCGATGTAACTGTAACTGCAACTCTCTCTCACTGTCTCACCTGCAGAGACTCATCCTCGATCATCGGCGGCGGAAGAGCAACACACCAGCTACTCCGCAGCGCCCGCACCTCCCCGCCCCCCCCCCTCCCTCACCCGCAGTCCTACCTAGGTGACCTGCTCTGACAACTCTGTCTCTCTCATGAGAGAAATCCCTCCCTCTCTCTCTCTCTCCCTCCCCACTCTATTTCTCTCACTCTCTCTCTGTCACTCTCTCCCCCCCTCTCACACCCTCCCTCCCACTCTCTCACTCTCGACTCACCTGCAGAGACTCAAGGCTCGCGTCGCTCATCGGCGGCAGCGTGCGCGCCCGCACGTCGTCGCCCGCACTCTGCATGAGCCGTGGTGGTCGATTTTACAGTCCGTCTGACGCCTTTGATGGCGCATTAGACCCGTGTGCCGTGTGTGCATGCACACGCCTCTGATGGCGCATTAGACCCGTGAGCCGTGTGTGCATGCACACACCTTTGATGGCGCATTAGACCCGTGAGCCGTGTGTGCATGCACACGCCGCTTTGTGTGTTGCGTGTAATGTTACGGTGTTACACTGCAATCGAGTAATAATACAGTCCACCCTGCACATCATGCGACACGATGTGTGACGTGGGACACATGCCGTGTGCGCATGCACGTGCACGCACAGTTGTTTGCACGTGTGCGGGGACGTCAGAGCGGGTGGACGCAGCAGATGGGGTGTTGCCAGCTCCCCCTCCCCCTCAACACCCATCTCCCTCCCTCGTCCTTCCCCTCCCTACCTCCCGCTCCCCCCGCTCCTCCCCTCGCTCTTCCTCATCTACCCCCCTCCTCACACGAGACGCACCTTGGGCACCGACAGCAGCTACTACGCGCGCGCGCCCGGCCGCACCCGCACCTGTCCACCCGCACAAACACCCACCCGCCCACCCGCACAAACACCGCCACCCGCACACTCCCCACCCACCCACCCACCCACATGCACACACCCACACACCACAGAAACGCACCTTGGCCACCGAGAGCTGCCACCCGCACCCACCCCCACCCACCCACCCACACACGTGTGCGCGTGTGTTTGACACATTAACACACACACAAAACACACCTTGGCCACCGAGAGCAGCCACGCGCGCGCCCCCTCCAGGCTTCCGTACTCACTGGACGGCAGGCGGCTCCACGGGTTGGCACTGTGGTTGGGGTTTCAGGCGCATAGGAGATTAAGGCGCATAGGAGATTAAGGTGCGTAGGAGATTTAGGCGCATAGACACGCTTCAGGGTTATATACTGCAGGCGCAGATGCATCCAAGCCAGCGCCGGGCGGCGGCGTCGCCATCATGTCATCGTCACCACCAGCTGGCCTATCAGCAGCAGCGGCGGCCCGTATCATCAGCAGCAGCAGCAGAAGCAGCAGCAGCAGCAGGAGTAGCCTTCCAAGCCCAGGCCCACCGCAGGTCAAGCGCCGCCGTCGCGAGCGCCCGCTCTGATCCGCGCAGCAGGTCTGGCGGCAGGCGCAGCAGACATACGCGCAGGTGCAGCGCCATCGTCACCACAGCCAGCCCAGACCACACTCAGTTCCGCAGATCGAGCGCCGCCGTCGCGAGCGCCTGTCCCGCCCAGCGCAGCAGCTCTGGCGTCAGCCACCACCACCACCATCACCACCACCTTGACACCACCCAGCCCAGATCCAGACCCCACATCTGCACCCACCTCCGCAGGTTGAGCGCCACTGTCGCGAGCACCCGCCCTGCTCCTCGCAGCAGGACTGGCATCAGCCGCGGCGCGCGGCGGCAGGCGCAGCAGACATACGCGCAGGTGCAGCGCCATCGTCACCACAACCAGCCCAGACCACACTCAGTTCCGCAGATTGAGCTCCGCCGTCGCGAGCGCCTGTCCCGCCCCGCGCAGCAGCTCTGGCGTCAGCCACCACCAGCACCATCACCACCATCACGACCGTGAGACCCAGCCCAGATCCAGACCCCACATCTAGACCCACCTCCGCAGATCGAGCGCCGCCATCGCGAGCGCCCGTCCCGCCCCGCGCAGCAGGTCTGGCGTCAGCCGCGGCGGCAGGTGCAGCAGACACAGGCGCAGGTGCAGCGGCATTGTGACACACACAGCCAGCCCAGACCAGCCCCACTTCCGCAGGGTCGAGCGCCGCCGCCGCGAGCGCCCGCCTCGCCCCGCGCAGCCGCTCTGGCGTCAGCCACCCCCACCATCCCCACCACCACCACCTTGACACCACCCAGCCCAGATCCAGACCACACATCTAGACCCACATCCGCAGGTCGAGCGCCGCTGCCGCGAGCGCCCGCCCCGCCCCGCGCAGCAGGTCTGGCATCAGCCGCGGTGGCAGGCGCAGCAGCCGACACAGGCGCAGGCGCAGCGGCATCATCACCACGGCCAGCCCAGCCCACACTCACTTCCGCAGATTGAGCGCCGCTGTCACGAGCGCCCGCCTCGCCCCGCGCAGCAGCTCTGGCGTCAGCCACCCCTACCATCCCCACCCCCACCACCTTGACACCACCCAGCCCAGATCCAGACCCCACATCTAGACCCACCTCCGCAGTTCTAGCGCCGCCATCGCGAGCGCCCGTCCCGCCCCGCGCAGCAGGTCTGGCGTCAGCCGCGGCGGCGGGCGCTTGCCGCTCGGGGGCGACACTCGTCCGCCGTGGTCACCGGACGCTTCCGGCACGATGTTGTTGCCGCTGCGGAGCAGTTCGGTGCGTCACACACGGCTGTAAGGTCCATCATCATCAGCGTGTGTGTGTGTGTGTGTGTGTGTGTGGTTGTGTTTGGTCACAACAGGGGGGCGACACGCGTCCGCCGCGATTACCGGACGCTTCTGGCACGATATTGGTGCTGCTGCGCAGCAGTTAGGTGCGCCACACACGGTTGTAAGATGCATCAGCATCAGCAGTTTGTGTGTGTGTGTGTTTGTGTGTTTGTGTGTGTGTGTATGTGGTTGCGTTAGGTCACAACAGGGGGGCGCCGCACGCGGCGCGGCTGTGGGCGTTGGACACGTCTGGCATGATGTCATTGCCACTGCGAAGCAGCGTGTGCGTGTTGTTGGCAGGGCTGTGGCCCGACTCCTGCCAGTGAGTAACTGCATCTGTAACTACCAAGCCAGCGCAGCCGCCTCTCTCTGTAACTGCAACTGCCTCAGCTTCGCGCGACATTGTAGCTCGAACGTCACTCCTGCCCATAAGTAACTGCCTCTCTTGTAACTACCCAACCGGCGCACGAGCCGCCTCTCTCTGTAACTGCAACTGCCTTACCTTCGCGCAACATTGTAGCTCGACTCCACGGTGTACAGGTGCGTGAGCCCGGTCTCTCGGAAGAGCGCCACCCGCCCCGCGCCCTCCTTGGACTCTCCACCCTGAATGGTGGGTGGGTGGTGGTGGTGTAGGCGTGGGTAAGTGTGGCCGTGGTGGACTGAGAAAGCCCGGCGCCTTCTTTTGACTCTCCACCCTGGGGTGGGTGGGTGGGTGGTGGTGGTGGTGGCGGTCGAGTTTACAGTCCGTTGAGCGCCTTCAATGGCGTATTATACTTGTGGTGGTGTACGTATGGTTGGGTGGTGGTGGCGGGTGGGGTGGGGAGGGGGGGTGGGGCAGCAGCCGGGAGAGCGCCACCCGCCCGGCGCCCTCCTTTGACTCTCCACCCTGAATGGTCGTGGTTGGAGGGCACGGGGAAATTGTCTCACTTTGAACTGTGCGCCCCCACATCTCCCTCGATTTCGGGTTGCCGATCATGATGGAGACGATCCACGGAAAGCTGGTGATGAGGCCTTTCAGGTGTTGCATTTGGTTTGGCCTGAAACGGCCAGGAACTCGTGCAATTCGGATTCAAATGCATGGAACCCTTTTAGTAGCGTGGTTGAGTGGTGGCCGTGGCCGTGATGGGGGCGGCAGCAACGGCATGCACAAGGCGTCCATGCGAATGCCCTCCGTGGAATCCCCTGACTGGTGCTCGCTGCGGTGGGGTAGGTGGTGGAGAGGTGGTGGCCGTGGAGGTGGTGACCGTGGCAGGGGCCGTGGCTCTGGGCGGCATGCAGCGGCACGCGCGAGGCGTGCTTGTGAATGCCCTCCTTGGAATCCCCTGAATGGTGCTGGCTGCGGTGGGGTGGGTAAGGTGGTGGTGGTGGTGAGCGGCAGCAGCGGCGTGGCTTGCATGTTCCTACGCATGGGGGTCGGTCAGAGGGGGCGAGCAGTCACGGGGCTGCGTGCACGCAGGGCGAGAGCTAAACCTCACTTTTCCTTGCTGCTCATGTAATTCTCGGTGTAGTTGCACTCGTGGAAGTTAAACACGGGCGAGTTGAGGCACCAGAGCCGCGAGTAGAGCAGCGAAACCACGCCGCGGCCCGCGTAACGACGGAACGCCCTTGGAGCAGGACAACACAGCAAGACCTACCCCCTCACCTTGTCTGTGCTGCTTGTCTCCTTTTCCGTGTAGTTGCACCCATGGAAATCAATGACCACCTTGAGGAATCAGATGTCGGAGAAGAGAGTGCCGGCATGCCATGCCACGACAGCTGGCCGTGCCGACGGAAAGCCCCCTCACCTTGTCCTTGCTGCTCATGCTCTTCTTTGTGTAGTTGCATCCGTGGAAGTCAAATACGGGCGAGTTCAGGCAGCAGAGCCACGAGTAGAGCAGCGACGCCATGCCACAGCCCGCATACCTATCATAGAAACGCCCTTGGAGCAAGACAACACAGCACG
This sequence comes from Chlamydomonas sp. UWO 241, assembly GCA_016618255.1. Lineage (NCBI taxonomy): Eukaryota > Viridiplantae > Chlorophyta > Chlorophyceae > Chlamydomonadales > Chlamydomonadaceae > Chlamydomonas > Chlamydomonas priscui. The sequence goes on from VFSX01000110.1 coordinate 6,688, forward strand.
ACCTACTCCCTCACCTTGTCTGTGCTGCTTGTATTCTTCTCAGTGTAGTTGCACCCGTGGAAATCAAACGACCGCATTGAGGAAGCAGATGCCGGAGAGCCGGAGAAGAGAGCGAAGCCATGCCACGGCCCGCGTACCGTCGGAGCGCCCTTGGAGCAAGACAACACAACAAGATGTACCCCCTCGCCTTGTCTTTGCTGCTCATGTTCTTCGCCATGTAGTTGCACCCGTGGAAGTCACACACGGGCGAGTTGAGGCACCAGAGCCGCGAGTAGAGAGCGAAGCCACGTCAAAGCCCGCATACCTCTCGTCGGAAAGCCCTTGGTAGAAGGCCACACAGCAAGACCTACTACCCCCTCACCTTGTCTGTGCTGCTTGTATCATTTTCCGTGTAGTTGCAAAGAACGCCTTTGGAGCAAGACAACCCAGAAAGACCTACCCCCACCTTGTCCTTGCTGCTCATGTTCTTCTCGGTGTAGTTGCACCCGTGGAAGTCAAACACGGGCAAGTCCAAACAGCAGAGCCGCGAGTAGAGAGCGCAGGTCAGCCATGCCTGCTGCCCACCCACCTCACCAGACGTGGCTCGCACACCGACGGAAAGCCCTTGGGGCAAGACCCTCCCCCACCTTGTCCTTGCTGCTCATGTTCTTCCCCGTGTAGTTGCACCCGTGGAATTCAGACACAGGCGAGTTGAGGCACCAGAGCCGCGAGTACAGCAGCGAAGCCATGCCGCGGCCTGCATACCGTCGGAGCGCCTTTGGGGCAAGACAACACAGCAAGACCTATCCCCTCACCTTGTCTTTGCTGCTCATGTTCTTCTCCGTGTAGTTGCACCCGTGGAAGTCAAACACGGGCGAGTTGAGGCAGCAGAGCCGCGAGTAGAGCAGCGACGACAGCTGCGCCTCGCCAGACATCGCGTTGCCAAACGTGAAAACGCCCTGCACGCGGTCAGTGCAGGGGTAAGGGGGGGGGGCAGCGGTGGGGCGCGTGCGGTGGTATACCTACCAGTGATTTCCTTTTTGGCTCTACACAGCCATTTGGTTGTAAACTGGTTGTACTTTGACCTTGAACACAGCTCGACCCATGCAGTGGATTGTTAGTCTGTCCAGCCCGCCAGACAGAGCACGTCAACAGCTTTCACATGACCTATGTATGAGGACAAACGGTCAACGGGAGGTCAATGGTCGACGCGGTCAAAGCGAAATCCGACTGTGAAGAATTAATTCAAAATCCTGAAAAGGAAATCACTGATACCCACACATACCAAAATTGCATGCCCCAGTTTCAGGGTGCGAAAGCACACACGGAATACGCCAACCAGCCGCAGGCGTCTGACGGAGTGTAAAAGTTGACCACCACACGCGCAACGCAGTAGTGCCTCTTCTGGGCTGTGAACCGCCGTAGCCATGGAGGCGGAAAACGACTCAAGGCTGACGGGCGGTCTACCGCCGGAAATGACACGAAAAAGGGCGTGTTTTTGTCCCCCAAAACGGCGAGAAATTATTCCATCAGAATCTATCAACATTGATAGGCAGCCGGCTGGTGGCTACCGCCCCTCACAAGTAATTGTTAGGGCCATAACTGGACTTGGGTCTAGGCGGAGGATCTAGGACTAGAAGGCAGTCTTTGCTGGAAAGCCGATGCAACTGTAACTGTTATCTATCCAAGACGCACCGACGTACGCGCACGCGCACCTTCTTGTTAGCGTGCGCGTGCAGGTCGATGTAATACTCCAGCTGCTGCTCCTGTGGGCCAGTGGTTGAGGGTTGAGGGTTGAGGAGGGTTCAGGGTTGAGGAGGGTTGAGGGTTGAGGACCCAAGCTGCCAAACGCAAACACGGCGTCATGCAGGTCAATGTTATACTCCAACTGCTGTTCCTGTGGGCGAGTGGGGCGAGGGGGGGGGGTAGAACGGAGCTGCTAGTCGTGTGTGCGAGGGTGAGCCGGAGAGGCACACACACAAATGTGGCAACGCTGTTTTTTCCTACGTCGACCAGGCAGCAGCTGCGCACCAAAGGGCCACCAACGGCGTCCGACAGACTGTAAAACCTGCCACACACGCGCGCGCACACACGCGCCCCCCCACCCCACACGCATACATACACACGCACACCTTCCTTGTCGCCTGTTTTGAGACACGCACCGCGTGCACAGCAATCATGATGGCAGATGGCGTGCTAATGGTCTCATGTTGACAGCTGCCGGCCTCTTTCCGAGGGTCTAATGCGCCATTCAAAGGCGTCCGACGGACTGTAAAATCGACCACACAGCGCCTAGTGTTTTCCTTTTCAGGATTTTTCAGGACAGCCGGATTTTGCTTTGACCGCGTTGACTGTTGACCACCCGTTGACCGTTTGTCCTCACACACAGGTAATGTGGAAGCTGCTGGTGTGCTCCGTCTGGCGGGCTCGTCAGCCTAACAATCCACTGGATGGGTTGAGCTTTGTACAAGGTCAAAGTACAGCCGGCATACAGCCAAGTGGCTGTGTAGAGCCGATAAGGAAACCACTGACAGCGCCCCACCTCGAGGCTACAGTAGTACAGCAGCAGCTGCTTGATTGCCCACACGCTCGGAGCCTTGCTCTGCGCACGCAATGAACAAAACAAGCAGCGCCACCGTCAGGACTCTTGCACGGTGGGCAGTTGGTGTTGGTGTAAGCAGCATCCAAAGCAACATGCTCAGAGCCTTGCTCTGCGCACGCAAAAGCAAAACGAGCAGCGTCAGAGACCTCGCCATCGTTGGAAGTGGTGGGTGGTGTTTCAGTGCAATGATTGAATCCCTGTTGACTCATGAGACGTTGATTCATCAGCAGGTGGCTCACAAAGATGAATCTCTGGTAGGCCGCTTTGTTGGTGTTAGCGGCACAAATGGCCCCCACATGCCGTTCACCTGCGCACACACGTGCGGTTAACGTTTTTCCAGCGGCGCCAAGTGGTGCATGCGAGTATGCGTGCGGTCGAGAGCCCCCGGGGTGACTGGTCCCGCTTAAAAAAAAAGGCTTTATCTCCAGTTCGACCTTGTGTAATATATAGCACACGTTGTCAAGCACGCCCGGTGTGGAGATTCTGCAATCCTGATTCTGTATCCTGACGGTAGTGTCCGTCGCCCCCCCCCCTCCCTCCCCCCTTCCGCCTTCCTTCCCCCGCGCCCACACCCACACCCTCACTAACTCCCCTCCATGCCCTCACTAGCACCCCACCTGATCAGGCACGCCCGTGAAGAGCCGGTTCAGGTTCTGCCCGAGCGTGTCCTGCCGGTAGTGCACGTTGGCCACGCCCCCTGCTGACAACCACACCCTCACTACCCCCACCCACCACCCCACACACACATGCCCTCAGTCGCTCCCCACTAACCTTGGCACACCTGTGTAGAGCCGGTTCAAGTTCTGCCCGAGCGTGTCCTGCCGGTAGTGCCAATTGTTGCCCACACGCTGAATCCGTACCCTTTAAATTGCTAATGAACCCCCCAATGAACGTTCACCCGAGCTTAAACCACCTTGTCAGGTACGCCCGTGTAGAGCCGGTTCAGGTTCTGTCCCAGCGTGCCCTGCCGGTAGTGTCAGTTGCCCCCCCCCCTCCCCCCTTCCGCCTTCCTTCCCCCGCGCCCACACCCACACCCTCACTACCCCCCCTTCCATGCGCTCAGTGCGCTAACCTTATCAGGCAACGCCCGTGTAAAGTCGGTTCAGATTCTGCCACAGCGTGTCCTGCCAGTAGTGCCCATTGTTGCCCACACGCTGAATCCGAAAGCTTTGAAACACTTATAAACCCCCAATAAACGCACGTCCGAGCTAAAACCCACCTTGTCAGGCACGCCCGTGTAGAGTCGGTTCAGGTTCTGCCTGAGCGTGTCCTGCCAGTAGTGCCCGTTGGCGACGCCCCCTGCTTACAACCACACCCTCACTACCCTCCCCCCCCCCACACACACATGCCCTCAGCAGCTACCCACTAACCTTATCAGGCACGCCCGTGTAAAGCCGGTTCAGGTTCTGCCCGAGCGTGTCCTGCCGGTAGTGCCCATTGGCAACGCCGTCCGGGTTGACGTGGGGCACCAGCTTGAACACGAATGCGCGACGCAGCGCGGCCGCGCGCGCGTCCGAGGGGCGGAGAATGAGGGCGAGGAGCCCGTTGAACATGTGTGTCGCGGGCGTCTCGCCGGGGTGCACGCGCGCAGACACAAAGAAGGTCTGTGGTGAAAAGGGGGTGAATGGGGGGGGGGCGTTTTAGGGGCGCAGGATGAGAGCGAGGAGCCCGTTGGACATGTGCGTGGCGGGTGTTTTGCCGGGGTGCACGCGTGCAGACACGAAGAAGGTCTGTGGCGGGGGGGGGGGAGGAGAAGGAGGGGGGGGGCGTCCGAGGGGCGGAGAATGAGAGCGAGGAGCCTGTTGAACATGTGCGCCGCGGGCGTCTCGCCGGGGTGCACGCGCGCAGACACGAAGAAGGTCTGCGGTGAAAAGGGGGTGAATGGGGGGGGGCGTTTGAGGGGCGCAGGATGAGAGCGAGGAGCCCGTTGGACATGTGCGTGGCGGGCGTCTCGCCGGGGTGCACGTGCGCGACACGAAGAAGGTCTGTGGCGAAGGGGGGGGAGGGGGGAAGGGGGGGGGGTCCGAGGGGCGGAGCATGAGAGCGAGGATCCCGTCGGCCACATGCGTGGCGGGCGTCTCGCCGGGGTGCACACGTGCAGACACGAAGAACATCTGTGGTGAAGGGAGGGGGGTTGGGGGCGTCCGATGGGCGTAGAATGAGAGCGAGGAGAGCCCGTTGGCCATGTGCGTGGCGGGCGTCTCGCCGGGGTGCACGCGCGCGGACACGAAGAAGGTCTGTGGTGAAGGGGGGGAGACCGGGGGTGTTGGGGGGGGGGGGGGGGCGTCTGAGGGGGGCAGAATGAGAGCGAGAAGGCCGTTGGACATGTGCGTGGCGGGCGTTGCACGGGGGTGCACGCGCGCGGACACAAAGAAAGGCTGTGGTGAATGAGGGGAGAATGGGGGGGGGGGGCGCCTGAGGGGCGTAGAATGAGAGCGAGGAGCCCGTTGGACGTGTGTCGCGGGCGTCTTGCCGGGCTGCACGCGTGCAGACACGAAAAAGGTCTACATTGAAGGGGGGGAGAGACCGGGGGGGGGGGGGGGGCGCCCGAGGGGCGTGCAATGAGAGCGAGGAGCCCGTCGGACATGTGCGTGCGTGGCGTCTCGCCGGGATGCACACGCGCGGACACGAAGAAGGTCTGTGGTGAAGGGGGGGGGGGGGAGGGGGAAGGGGGGGGGTCCAGGGGGCGCAGCATGAGGGCGAGGAGGCCGTTTGACATGTGCGTGGTGGGCGTCTCGCCGGGATGCACACGTGCAGACACGAAGAAGGTCTGTGGCGAAAGGGGGGTGGAGGGGGGTTCGGAGTGGGGAAGGGGGGGAGGGGAGGGTTCGGAGGGGGGACGGGGAGCGAGGGGCGCAGCATGACGGCGAGGAGGCCGTTTGACATGTGCGTGGCGGGCATCTCGCCGGGGTGCACACGTGCAGACACGAAGAAGGTTTGTGGCAAAAGGGGGGTGGAGGGGGGTTCGGAGTGGGGAAGGGGGGGAGGGGAGGGTTCGGAGGGGGGACGGGGAGCGAGGGGCGCAGCATGAGGGCGAGGAGGTCGTCGGTTATGTGCGTGGCGGGGATTTCACGGGGGTGCACGTGCGCGGACACGAAGAAGGTCTGTGGTTAAGGGAAGTGGGGGGGGGGCGGGCGTCTGAGGGGCGCAGAATGAGAGTGAGGGGCCCGTCGGACATGCGTGGCGGGCGTCTTGCTGGGGTGCACACGTGCAGACACGAAGAAGGTCTGTGGCGAAGGGAGGGGGGGCGGAGGGGAAGGGGGTCCGAGGGGTGCAGAATGAGAGCGAGGAGAGCCCGTTGGACATGTGCGTGGCGGGCGTTTTGCCAGGGTGCACGCGCGCTGACAGGAAGAAGGTCTGTGGTGAATGAGGGGAGAATGGGGGGGGGGGGCGTCTGAGGGGCGCAGAAAGAGAGCGAGGAGACCGTTGAACATCGTGCGTGACGGGCGACTCGCCGGGGTGCACGCACGCAGACACGAAGAAGGTCTGTGGTGAAGGGAGGGGGAGGGGAGGGGGGGGTCCGAGGGGCGCAGAGTGAGAGCGAGGAGCTCAAACATGTGCACCCTGGGGTTTTGCCATGGCATTTCCCGAGGGTGCACGCGCGCGGACACGAAGATGGCCTGGAAGTCAATGTGTGATGATGGTTGTGTGTGTGCTGGGTGTGTGTGTGGAGGGGGGGGGGGGGCCGGAGCAGAGAACGAGCGAAAATAGCTCATTGCACGTGTGCGGCAGCGCAGCCGCTTGCCCCCGTCCCTCCCCAAATGAACCCACCCTCTTTCCCAGGAACAGCACGAACGGCTCCGTGTCATCTCATCGATCCTCTGCTGTGACCTGCCCCCCCCCCCCCCGGCCCCCCATAAAATGAACCCGAGCCACCCACCCGCTTCCCTGAGAACAGCGCGCACGGCTCTGCATCATCCCCAGCGTCGTCGTCTGCCGTGATCACCCCTGGAGGTGGCCGTTCCACGCCCCCGCTCCCCCCCCCACGCACACAGACACACGCACGCACCCGCTTGCTCTCTGTGGGGAACAGCGCACATGGCTCCGTATTCATCTCCTGGATCACACACACACACACACACACATACATGCGCTGTGATCATCCCTGGGAGGTGGTGCCCCCACCTTCAGTAACAGTAACAGTAACACGGGGTTTCCAGCTAAGCAGGCTACTCTTCTACTAGAGACACCCGCCGATACTCCAGCACACTTCAGTACTAGGGTACCGCCGGCTCCCGGCCGATAGACTACCGCTCCCGCCGGCTAGAATACCCCAAACAGCGGTCTCTGAGAGACATGTCTGGCAAGGAGCATATAGGAGAGGACCTTCCTCAGGGTCACAGTAGTGGCCTTGTGGCCAGTCAAGCCGGCAGAGCCGACTGGCGCTGACTGGAACGGTCCCCGCCTGGCAGTGCATGGCTGTCCAGCTCTCGTTTGCATGGGGCTCAGCCGGCGCCCCATGCCTCATGCATGGCCAGGTCCCACCCTCCAGGGGTGCATGGACGACAGAGTTGTCATGGAGGCTGCCTGAAGACCTTCCAACGCCAGTCACCGGCAGACGAGCGACCCCGAGGATGAGCGCGGTGACGAACGCTGCGATTGGTGAAGCGGATTTACTCTGTGTTGCCTCGGCGGTCGCCACCGCTGAAGCCGTGATGGTAGCCCGCCTCCACGGGCAGCCATCTTGACCAATGTCCAGCATGCATTGACGGGCGCCAGCTCCTCCGCTCGTCGATCAACTCGTCGAGATCGGTGCCGCATGGCGTCCTGCATGGGGGGAGGATAAGGGCCGTCTCCCAGCACGGGCCGCGGCAGCGCCGCGGCTACTCGCCAAGCCATGGCAGCGTCGGGCAAGCCGCTCCTGAAGTGTTCCACCGAGGGGCAGTCTAGCAGGAGCCGGGCCAGTCGTATTTTACCCCGCTCGTCAGCGGCACGGAGATCCTCGTCACCAGCAGCGCCGCATTGCTGGGTCCAGGGCTCGGCGACGAGAACGCGCCTCCGTTAATCGAGCCCCCACCTTCACACTCACCAAAGGACACACACACACACACGCACACACACACACATACACACACACACTCTCTCTCTACCAACCCACCCACGCCACTCACCCTCGTTCCCGGGAACAGCGCGCACGGCTCTGCATCATCTCATCGATCCTCTGCTGTCCCCCCCCCCCCCAATGAACTCACCCTCTTTCCCGGGAACAGCGCGCACGGCTCTGCATCATCCCCAGCGTCGCCGTCTGCCGTGATCACGCCTGGAGGTGGCCGTTCAACGCCCCCGCTCGCGCCGTGGCAGTCGGTGATGGTGATGAGGTCGATGCGGCGGCCCTGGTGAGGTGGAGAGGGGGGGGGGGAAGGTGACATACTGTTCATACTGTTCACACTCTTCACTCGAATACTGTACATACTGTTCACTCGAATACTGTTCATACTGTTCATACGCCGCCGTGGCAGTCGGTGACGGTGATGAGGTCGATGCGGCGGCCCTGGGGTGAGGGATGAGAAGGGGGGAGGTGACATATGCATATGCTGTTCATACTGTTCATACTGCTCACTCGAATATTGTTCATACTGTTCACTCAAATAATTATCATACTATTCATACGCCGCCGTGGCAGTCGGTGACCGTGATCACGCCGACGCAGCGGCCCTGGGGTGAAGGACGAGGGGGGGGGGGAGGGGGGGAGAGGGGTGCACAGGTATTTGTGTCACATGATGCCAACCAGCCAGATCGGAATTGTGCCCAGATGTTACCATACATATTGTTTGCCTTTGGGGGGGGAGGGAGGTCGAAACTATAGTTGTTTAACACGAGTGCGGGGGTTGTTTTCCGTCGTTTTTCGTTGTGTTGACGCCCACAATCGCGATTTTTGACGATTTAGATAAGTTTCTCAGCTTCGCGGGGGGGCAAAAAATGATACTTATTCGCAAAGGCAAACCACACGGACGGTATTGGTGTCATAACTGCAACAAACCTACCAGAGGTTTGCCCTGGTGGGGAGGGGGGAGAGGGGCACTGGATACGTGCGAGGTGGTGTCAATGGCGGTGATGCGGCGGCCCTGGTAAGGTGGTAAGGGGGAGGGGGGCACATACTTTTTATACTGTTCATACTGTTCACACTGTTCATTCAAATCTGGTTCATACTGTTCATACTGTTCATTCAAATACGCTGCCTGTAGGTGCGTCACACACCACTGTAAAATCCAACAACAAAAAAAGCAACAACAACAACAACAGCAGCAACAACAACAACAGCAACAACAACCTGCCTGCAGCGAGCGGCCGAGCAGCTGGCGCCTGTAGTACACGCGCGTACCGGCGTCGCCGCCGTCACCGCTCGTGCTGCCGCCCTCGTCGCCGCCGCCGCCGTTGCCGTTGCTCGGCCCGCGCTGCTGCGTGTCCCCGCTGCTGCCGAAGTCGCCGCCGTGCGGCTCCGACACCGAAAGGCCCGACAGCGCTGCGCCGAGGTCGCCGCCGCCGTTGCCGCTGCTGCCGTTGCCTCGGCCACCGCCGCCGCTGCCACCGTTGCCACCATCGCCGTTGAATCCACCGCTGCCTTCACCGTCCTGAATTCCACCGCCGTCGCCCGCTGCCTGGTGCTGCTGCGGTGAGAGCGCCGCTGCTGCTGCTGCTGCTGCAGTTGGTAGCACGTTGTGCCCAGCGTAGAGCGTGTCCAGGTTTGCGAGCATCGCCTGAAACCGACGAGGAGCATGAGCGTGGTTGAGGGTGAAGGGTTAAGGGTGTAGTTCGGGTCAAGTGCGGGAGGGTTTCAGGTTTTAGTTGTGCCCGCCGCGCGCACAGCGTGCCCAGGTTTGCGAGCATCGTCTGAGACAGAAAAGGAGGAGGAGGGTGTTTTAGGGTGACGGGTGGGTGCTGCTGCCGCCAGTGATATGGTGCTGCTGCTGCAGTGGGCGCGCAGCCGCTGCTGCTGCTGCTGCTGCCGATGGCAGCAAGTTGTGCCCAGCGTACAGCGTGTCCAGGTTTGCGAGCATCGTCTGAGGCAGACGAGGAGGGGGAGGAGGGCGTTTGGGGGTTGGAGGTCACGTTTGGGTTCAAGTTGTGCAGTCCACATCACACGCACGCACGCACGCACACACACGCACAGCTGCGTGTCTGTACAGCTGTGCGGCAGCCCCCCCCCCCCACACACACACACACAGCTCTCCCCCCGACCAAAGAAAGACACAGGTCACAGTTACCACCGCTAGGACGACCCCCCCCCTGACGCCCCCCCCCCCTTACACACACACACACGCACAGACACACTCACACACACAAAACACACACACGCGTGCACACACACACACACATATGCACAGCTACGCACCTGCGTGTCGGTGTAGCTGTGCGGCACCGCACACACACATGCACACACACACACACACACACACACACACACACGTATGCACAGCTGCGCACCTGCGTGTCCGTGTAGTTGTGTGGCGCCGCACACACGCACGCACACACACACACATACACACACCAGGGGTGAACCCGCCGATCTGATTCCGATGAAAAGGGGAAGGGCGCAAAACCGATGAGTGTGAGGGCCCGGAGGGCCTGTCATCGGCGAAGCCGATGACCACTTCAAACCGATCGGACTCATCGGCTTGGGGTATTTGAGCTACCCGATCGGCTCATGGCCTCTCCTGTTCCGCCCGACGGGCCACCGCCCGTGCGTGCGCCTGACGACAACCCCGCGTCCCCCATGCTGGTCGACGACGACGTCGAGCTCGTGCCCCCGCCGGCCGAGGAGCGCAAGAAGCGCAACGCGTTTGACCTCATGAAGGCAAGCAACCTGAAGGCTGCGTCACGTGAGTGTCACATGGGCATGGGGGTGCGCGCATGTGGGGGGATTCAAAATCGAAATGCCCCTCCCCCCCTCCACGCCCTCCCTCCTCCTGCAGCCTCCCTCACCAAGCCTCTAGCCCCCACCCAGACTACCTCAAGCCAGCCTCCACCCAGCCCGCCTCAAGCCTGGGTCCAGCCCTGCCCTGCCCTACTGCGCCTCCTTCCAAAGCCCCCCCTGCCCCGCCTCTTTCTAAAGCCCGCCCCATCCCCCTCACTACCACTGCAGAGGCGAAGCAGTTCAAGAAGGCCAAGCACGCCGCCGCTGCCCCGGCCGCGCCCGCCCAGGCCCCCGAGCACCCGCCTCACGAGGACGTTCCTCCGGCAACCCCCACGGCCACCCCCGCGGCTGATGGCCCCACGATCGACGCCACCCCCATCGCCACCAGCGTCAAGAAGAAGCCGCCATCTTCCGAGGCGCAGAAGTCGTGGATCAAGACGTACCCCTTCATCTTCATCGCCACCGCCGTCAACCTCGCCACCAACGGCGCCGTGCTCGTCGGCTGCTCCGTCTGCCGAGAGATCTACGGCGCCAACAGCAACAAGTCGTACGCTGCTGGCAATGCCAGCGTGTACTCCCTCAACGACCTCACCAAGCACTCCAAGTGTGACGAGCACAAGGATGCTGTGGACGCCAAGGTGAAGAAGGACGGTGGCTCCGGCGGCATTGTGGCAGCCGCGCATGCTGGCGCGCGTGCGCACGTCGAGGTCCTGAAAGGCCTGCTACCAACTCTGCTCATGGGTGCCCTGTGGATCTGCACAGAGTTGCTTCCAGGCCTGAAGTTTGTTAGCCTACTGGTCTGACGCTGTGGCCGACACCGTCGTGCGCTCCCGCCGCAACCTGCGCGACGTGGACCCGTCGGCTGCCGTCTTCGACGTCCTCAGTGACCACGAGGAGGCGCAGCACCAAGTGCTGTGGCCCGCTTTCCTCGCCGCCAAGGCTGCGGGGAAGCGGGCGCAGTTCCACCGCGCGCGCCTCGTCGTTGACGGCGAGCGGGTGCCTGCACCTGCTTGCTAGATGGCATTCCCTCTGGGGGTGTTTTTGAAGGGGAGGTGGCGCCACACGCGTGCGGTGGCGGGTGCGGTGTGGTCGCTGAGTAGAGTGCTGCGGCGGGTGTGCTACTAGCCCCGCTTCCGGTGGTCTGGGGGAGGGCTTTTTGGTCCCTTCATGGTTTTATACCTTGGGTCCGCCCTCTGGCCATTTGAGGGGCTGGGTGTGCAGCCTGCACAGTGGTGCTGCTTGCTTGGCGCCCGCCACCAAGTGTGGATGGCGTTACCGTGGGCTACTTGTAGCTTGACCTTTTGTGGGCCTTGAGCCTTGATTCTCTAAGTCCCACTGGAGCTTCGGAACCGTACGTGTGACCGCCAGAAGTGGATTGTAAAACTCTCATCGTCATCATACTGGTGGCGCTCACCAAGGCTGGCAACACCAGTATTAACGCGAAGTACAACAATCGGTCGTACTTTACGGCGTGCGTACTCACCCTCTCCTCAGTCCTCCTGAGCCGGCAGCTCGTACAAATTCGAGCTGCCCCCTGTTTTACGCTTATGGTTGATGGCAGTATTGACTGCAGTACCGAGGATCACCTTCTAATCTATGTTGTGTACTGTGCCGAGCTCCTCCTGCTAGATCTGTCAGCAGAGGTGCTGTCAGCTGTGCATGGCCAAGGCGGTGGTGGCAGGTGTGTGTGTGTGTGTGTGTGTGTGTGTGTGGTCGATTCTACATTCCGTCGGACGCCTTTGATGTCGTATTGTGTGTGTGTGCATGTCTTGGTCTGTTACCCCACTCTCCCATCCCCATTCCCGCCACCATTATTCCATCATCACCACCACCATCACCACCGCCACCACCACCACCACCACCACCACCACCACCACGCACAATCCAATCCGCCCGTTCTTCCTCCATCCAACCGTATGTCCATCCCGCCATCTTGACGATGCCATCTCCCCAGTGACGACTCCTCATAGGACGCGCTCATCGCCCCTCCCCTCTCCCACCACCACCACCACCACCACCACGCACAATCCAATCCGCCCGTTCTTCCTCCATCCAACCGTATGTCCATCCCGCCATCTTGACGATGCCATCTCACCAGTGACGACTCCTCATAGGGCGCGCTCATCGCCCCTCCCCTCTCCCACCACCACCACCACCACCGCCACCACGCACAATCCAATCCGCCCGTTCTTCCTCCATCCAACCGTATGTCCATCCCGCCATCTTGACGATGCCATCTCCCCAGTGACGACTCCTCGTAGGGCGCGCCCATTGCCCCTCCCCTCTCCCACCACCACCACCACTACCCATCACCACCACGCACAATTCGATCCAACCATATTACCTCCCTGCCACCATGTGCCCATCCTGCCATCTTGACGGTGCCATCTCCCCAGTAACGAACTCCTCATGGGGCGACTCCTCAAGGGCACCCTCTCCCACCACCAACGCCACGCACAATCCCAACCACTAATCCCAGCTTGACCTACCAGCAAAACTCCCTCCTATCCCACCAGTGATGACTCATCATGGGGCGTGCTTGTCGGCATCAGCTCGCCCGACTACGCGGAGATCAAGAAGGAGCACACGCACATCGGGGTTTACTCCGCCACAGGTCAGGGCCGGGGTTCAGGGCATAGGATCTTATGGGCCATGCCCCAAATTTCCACCGGAAGTCACAGGGCCAGGGTGTAGGGCCAGGGGGTAGGGGGTCTCAGGGCTTGAGAGACCAAGATTGATGCCCATCGAGTTCTACTCTGCCACGGGTCAGGAAGCAGTTAGGACCTATTTTGGAGGCGTCGCACAATAGCTCTCCTCTTTGCTCTGGGACTATACGTTGGCAGGCAGTCGGCTGGTGGCTACCGCCCCTCACAAGTAATTGTTAGGGCCATAACTGGACTTGGGTCTAGGCGGTGGCACTAGGACTAGAGGTAGTCTTTGCTGGAAAGCCGATGTAACTGTAACTGTAACGGGTCAGGGTTTAGGGTCAAGGGGTCCGGCCTGAGTAGTATCGTATGAGCCATGCCGTGCCCCAAAGTCCATAAGAAGACGCAAGACGGACAGAGACGGCCATGTTCTAGGGTCACCAGGCTTGAGAGACCAGGACTTCGGCACACGCCCATCGGGGTTTCCTCTGTCACCCCCTGCCTCCTCTCCCCCCCCTGTCCTCTCTCAGGATCTGCTCTGTCTGCCGCTGCCGGCCAAGTGTCCTTCACCTGTGGGCATGGCCCTCCCACCTCCCTCCCTCCACTTTCACCCCCAAAGGCTCTACTCAGCCTGTTGCCAACAGCCGCGCGTCGTTGACCTCTGATGAAAGCCTGTGTACCTCACCCTCAAACCCCTCCACCCACCCCCCTGAAGGCTCTGCCTGATCTGTCACCGCCGGCCGAGTGTCCTTCACCTTTGGGCATGGCCCTCCCACCCTTCTCCCTCCACTTTCACCCCCAAAGGCTCTACTCAGCCTGTTGTCGACAGCCGCGCGTCGTTGACCTCTGATGAAAGCCTGCCTACCTCACCCTCAAACCCCTCCACCCACCCCCCTGCAGGCTCTGCTCTCTGTTGTCGCCGGTCGCGTGTCCTTCACCTTCAGGCTGCGAGGCCCCTGCCTGTCCATAGAAATCTGATGCCCCTCGCTCCACCTCACTCCACCTCTCTCACTCCCCTGTCTTCTCTCAGGCTCTGCCCTGTCTGTCGCCGCCGGTCGAGTGTCCTTCACCTTCAGGCTGCGAGGCCCCTCCCCCCCTCCTTCCACTTTCACCCCCAAAGGCTCTACTCAGCCTGTTGTCGACAGCCGTGTGTCGTTGACCTCTGGTGAAAGCCTGCCTCCCTCACCCCTCCACCGCCCCCTGCAGGCTCTGCCCTGTCTGTTGCTGCCGGCCGAGTGTCCTTCACCTTTGGGCTGCGCGGTCCCTGCCTCTCCATAGACACTGGTGGGTCAGGGTGCACCAGCCACCGTTGTGCATGGCACAGTGGCTCCTGGGAAGCGTTTTCCCCAGCTCAAGCAATTTTAACCGCTCATACCAGGCGCAGGGAAGGATTTTAGTAGCTAGTTTTCCCCCCGGCTCCGGCAACTTTGACCGCTCATACCAGGCGCAATTCATAGCGGGTGTTCATGTATCGCAAGCCGTTGTGCTGCTCTTGGCGAGACCTTTCCGACGCACCCCTTCAAGCCCTCTCCCAACCAGTGTGTGGTGGGTTTCTGGGAAATGAGAAATGCGGCCCTGAGCGGTATACGGCTTGCGGGAGGATCACTTGCATGGCAAGGAAGGAAAGCAAGGATGGATAGCGAAGAGGGCTATATGTCAGAACCAGCCAGTGGCCTGACATTGTGACAGCCGACCTGTTAAAGCCCTCTGGTATGAGGGCAGGGTGGGCTCCTCGGCACCCGCTCTGCCTCCGTCACCGCTTCAGTGGTGGCTAAAGTAAAGAGATGTGACAGGCCGTGCCGGGTCAGTCACACAGGGGTCTTAACTTGGTGGGTCTGCGCGCTGCGCGTCCTTGCGGGCTCTCCTGGTAGAGCCCCCCTAGACGTGTAATCTAGGTCTTAAATCACGCCCCGGGATCCTCTGGGCGCGTCCATGTAAAATCTGTGAAACCAGGGGTCTTTACCGGGTCGGGCGATTGATCTGGTCAGGCAGGTGGGGCTCATGGGTGGGGCTTATGGGCTAACGGTGGGGCTCATGGTTTTACAGGTTTTACACGTACGCGCCCGGAAGACCCCGGGGCGTGAGTTGAGGCCTAGACTTCACGTCTAGGGGGTCTCTACTTTAGTAGCCTCCTAGCTAGGAGAGCCCACAAGGCCACGCAGCACGCCAGCCTACCAGGGGTGGGGCTCATGGCCACAGCTTATGGGCTAACGGTGACGTGTTAATCGGTGGCCGATTGTTGCCACACGCCGCATGTTCTCCATGCACGCGTTCACGCTCGTGTGACCGCTCGTCTTCCTCCCCTCACCTGCCCCGCCCCCCCCCCTTCTCCCCATACACGCAGCCTGCTCCTCCTCCCTCGTCGCCACCCACATTGCGTGCCTCTCAATGTGCACCGGCGACTGCTCATCTTCCCCACAAATCCCCCCCCCTCTCCCCCTGCACCCACCACATAAATGCAGCCTGCTCCTCCCTCGTCGCCACCCACGTTGCGTGCCTCTCCATATGCACGGGCAACTGCTCATCTTCCCCACAAATTTCCCCCTCCCCCCTCTCCCCCCCCCCCACATGCAGCCTGCTCCTCCTCCCTCGTCGCCACGCACGTCGCGTGCCTCTCCATGCGCGCTCGCGACTGTTCATCTTCCCTCTCCGCCGGCATCAAGCTCATCCTGGGGCCCAGCCTCGGCGCGATGTTTACTCGTGCGGGGATGCTGAGCCCGGAGGGGCGGTGCAAGACGCTCGACGCGGGCGCAGACGGGTGAGGATCCAATCCTTTGCGTGACTTGAAATTGTGATTGCAAGTGGCTTGGAATTGTAGTGATTATTGGGGTGGCAGCGTTCACGCGCGGCGGGGCGCTGAGCCCAGAGCGGCGGTGCAAGGCGCTCGACGCGGGTGCGGATGGGTGAGGCTCCACTCCTTTGAGTGGCTTGGGATTTTGATTGCAAGTGGCTTGGAACTGTAGTGATTATTGGGATGGAAGCGTCCACGCGCGGCGGGGCGCTGAGCCCAGAGGGGCGGCGCAAGACTCTCGACGCGGGCGCGGATGGGTGAGGCTCCACTCTTTCGAGTGATTTTGTCTGGTAGCCTGGCGCACTGCGTGGCCTTACGGGCTCTCTAAGTAGAGCTCCCCTAGACTGGGCTTGAACTCACGCCCCGGGGTCCTCGCGCACGTGTAAAACCTGTAAAACCTGAGTGGTTTTGTGATTGTGATTCGGTTTGATGCGTGCCATGCCGCATGCATGCTGAGCCCAGAGAAACGGTGCAAGACGCTTGGTGCGGTCAGACTGCGTGTGCTGGGTGTGAACCAACCCTTAAACATACTCCCCTTGCACCCTTTTTAAAATCCAAACTTCTACCCTGCAGGTACGTGCGCTCCGAGGCGGCGGCCGTGCTCGCGCTGACCACTATCAACGCCGACAGCGACGGCCGCGGCGGCAGCAGCGGTGGCGGTGTGGGCGGATACATTGCCATTCTGTGTGGCAGCGCAGTCAACCAGGACGGGCGCAGCAGCGCGCTGACCGCGCCGAGCGGCCCGGCGCAGCAGGCGGTGGTGCGGGCGGCGCTGGGCGACGCGTGCGTGGGGGCGGACGCGCTCGCGCTGCTGCAGATGCACGGCACAGGTGGGCGTGCATGGGAGGGAGGGGAGGGAGGGGAGGGAGGGAGGGCGCTGCTGCACCCTCAGCTGCGTTATCAGCGCACACGCAAGTCGGCCCTTTCTGTGCAACAACGTTTGACAGTAGAAAACCTCCCGCTAAAATCTGTCACCCCCTCTTAACTCAGCTCCCGACCCTTCCCCCGCCCACCGCCACAGGCACACCTCTTGGTGACCCCATCGAGGCCGGCGCAGCAGCAGCCATACTGGTGCCAGCCGCAGGCAACCAATTCCGCTTCCTCCCCACAGAACCAGCTCCCTAGCCCAGTTCCCTCCTTGACACGACCCAATTACCACCGCAGGCACACCGCTTGGCGACCCCATCGAGGCCGGCGCAGCAGCAGCCGTACTGGTGCCAGCCGCAGGCAACCAATTCCGCTTCCTCCCCGCCAAACCAGCTCCCTAGCCCAGTTCCCTCCTTGAAACGACCCAATTGCCACCGCAGGCACACCGCTTGGCGACCCCATTGAGGCCGGCGCAGCAGCAGCTGTGCTCATGCCATCGGCCGCAGGCACACGAGGCACACGCACCACAGGGCAATGCGCCCGCCCGCTTGTTCTCGCGTCTGACAAGAGCGGTCTAGGGCACACGGAGCCAGCGGCTGGGCTCATGGGCCTGCTGCATGCTGCGGCATCACTGGTGGGTTGCTGTGCTGTTCGTTGGTGCTTGCTTGCATCTGATTGGAGAAGAGCTAAGGCACATGAAGCCTTGCCAGCGGCTGGGCTCATGGGTCTGCTGCATGCTGCGGCATCACTGGAGGGTTGCTGTCCGTTGGTAGTCGCTTGCATGTGACAGGAGAGATGGCTGGGACACACGGCGCCTAGCCAGCAACTGGGCTCATGGGCCAGCTCCATGCTGCAGCATCTCTGGGCGGGTTGCTGTCTGTTGGTAGTCGCTTACAGGTGACAGGAGAGATGGCTGGGACACACGGATCCTAGCCAGCCACTAGGCTCATGGGCCAGCTGCATGCTGCAGCATCTCTGGGTGGGTTGCTGTCCGTTGGTAGTTGCTTGCATGTGACAGGAGAGATGGCTGGGACACACAGCGCCAGGCAACTGGGATCATGGACGAGTGCATGCTGCAACATCTCTGGGTGGGTTGCTGTCTGTTGGTAGTCGCTTACAAGTGAGGAGAGATGGCTGGGACACGCGGCGCCAGGCAACTGGGCGTGCTGCATGCTGCAACATCTCTGGGTGGGTGGCTGCCTGTTGGTGCTCACTTGCATTGAAGAAGGGTGATGGGCCTGGTGCTTGCTGCGGCATCCCTGGTGGGTCGCTGCCCGCTGGTGGTCTCTTGCATCTGACAGGAGTCAGATGCAAGACCCTGGCCCTGGTGGGCCTGCTGCACTGTCGGCTGGTTGCCTTATAGATGCCGGGGGGGGGGAGGGGCGGAGGAATCCTGGGTAGCTGCAAGTGGGACAGCAAACACAGCTAGGGCACTGTCATCGGCTGCAGCTCCCTCCCTTCCACTCCAACCCAGACCTTGTCTTTTCAAATCGCCCTCTGCCCCCTCCCCACCTCCTGCCCCGAAGCGCTCCAGCATGCGCCAGCCCATCCTCTTCTTTACCGTACTGAATGACCACCCCTGCACACACATCAACACACACACACACAGACACACGTGCACACTCACGCACATGCAGCACGCCCGCCTGCACCAGCCCATCCTCCACCTCACCGCACTTGACAAAAACTCTTGCACACTCCTCAACACACACACACACACACACACACACATCAGCACACATACACCCGCACACACACGCACACACACACATACCTCAACACACACGCAGCGCGCCCGCCTGCGCCAGCCCATCTTCCACCTCACCGCACTCAACAAACACCCTTGCACACACCTCAACACACACACACACACACAAACACACGTCAGCACACATACACCCGCACACACACGCACACAAACACACCTCAACACACACGCAGCGCGCCCGCCTGCGCCAGCCCATCCTCCACCTCACCGCACTCAACGAACACCCTTGCACACACCTCAACACACACACACACACACACACACCTCAGCACACATACACACGCACGCACACACACGCACACACACGCACACACACACACCTCAACACGCACGCAGCACGCCCGCCTGCGCCAGCCCATCCTCCACCTCACCGCACTCAACGAACACCCCTGCACACATCTCAACACACACACACACACACACACCTCAGCACACCTCAGCACACATACACACACACGCATACACTCACACCTCAACACATACGCAGCGCGCCCGCCTGCGCCAGCCCATCCTCCACCTCACCGCACTCAACAAAAACCCTTGCACACACCTCAACACACACACACACACACACACTCCTCGAGACACACACGCAGCACGCACGCCTGCGCCAGCCCATCCTCCACCTCACTGCACTCTAAAAGTACCCTTGCACGCACCTCGACACACACACACACACACACACTTCAGCACACACACGCATACGCACACACACACACACACGCATACACACGCACACGCAGCGTGCTCGCCTGCGTCAGCCCATCCTCCACCTCACTGCAGTCAACGAACACGTGACAGCGGGGGAATGCGGCACCGCGCTGTCCTCCGGGGCAGCAGCAGCGCCGCGACAGGTGCAGGGCGCCACTGACGCGCGCGCCACTGACGCGCGCGCCGCAGGCGGTGGCGGCGCGGACGACGGCGCGGGTGCTGCGGTGCTGGGGGGCGTGAGCTCGTTCGCGTTCCAGGGATCCAACGCGCACGTGCTGCTGGCGGCGCCGTCCATGCTGTCGCCGTCGGCGTCGTGGCTGTCCACTGGCGGCGCTGCCGCGGCAGCCGCGCGGGGCGCGCGCCTGCGCTGGTCCCGCTCGCACATGTCCGTGCTGCCGCCGGCGCACAGCATGCTGCGCCTCGCGCGCGTGCGCGGGCCCGCCTCGCCCCTCCCGTCTGCGCCGTCCCTGGCGGGTGGCTGGCAGTGCGGCGGGGGTGATGCTGGCGCGGCACAGGTGCGCGTGCATGCATGGGGACATGGGGAAGTGGGCACGCACGGGGATGGATCCTGTGGCACGTGTACACACACGTACCCCATCGAAGGCGTACGGCTGACTGTAACATCGATCACACATATAACCTCACACCCTCACACACACACACCGCCACGCCCAGGTGGCCACGCTCGTGTTTGAGGCCGACCTTGGGCACCCGGACACCGCATGGCTGCACGACCACGTGGTCGGCGGCCGGATCATCGTACCAGGTGGGCACCCAATGCCACCTTGCTTTCCAGCCAGCTGTGATCATGCGTGCGCATGAGAAAGTGTTTCTGTCTCAGACTTTCAGTAGTGTTTGATTGATTACAGTCACACGTGACCATGGGAGTTTTCCATCCACCTAGGGGTTTAACAGACAACCACAAGGATGTCAGCGCAGGGATTGAAATGCAGTGGCTACAGGGGGGGCGACGGCAGGCAAAAGCAAGTAAAGGAGACGCGTGGTTGACAAGTAGTTGTCCACCACACGCACTGCCACACACCGCAGGTGCCTGCTACCTGGAGGTGGCGCTTGCAGCGGCGCGCCTCACGCTGCTGCCCACAACTGCGCCCTCCGCCAAGCAACAAACAAACAGCAGCCACGCGGCGGCTGCCACGGACGTCGCCCTGGTGGGCGTGTCGATTCAGGCGCCGCTGATGCTGGTGGCAGACCCCGCCGCGCCGCGGCCCGCGCTGCGCGTGGAGCTTGACCTGGGCTCGGGCGAGTTTTCGGTCACGTCGCACACTCCATCCGGCGGCAGCAGCGGCAGCAGCGGCGGTGGCGGTGGTGGCTCGGTGGTCACGCACGTGCGCGGTGCCGCGTGTGCCCTGCTGGCGCACATGACGGCTGCTGGCACTGCTGCCGCGGCGCAAACGGCAGCGGCGGGTGTGGTGCAGAGCGGTGGCGCAGCTGCGGCTGCAGCGCCGGTCGGGAGGGGGGAGCCCGGCATGGACGCATGGCGCGCACGCACGACCGTGCCGCTCGACACGCCGCGGCTAAACGCCGACCTGGCGGGCGCGGGGCTGCAGTACGGCCGTGCGTTCAGGGGGCTCAGCTGCCCGCACCGCCGCTCTGTTGGCGGCGGCAGTGGCGCTGGCGCTGGCGGCAGCAGTGGCGGCGCGTCCGTCGCGATCGGCCGTATCTCGCCGCCAGACGTCGAGGTCACCACCTGTTCTGCAAGAGCGCCAAGAGGACCAGCGAGTGGGAGTTATTTTCCAAAAAGAACTACCCCAATCTGACCCGCTTGAAGTTTCCGAATTTTACTACAACGCGTTGGTGGTCTCGCAAGGAAGCCACGCTGGTTCTGCGCCTCAAACTCCACGCTTTGTTTGAATACCTGACTCTTAGGAAGGACTGCCCCGATGAGGTGTCGACGCGCTCAAAGACGTGGGAAAAGGCTAGGCTCGTTCTGTCGAAGCTCTTGAGTTATAAGCAGGCAGTCTTTTGTTTCTACAGATCGATTTGCTGAGCCCTGTCGATAAGCTTTCCAAGGCGTTGCAGAGCAACAGCATTAAGCCCCTCGACCTGAAAAAACGTTTGACCGCCACCATTGCCCAGCTGACGTTTTTAAGAACCTAATATTTTTTTCTGCTGAGACCTGCCCAACTGCCAAGGGTCTAGTTGATAACGTCGATGATGACGGGGTGTGGACCCCGCCCACCACCTCAGGCGCCCCACCACCTGCCAAGGTCAAGTTTTTCAAGGGCAATTTCAAGATGACCACCACATACAAGTTTGCAGCAGATTTTGCTGACGCAGCCATTGAGAGCCTGAAGGAGAGGTTTTTCGACGACGACCCCTCCCTTGATATTCTGGCCTGCTTCACCATCTTTGACCCAGTTCAGTACATTGGTATGCGGCACGCAGAGCTAGATGACTTCGGCAACGATTCCTTTCAGCAGCTTCAGGACCACTTCTGGTCCGGGGATGGGCTGCCCAACTCTCCCTTCTCTGCGCGCGGCGAGTCATTCATGGCCACGCTCGACACTGAGTTCAAGCATGTCAAGACCGTCATCAAGGACAGGCTGGCGCTCACCCCCTCGGCAACTATGCTCAACCTGTGGCGCTTCATTGCGCGCAGCTCCGACTCTCTCATGGTGCCCAACATCATCCTACTCATGAACGTGTACTACGTGATGGCTCTGCACACCGCCGAGGTCGAGCGTGGCTTCAGCATCCACCGCATCCTCAAGAACCGCCTCCGCAGCCGCCTCGTGATCCTCATGGTGGACTCCCTGCTCCGCATCTGGCACCTTGCCCAGTCGTTCACCAGCCCGAGGGAGTCAGAGAACAACAGCCTGATCAACGAGGCTGCAGAGAAGCTGTCCGGTGCCTCCCTGCAGTCTCAGGGAGTCAACCCCCCCAGCCTCTTGAAGAGGCTGGTGGAGGAGGTGAGCCGCGTGCAGGTTTCGTTCCTTGATCGCGATCTGGACGAGGCTGCAAGGCTGCTGGAGAAGGAGGGGCTGGAGGACGTCGACCCGGCGGTCGCGTTTGATGTTGAGGGGAACATTGTTGAGGAGGAGGACGCTGGTGAGCCTGATGAGCTCGAGTCCGACGAAGACGACTTCCCCCTCATTGACCTTAAGAAGCGCTAAAGCCTTTGCACTGTCTACTGTTTTCCCTGTTGTCGCCTCCTGGCCCCACAGGGCACCCTCAGGGCCTGATTGATTTATTTATTTTGATTCGGAATAATTCTAAATTTGATTGATCATGGTGGTGATTTTCGCGTTGACGCACATGCAGCTAGTGGGGATGTGAGTGAGAGAGTGAAAGGGGCACTATCGTGTCTGACGTAGGTAATCTCTAAGAGAGAACGGCATGAACTGTAAAGCCACGAAGCTGTCTCTGACTCTGAGGAAGTTGTGTGAGAGACCGTATCACGGCAACAGACTACGGACAGCGGGGGTCCGGGGGCGCAGCCCCCGGGAAAAAATGGCAAGCCGATGAGTCCATGAGGCCCTCTCCTGGAAAGCCGATGAGTCAGGGAGGCCCTCTCCTGGAAAACCGATGAGTGGCATGCCCCCGAATACACCCCTGACACAAACACACACAGCTGCACACACATACGCACAGCTGCGCACCTGTGTGTCCGTGTAGTTGTGCGGCACCGCACACACACACACACACACATACACACACACACGCACACACACACAGCTGCACACACATACGCACAGCTGCGCACCTGCGTGTTTGTGTAGTTGTGCAGCACCGCACACACGCACACACATACACACACACATACACAGCTACACACACACACACAAACACATCTGCACACCTGCATGTCCGTGTAGTTGTGCGGCACCGGACACACGCACACACACACGCGCGCGCACACACACACACACACGCATGCACACACACACACACACACACACAGCTGCACCTGTGTGTCCGTGTAGCTGTGCGGCACGGCAAACGCGAAGAAGACCTCGTCCGGGCAGGGCGCGTCGAACTTGTACGAGAAGCGGATCTGGAAGTTGCCATCGGTCTCCTGCGCTCAAAAACAGACACAAAAGCATTGGCCCTAGACCAAGTGCCACCACCTAGACCCAGTGCGTGCGCGCATGTGGGGGTTAACCCTCACCCCTTCAAGGTAGCCGGCCAATGAAACTGAGTGAGAAAGGTGTCGGGCGCTAACGCCGACACATGTCGTATACATCATTACTGGTGTCAAGCAGACTG
The DNA here is from genome assembly GCA_016618255.1 of Chlamydomonas sp. UWO 241. Taxonomy (NCBI): domain Eukaryota; kingdom Viridiplantae; phylum Chlorophyta; class Chlorophyceae; order Chlamydomonadales; family Chlamydomonadaceae; genus Chlamydomonas; species Chlamydomonas priscui. The sequence continues at coordinate 30,133 of VFSX01000110.1, forward strand.
TCATATCCAGCATCATCATCAGTGCCACTGCCTAGACCCAAGTCCAGTTCTGGCCCTAATGACCACTTGTTAGTAGGGGCGGTAGCTGGGCGGTAGCTGGCCACCCACGCCCCGCCAACACACGCAACACACATGCGCACGCATCAGTGGTGTCATTAAGGAAACCAAGAATGTCCTGTTTGCCCCCGCAACATAGGAGAGAACATGCCGAATTGCCCCCGCAGCAGGCGTTTTTTTCTCCAGAAAAGTGCGAAAATCATCAAATTTCACACTTTCCGGAGCGAAATTCCCGCGATTCGCCCCCGCGGATTCCCCCAAAATCCCCCGGTTTGCCCCGTAGCGGCGGCTGCGGGGGCTGCGGGGGCGCCAATGACACCACTGGCACGCATTGCGAGTGCTGTCGTCACAGCGTGTGCCCGTGTCATTGCGTCTGTATCATTCTTGTGGCGTTCTGGTCGTGGTGGTGGCGGCGGTGTGTGTGTGTGTCTCTGTTTACCAGGGGTTTCCTTTGGGGCTGTCAGGCTGTCGGTTTTCTGGAGAGGGCCTCCCGGACTCTCCGGGTTTCTGGAGAGCTCCCCGGTTTTCCTCCGGGTCTGGCCCCCTTTTGCCCCGGACCTGCGATTATACGGCTTTTCTAAACCCCCCATTTTGCTCCCCATCGGCAAACCGCCCTTCGGGCGCTCTCCTCATCGGAGAACCTTGCTGTTAACGTGTGTACATGCGCAAGCACACACAAACCCTCAGCCCATTCAGGGCTGACTCCTACCTTCTTATATATCGTCTTGTTCGGTATGATCTCCCACTCGCGCTGCCCCGCGCGCCACACCCACGGGCGGTAGTCCTGGCTGTACAGCCGCGTCTGGCGGTTGAGGCTCATCATCGTAAGGATGAGGAAGTCGCCCTGTGATTTCACGGGGATGGGAGGGGTGGGTAGTAAGTAGTGCATGCGGCTCACGCTTGTGTAACACTTTGATGGATGGATTGATGCTGGTGGTGTGGGGGTATTGGGGAAAGGTGTGTGGGTAGGTGGGGAAAGGAAAGGAAAGGAATGGAATGGAACGGAACGGAATGAAACGGAACAGAACGGAGCGGAGTGGAATGGAATGGAAGATGAAGTCCCAATTAAGTCCAGCCTCGCAACACCCAGCACCCACCGCCGCCAGCCTTGATACCCTTCCATCCCCTCCCCCCCTTCCCAACACACCAGTGGTGTCATTTAGGAAACCGAGAATGTCCTGTTTGCCCCCGCAACACAGGATGGAACATGCCGAATTTCCCCTGCAGGAGGGCGTTTTTTCGCGGAAAGTGTGCAAATCGTCGATTTACACACTTTTCGGAGCGAAATTCCCGCGATTCGCCCCCGCAGTTTCCCCCCAAATTTCCCGGGTTGCACCCGCAGCGGCGTCTGCGGGGGCTGCGGGGGCGCTAATGACACCACTGCGACACACCCCATCACCCATTAGCAATCACCCACCGCCGCCTGCCCCGACACCCCAAAGTAGAACCAGCTTTTCATGTTGGTTTCGTACGGAGTGCCCTTGCAGTCGGACCGGGTCCAAAGCTGGAACTCCTGTTGTGGAGAGAGGGCGATGCTGAGTTTAAAAGAGAGAGGGGGCGTTGCAGCAACGGGGGCCCCATGGGGAGGGCATGGCGTGCAGGCGTCGGGGGCTCTGCCTGTCACAGTGTGTACACACGACAGCCTCGTGCGCGTAAACAGCTGGGACCCCTGTTATGGAGAGAGAGGGAGAGGGGGCCTGGCGTGGCAGCAGTGGCTGGCTGGCTGGCTGGGGGGCAAGGTGGTGCGATCATAGGGGGCCTCGGCATGTGTCGCGCAACAGCCTCGTGCACACCCACCCACCGACGCAGCGCCCTTGACCGCCTGCACATCGTTCAGGTTGGCCGAGTCGAAGTCCGCCCTGAATCTGAACTTGTCGAACTGCGCATGGAGGGAGGGCATGCAAGCAGGTCGGAGTGCCATGCAGCATGCACACACGCGTGCACACACGCATGTAAGCAGTGCCATGCAGCAGCATGCAACACAGTCCAACTGCTCGCCACAGCGTAGACACACACGCGCACCTGCCACACGCGGTCAGCACGCTCCGGTTCAGACGCCGGGGGCGTGAGCGGCAGCAGCACGCGCGCATCCTCAGCGTGAAAGCCTCCGCTCATAATTGTTTGGTCGCTCGCGGATTTCGTTCACATGCGTATCTGAAGACCCTCCGACGTCGTCACATGTGCAGCCTATTTTTTCGATTTGCAGTGTGTGTGCGCAGAGACCACAGAGACAGCAGGGGAGTTACACGCGTGAAAATGTGTCCACACTCGCCCCGTTGCACGACCGATCACGCTCAACTGATCACTTCAAGAGGCCTTCCGATATCGCGGCTGGATGAATGGCTGTGCCGTGAGACAGTGCTGATAACCTGCCAGTGGGTCTTGGTCTCTCGGTGGGTCGACACTGTGTAGGCGCGGCTGTGCAGGCGCAGGCGGCAAGGGTGTTGGGTGTGCGTGGCATGGCAGCAGATCTGCGCTGTTCGACATGCATGATCGATGCCATGCCTGCGCATCGTGAGTGTTTGTATTCTGCATGCACACGCGCATGGCCGCATGGGTCCATCGCCCATGCAAGCCCCCGTGCGTCCCACGCAGGCCCTCTGTGACCACGGAGGTGATGGCAGCCTCTGCTCGCTCACCCAGGGCAGCACGTGGCCATCACGGCATGTGAACAGCAACAGCGCAGCAACAGCGCGAGCGGCCGGCAAGGGCACCACTCAGCCCCACGCCGTGACAGCACGCCACGCAGCAGCACGCCACAGCACGCCCCCGCGACAATCAGATGATGTTCATGCCGCCGCCCGGGCAGCAGCAGCCCCTGCCCGGCGCCGGCGCTGCCGCCGCCGCTGCCCTGCAGCACGCACAGCAGCCGGGGGGCGGGGGCGCCGGCGCCGGCGCGCCTCCCGCCACGCCTCCTGGACCGGGCCTGCACCACGAGCGTTGCGGCTGCCCTGGCACGCTCGGGGACCCGGACGCTGACGCAGACGCTGCCGTCGCGTCCGCGTCGGCACAGGCGAGGAGGCATCCACACGTGGCACACACCCGCGCGCACACACACACACACACACACACACACACACACACACACGCGCGCATGCGTGTGCTGCCGTACATGCAGGCACCCACGCATGCGCACAAATGAACGCACACACTCGCACACACACACACACACACACACGCACATGCACACACACACACACTCGTACGCACACACACACACACACACACACACACACACGCACGCACACGCACACGCAGGCGTGTGTTGACACACATGCAGGCACCCACGCATGTGCACGCGTGACTACACACACTCGCACGCACACGCACGCACACATTGTGCCACCACCTTCCTAAACCCACGCCCAGCCCTTGCCCTTGCGATGACTCGTGTGAGGGACGGAATAGCCACCAGGCCGGATGCCTGCAGAAGGGGTTATTTCTGAGGCCGTCGCACCTCCGCCCCGTCTTCCTCTGCCCTGCCCCTGTCCGCCCTGTCCTTTGCCCTGTCCTCCCTGTTATCTGCTTTGCCCCTGTCCCTCCTCCGCTCTGCCCCTGTCCCTCCTCCTTGCCCCACAGCGACAGCCTAAGATATGCCGTTTCTGGTCATCAATTGAGGGATATAGAGACAGAGAGAGAAGGGGGGTGTTCCGTGAAAGAGGCCTCTCAGCGGACATACCTAGATACCCCAGCAGAGGGGTAGGCTGTCTTAAACTGTCGCCAGCAGAGAGGTAGGCTGTCTTAGGCTGTCGCCCCTCGACCCTTTCCCTCCTCTGCCCTCCCCCTCCCCCTCCCCATTCACACACACACGCACATACACACACACACACACACAGGTCGGCGACACGCTCCTGGCCAACCACTGCACGCTGCGCCGACTAAGCACGCAGCAGGCGCAGGTGTGTTTTTGATTTTTTTTTCCGCAGCCGAATTCTGCTTTGACCGCGCGTATAGTTGACCTCCCATTGACTGCTTGCTCTCATATATATAGGCCAATAAACAGCTCTTGACAAGCTCTGTCTGGCGGGCTTGTCGGACTTACAATCAACTGTATGGGGCGTCCATCCCATGCAGTGGGGGACACAGCTCTACTTGTTCCAAGGTCAACGTACAGCTGGAATACAGCCAAATAGCTGTACACAGTACTTTTGGGGGCTGTGCACGTCTACAGAGCCGAAAACAAAATCACTGTTGATTCTGCAGCCCGTTGCGCGCGCCCGCGATGGCCGTTTGGGCCCGTGTGGTTTCGCACCTTGAGGCAGAGCCCGTCGAAAATCCACCCCTAGGAGGAAATCCACCCCTAGCTTTCATCTGCCACATGTGACTTCTGATTGCGGTGGTTTGTGCGCATGGCACATGCATGGCGCGCTCCACATGGGGGAGCATGTATGCACGGCGCGAGCAGTACTGCACCACAGCCCCTCTCCCCCCTCCCCCCCCACCTCCCACGCACACGAACACATGCCCCCCTCCTCCCTCCCCTCACTCCCCTCCCACGCACAAGCACAACCACAAGAACACGCCCCCTCCTCCCTCCCCTCCTCCCCTCCCACGCACAAGAACACCCCCCCTCCCCTCCCCTCCCTGCCTGGCGCACGTGCAGGCGCAGCAGCAACAGAGGGACCCCACGCACAAGAACAACACGCCCCCTCCCGCCCCCTCCCCCCCTCCCCTTCTCCCTCCCTGCGTGGTGCACGTGCAGGCGCAGCAGCAGCAGAGTCACCCTACGCACAAGAACAACACGCCCCCTGCCCCCCTCCCCTCCTCCCCCCTCCTCTCTCTCCCTGCGTGGTGCACGTGCAGGCGCAGCAGCAGCAGAGTCACCCTACGCACAAGAACAACACGCCCCCTCCCCCCCTCCCCTCCTCCCCCCTCCTCTCTCTCCCTGCGTGGTGCACGTGCAGGCGCAGCAGCAGCAGAGACACTCCACGCACAAGAACAACACGCCCCCTCCCCCCCTCTCCCCCCCTCCTCTCTCTCCCTGCGTGGTGCACGTGCAGGCGCAGCAGCAGCAGAGACACTCCACGCACAAGAACAACACGCCCCCTCCCCCCCTCTCCCCCCCTCCTCTCTCTCCCTGCGTGGTGCACGTGCAGGCGCAGCAGCAACAGAGGGACCCCACGCCCAAGAACAACACGCCCCCCTCCCCCCCCCTCCCCTTCTCCCTCCCTGCGTGGCGCAGGTGCAGGCGCAGCAGCTGCAGATGCAGCAGATGATGGCGCTGCAGGGTCAGGGGCAGGCGCAGCAGATGCAGCTGCAGCAGATGCTGGCGCTGCAGGGGCAGGGGCCGACGCAGCAGCAGCTGCATCTGCAGCAGCTGGTGGCGCTGCAGGGGCAGGGGCAGGTGCAGACGCAGCAGCAACAGATGCAGCAGCTGCTGGCGCTGCAGCAGGGGCGCCCCCAGGGGCAGCCACAGGCAGCAGTGCAGCAGCAGCAGCAGGCGCAACAGCAGCAGCAGCAGCTACAGCAGGAGCAGGCGCAGCAGCAGCAGATGCTGGCGCTGCAGTTGCAGCACTTGCAGCAGCGGCAGGCGCAGGCAGCGGCGCAGCAGCAGGCACAGCTGCAGCAGCAGGCGCACCAGCAGGCACAGCTGCAGCAGCAGGCGCAGGCAGCAGCGCAGCAGCAGGCGCAGCAGGTGCAGCAGGCGCAGCAGCAGCAGCAGCAGCTGCAGCAGCAGGCACAGCCGCAGCAGACACAGATGCAACAGCAGCAGCAGCAGCAGACACAGATACAACAGCAGCAGCAGGCACAGCAGCAGCAGCAGGCGCAGGCGCAGCAGCAGCAACAGGCGCAGGCGCAGCAGCAGGCGCAGGCGCAGGCGCAGCAGCAGCAGCAGGCGCAGCAGCAGCAGCAGCAGGCGCAGGCGCAGCAGCAGACGCAGCAGCAGCAGACGCAACAGCTGCAGCAGCAGCACCACCAACAGCATCGACAGCAGCAGCACATGACCCATCAGGGTGGTGCGGCGCGGCGCCTACGTGTCGCGTACGTGCTGCCGCACGCGCGCGTGACGGGCGGGCTCAAGGTGTGAGGTGTGTGGGAGGGTGTGGAAGTGTGGCGTGTGGAAGGAAAAACACAAAAGAAGGGGGGCAGCAGGGGCCCCTGCAGGGGGGTGGGGTGGGGCAAGTGGTGCGGGGAGGGCTGTGCGTGCTCCGACGCGAGCTGCGAGAGCGTACGCACAGCTGCGCGCGGTACATTGCGATGAACACACACGCACCTCGCGCGTTGTTTTCGCTCGGGGGTTTTGAAGGTGGGCGTGTTGCCCCCCCCCCTCCCCGGAGGGGGCGTTGCTGCCCCCTCCTGCTGCTCGCTGCCCACGGGGGAGGGGAGCTGTCTCTGCTAAGAGGGTGTGCTGTGACCGGTGAACAGTAAAACACGCACACGTGCACACACAACGCGCGCCCCTTCTGACGCTCTCTCTCCCAGGAGGGGGTGTTGCCCCCTCCTGCTGCTCGCTGCCCACGGGGGAGGGGAGCTGTCTCTGCTAAGAGGGTGTGCTGTTTCCGGTGAACAGTAAAACACGCACACGTGCACACACAACGCGCGCCTCTTCTGCCGCCTTGGCCTGCGCGCGCGCGCGCACCACGTGGACGCGTCGCACGCGCGGCGCCGGGGAGGGCGGCGCTAGGCTCGACAATTAATTGAAACGACTGGCTATAGCAAGCTGACTGGAGGTACTAGCTCAACGCCCCCCCCCCCCCTCTCCCCCCCACACAACACACACACACGCACACACACACACACACACCGTGAGCTCCTTCTGCCGCTCGCAGCGTCCCGGGCTTTGGGACTGACCAATAGGAGGTGACTGCAATCTGCTACTCACTCAAAACGCCCCCCCCCCCCCGGGCCCCTGTCACAAACACCCCGATACATAAGGCCGACAGAGGCCAACGATGACACCTAGGACCCATTTTGGCCCCATCTGCTACAGTGGTTTTGGTCGCGTGGGCTCTTCAACCCCAGTGGTTAGGGGCGACACCTTCGACCCCAAGCGGTCAGGTGCTGATCCGCAGTGGGTACACCCAAATTGCGTTTCCTCCAAGCTCGCCGGCTCTGTGCCGTAAGTCGACTCGTGAAGTAAGCCCACGAGGCTCGTCCAATAGGATCCAAGAGGACTTGCCACCCTCAAGGACGGACGAGTGCATATAAAGGGGGAGGAGTGTCACAAGAATATACTGATGTCGTGTGTCACAAGTACACCGAATATATAGGGCCATCAGCGCGCAATCCGGGAAGGGGGCAATGTCACGAACACCCCTAAACATAAAAGGCCGACAGAGCCCAATCCAGAACCCTTATCAGGGTTCCGCCCCGGGAAGGGGGGAATGTCACGAACACCCCGATACACAAGGCCGACAGAGGCCAACGATGACACCTAGGACCCATTTTGGCCCCATCTGCTACAGCCCCCCCCCCCCCCCCCGCCGCCCCCGTGCCCCGGCCTCACAGCTGCTATGCGCACACGTGGCTCAGCTGCGCGCGCGCGGGCACCACATGGCCGCGGTCACGCGCACGGCGCTAGGCCCGACACTTGAATGAAACGACTGGCTAGCTAGCTGACTGGAGCTACCCTCTGCCCCCCCCCTCCCCTCTCCCCCCGCGCGCCTGCCCCTGCGCGCACGTGGCCCAGCTGCGCGCGCGCGCGGGCACCACGTGGTCGCGATCATGCGCGCGTTGCTAGGCCCGACACTTGACTGGAACTACTGGCTAGCTAGCCGACTGGAGCTACCCTCTGTCCCCCCCCCTCCCCCACCCCACCCCCGTGCCCCTGCCCCTGCGCGCACGTGGCCCAGCTGCGCGCGCTCGCGGGCACCACGTGGTCGCGGTCATGCGCGCGTCGCTAGGCCCGACACTTGACTGGAACTACTGGCCAGCTAGCTGACTGGAGCTACCCTCTGCCTCCCCCTCCCCCCCGCGCCCCTGCCTCGCAGCTGCTATGTGCGCACGTGGCTCAGCTCCGCGCGCGCGGGCACCACGTGGTCGCGGTCACGCGCGCGGTGCCGGGGCGCGCAGCGCGCGCGATGCCCGCGTGGTGCGGCGTGGAGGCTGACGAGGACGTTGTGCTCGCGCCTGACGAGCACCTGGCGCAGGTAAAACAGTAGGGTTTTTACAACTCACAAATAGGAGGAAATGGGGCAAATTGTGACGGTGTGAAAACTGCGACACTTTGAACTTTACAACCCCAGATCTCACACACTACTGGGTTCCTGAGAAAGGAGGCGACGGTCCCAGACAGCTGTTTCTCAGGCCTTTCCAGTGGTGTATTTGGCTTGGCAGTGATTTGACCACAGACAAAACAGGTGGCATAGGTGGCACGGGTGAAGCAGAAGGGGTCCTAGGTGTACGCTGTCGAGCCGTTGGCCCTTGTAACTGACCATGCAGCCGAGTGAAAGCGGTAGGTTGCAGCAGGCAGGCGGCAGGTCAGGCAGAGTCAGTGATTTTGTTTCCAGTTTTTTTAGTTGTTTTCTGGGAGGCAGCGCGCGGACCAACGTCCCGTTGATCGCCGCAACCGCTGCCTTAGCGTTAACCGTTGACCATCAAATATAGGTCATTTTCAAGCTCTCGACGAGATTCATTTGATGGGATCGCCAGACCATCAAGCAACTTGGCTGGTTGAGCTCTATCCGATGGGATCGTCAGTAGCCAAATGGCTCCCAATGGCTCCCAGGAGCCCAAAACAAAATGACTGGGCAGAGTGGTGCGGCGTGGAGGCTGACGAGGTCGTGTGGTGCTCGCGCCCGACGAGCACCTGGCACGGGTAAAACAGAAGGGGTCCTAGGTGTACGCTGTTGAGCCGTTGGCCCTTGTTACTGACCATGCAGCCGAGTGAAGGCGGTAGGTTGCGGCAGGTCAGGCAGAGTGGTGCGGCGTCGACGCTGACGAGGAGGGCTGTGGTGCTCGCGCCCGACGAGCACCTGGCGCAGGTATTCTATACCAAAAAAAGGCCAAAGGAGTCCGAAGAGGACGGGGTAGGCAAAGTATGACAGGGGCAAATTTTGAAAAAATCCTTTGTCCCAGCTGATCAACTGCTGCGTGGCTGTGAGCCTGCCCCCCCCCCCCCCTGGACTTGAGAGGTCCCTTAACCCTAAATCCCTGAACCCTGAACCTTGAACCTCTTAAACCTGAACCCTGAGCCTCTTAACCTCTGAGCCCTTAACCCTGAACCCCTAACCCCTAAATCCCGGACCCCTGAACCCTAAACCCCAAACCCTGTGCGCCGCAGGTCTACCCGGGTGTGGGCTCGCTCGACGTGGTCGTCGCGGGCATGTTCCAGCAGGTGAGAAAAAACCTAGCGGTGCCTTTTTTTCTCCACCACTCCTACCGCTCTCTCCGCCTATCACAGACTGTAATATCCATCATCATCATCACCTAGTGTGACGACGACGGCAACGACGATGATGACGGGCATGTTTCAGCAGGTGGGGAAAAGCAGCGGTGTCATTTGCTCTCCACCACTCCTATCTCTTTCTCCATTTTCATCACCTATTATGACGGCGACGTGCCTCGGTGCATTCACACCTCTCGGAAGCTTTCGGAGACGTGATTAGATGCGAGCTTGCATTTCCGGCGTCTGGCGGGACTCTCCTCCTTTCCCACCACGGCTCCCCTGACCAGGCCCCCCCTGGGCCCCTCTCCAAGGCCTCGCCACGCCACCTAGTCGCAGGGCATGTTTCAGCAGGTGACACGAAATCCTGTGACGAGGGTTTCCATGGTTCAGGTTTGGTTTTGGGGTCGCCCTCCCCCTCTGCCCCTCTCCCTCTCCCTCTCCCTCTCCCCTCCCCCTCCCTCTCCACGCCCACGCCCACTGAACTTCTTAGCCGCGTACACACATGCACGCCCAGATCCCAGAGCTGCTCCTCGGCCTCCCCCCCACCGTTCCACTCGTGTACTATGAGCAGGGACACGAGTGGCTGTTTGGAGACGCCAACACAGGTGTCTGACAGACTGTGAAATTGACCCCCACACGCACGCCACGCACACGCTCACTCACACGCCCAGGTCCCCGAGCTGCTCCTCGGCCTCCCCCCCACCGTTCCACTTGTGTACTACGAGCAGGGCCACGAGTGGCTGTTTGGAGATGCACAGCGCTTCCAGGAGCTGCACGGGTACGCCGCGACCGACGCTCTCTTCCACGCGGTGGGTGTTGGCAGTGATAGGGGTTACAGGAGGGGTCTAGAAAGGTACAGAAAGAAAAAACTCCTCATGGGTCGCGGCCCTGCAGATGTGCCTCGCCGCGGTCAGCGAGCCCCCTCCCCCATCCACACTCTCACACACGAACACACACGCACACACGCAGGTCATGGCCCTCCCGATGTGCCTCGCCGCGGTCAGCGAGCGCGCGGCGTCCGTGCTGAGGACCCAGTTTGGGCGCGCGCCCGCGATGCTCGTCCCCGGCGGCGTCGACACAGACGCGTTCCGGCCGCGCGCGCGCGCGCCGCCGCGGTCGCTGCTGTCGCCGCCGCTGGCTGCACCCGGGGGCGGCGGCGGCGGTGCGCCGCCGCCGAGCGCGCGGGCGGGTGCGGCCGCGGCGACGGCGTGTGGCGGAGGAGGGGGAGGCGGTGGCGGCGTGCACCTGGAGTCGCACCGCCCGTGGCTCGACGCCGGGCTGCCCGCGCCGACGAGCGTCGTGCGCGGCCCATCGCCGCCAGCGCAGCAGCAACAGCAGCAGCAGGGCTCGGCCGGCACCGCCGCCGATGGCGCCCGCGTGCCGCCGCAGCAGCAGCAGCAGGGGGCAGGCGCCGATGCCGAGTGCGTATCGCCGCCTGACACCCGCATGCCGCAGCAGCAGCCGGGGGAAGCCGCCGATGCCGCGAGCAAATCGCCGCCCGACACTCACATGCCGCAGCAGCCGCAGCAGCAGCACAGCTCGGCCGCTGCCGACGCCGCATGCATGCCGCCACCTGACACCCGCACGCCGCAGCAGCAGCAGCTTGGTTCCGCCACCACCACCAGCGCCGCTGACGACGCACGCCTGATGCCGCCGCCGCCACTGCCGATGAAGCACCCCGCAGCCGCCACCGCCGCGCCGGCCGCACGCGCCCCGCTGCTACTGCAGCAACAGCAGCAGCAGCAGAACGGCGCGGCCGCGACTGTCACTGACGACGCACGCATGCCGCCGCCGCAGCCGCAGCTGCACAGCTCAGTCGTCACGGCCGCGCCGGCTGCACGTGTGCCGCTGCTGCAGCACGCCTTGGCCGCACACGTTCCGCTGCTGCTGCAACAGCAGCAGCACTCCTCCGCCGCGCGTGTGCCGCTGCTGCAGCAGCACCAGCAGCAGCAGCTGCAGCACGGCTTGGCCGCCACCGTCAGTGACAACGCACGCATGCCGCCTCCGCAGCCGCTGCTGCTGCTGCAGCAGCAGCTGCAGCAGCAGCAGCACCACCACCACCACCACCAGCTGCACCACCTGCAGCAGCAGCAGCAGCACCAGCAGCAGCAGCGGCAGCTGCAGCAGCTGCTGCTGCAGCACCAGCAGGAGCAGCAGCGGCAGCGGCAGCTGCTGCAGCAGCAGCTGGAGCAGGAGCAGGCCTCCCGCCCGCGCGTGCTCCTCGTCGGCGACCCCGGCCTGCGTCTCAAGGGCTTTGACGTCGCGATCGACGCGCTGTTAAGGACAGCTGAGGTGATGGGGTGCGGGCAGCCGAGGCAGCCGGTGGGCCAGGTGCCACAGCAGCACCAGCACCAGCACCAGCACCAGCCAGGGGTCGGCGCCGCCACCGCCACCGTCCCCCCGCTGCTCGTGACGTGGGTGTGCCAGAGGCTGCCGCCCCCAGAGATGCTCGCCCCGTTGCTGGCCGCACACCCAAGCCGCATCCAGCTCGCGCTGTACGTGTCGCCGGCTCAGGTGCGCGTGTGTGTGTGCGTGTGCGTGTGTTTGTGTGTGTTTGTGTGTGTGTGTGTGCGTGTGTGTGCGTGTGTGTGCGTGCGTGTGTGTGTGTGTGTGTGTTGATGTCCCGCTGCGGGCCGCACACCCCAGCCGCATCCAGCTCGCGCTCTACGTGTCCCCGGCTCAGGTGCGTGTGTGTGCATGTGCATGCACGCGCGTGTGTGTGTGTGTTTGCGTGCGTGTGCGTGTGCATGTGTGTGTGTGTGTGTGTGTGTGTGTTAATGCCCCGCTGCTGGCCGCACACCCCAGCCGCATCCGGCTCGCGCTCTACGTGTCCCCGGCTCAGGTGCGTGTGTGTGCATGTGCATGCGCGCGCGTGTGTGTGTGTGTGTGTTTGCGTGTGTGTGCGTGAGTGTGCGTGTGCATGTGTGCGTGTGTGTGTGTGTGTGTGTGTGTGTGTGTGTGTGTTGATGTCCCGCTGCGGGCCGCACACCCCAGCCGCATCCAGCTCGCGCTCTGCGTGTCCCCGGCTCAGGTGCGTGTGTGTGCATGTGCATGCACGTGTGTGTATGTATGTGTGTGTGCATGTGTGCGTGTGTGTGTGTGTGCGTGTGTGTATGTTGCTGCCCTGCTGCTGGCACAGCCCAGCCGCATACACAGCTCGAGCTGCATGCGCCCTGCACATACAAGCACAACAAGCACAATACACACACACACACACACACACACCTCTGCACATGCACACACACACACACACACAAACACCTGCACATGCACACACACACACACACACACACACACGCACGCACACACATACACACGCACGCGCACACACACACACACACACACACACGAGCAGGCCGACCTCCCCCGCCTGTACGCCGCACATGACGCGCTCCTCTTCAACACGCACACACGCACGCACACGCACACACACAAACACATGCACATGCACACACACACGCACACACATACACACGCACGCACACACACACACACACGAGCAGGCCGACCTCCCGCGCCTGTACGCCGCCCACGACGCGCTCCTCTTCTCCTCCCACTATGAGGCGTTCGGTCTGCCACTGCTAGAGGCCATGGCAAGCGGTGAGGCATGCAGAGGGGAGGGGGGTTGGGGAGGGGGCTCCTGGGTTGGTGCGCTCCTCTTTGCCTCACACTATGAGGCTGCCGCTGCTGGAGGGCGGCGGAAGTGGCAAGGCACATGCAGAGGGGAACAGGCGTTTGGAACGGGACGTGGAAGGCCCCCTGCCTCGGCGGGGCAGCGTCGCACGAGCAGTTACAGTTACATCGGCTTTCCAGCAAAGACTACCTCTAGTCCTAGTACCATCGCCTAGACCCAAGTCCAGTTCTGGCCCTAACAATTACTTGTGAGGGGCGGTAGCCACCAGCCGGCTGCCTGCCAACGTGTAGTCCCAGAGCAAAAAGGAGAGCTATTGTGCGACGCCTCCAAAATAGGTCCTAACTGCTTCCAGGGGATAGGGGGTCAAGTGGCGCTTGCCAATCTACTTGACCGCCGTGGTGGAGGGGCCGGCGCCTGAGGGGCAGCCGGACCGTACACCACGGCTCTCCACCCGACCCTATCCTGAGCACGCTCAAACGCCGTGTCCGAAAAAGTCTTCCAATCAGAACGAGTGCCACTAGTTTCGCCTAGCTGCTGAATCAGTAGCTTAAGAAAATAGTGTCGGGAGGAGGCTGGAGGCCGGCCTTGCTGCCGAGCCACATCCATTGCGCAGTCAAAAGTCGTACGAGGAAGACGAGAAGCCGGCATGCGCATCACATGGCCTAGCCACTGCATTGATCGCTTTGCCACAAGGCTCTCAATTGGCTCAGTGTCGCACGCCTGCCGAATATAAGTTAATCTGTGCCGGTCGACCAGGCGCACACCCAGAATGCGACGAAGGCAGTTAGAGTGGGCAACCTCCAATCGAGTCAGTTGTGTTTTAGTAGGGGCCCATGTTTCGCAGCCGTACAGAAAGTGGGGCAGCACGAAAGTGTTGTAAACCCGCATCTTAGACTGCACTTGCATCTTCTTGCTGGCCCAAATCTTATCAAAAGACGCAAACACGCCCAGCGCGCGACCGACACGCACACCGATCTCCTTTTCCACACCACCACTCTGGGTTATCCAACTCCCTAGATACTTAAATGCAGAGACGGTCTTCACTTCACCACCAGTCAGCGCAAACGTGGGCAGATCCGCGTCAAAATCTGCTGGCAAAATCATCACTTCTGTCTTGGCGGCGTTGATTTGCATGCCAAAGCTAGAGGACACTTTGTCAAGGATTTTCAGCATAAGCGCCAACTGAGCTGGGTCATGCGAGAACAAACATAAATCGTCGGCATACATCAGCATTACTATGCGCTCAACCGACGACGACAACACAGAGCCGCCGGCTCGGGTCACGACTGACACGCCAGCCCCCTCTGGCATCATGTCTAGCGCCTTTTTCACTATGTGGTCAATAAAAACATTGAACAACACAGGAGCAATGACGCACCCCTGTCGCACACCAGACGACACGGGGAATTCGTGCCCGATTTTCCCAGCCAGCCGCACGGCAGCTGCGGTGTTGGTGTGAAGATCCTCCAACAGATCAATAATGTGCGGATGAACACTATATAATCTAAGGACTCTCCACAGTGCCGCACGGTTTATGCAATCGTAAGCTTTAGAATAGTCGACAAATGCCACAGCCATGCATTGTTTGTACTCGGCATGTGCCGCGCTCAGCGAGCGCAGAGTAAAAATCGCATCAACAGTGCCTCTGCTTTTTCTGAAACCACACTGAGCCTCATGCAACTGACCATCAACCTGCGTGGAGACGCGGTGCAGAAGTATGGCAGCGTACACTTTCCCGGCAATAGAGAGAAGGCTTATACCGCGGTAGTTACCAGGGGAGTCACGCGGACCCTTCCCCTTATATAACGGTGTGATAATAGCAGTTTTCCATTCCCTCGGGGCTCTCCCCGACCGCCATACGGCGATGATGACCCGGTGGAGCCATGCGATGGCAGGTGGGCACCGCAACAGCATGGCGTCCAGCTGGTCACCGCCCGGAGCGGCGGCCGAGCGCAACGCTCGCACACACGCCTCCGTCTCAGCCAGGTCAGGGGGGCGCCCGTGCGCCTCGTCCACCTCTGTGGCGCGTGTGAGCTCAAACGCCGCTACATCGTTCTCCAGCTGGTTCAGGGTCTCGTCGCTGAGCTTGGTCTCCCCGCCATATAGCTTGTCGAATGACTCTGTCATGGCCTTCAGCACCCCGTCTGGACCGCTGTGCAGCGCGCCCGAGACGTCCCGCATGGCAGGTGGGATCTGATGGCTGCGGCTGCGGCCCGCCAGCCTGTCGCACGCGCGCGCAAACTGGCGCAGATTCTTCTTGCGTAGCATGTCTTGCGCCTCCGCCACCTGCTGGCCGATCCACCTCTCCCTGTCTCTCTGCACAGCTGCGTCGGCCGCGCGGTTGGCGCGGTTGCGCTCTCGTTTGGCAGCAGCAGACTTGCTCCTGAGCCATGCCGTGTGCGCGCGCTGTCCATGAGCCGGAGGGTGCGCTGCGACAGAGTGAACTGCCAGCCGCGCCGCCGGCGGCTGCCGCGTGGAGCGAGGTGGTTGGTGGCCACCTCGCGAATGGCAGCAGCCATCGCGTCGTACTCCGCCTGGGCATCAGCGCCCTCGGGCGGCACGGCCTCCAGCAGCCCAAAGCGATCGGACAGCTGGAGGTTGAACTCACGACGAACAGCCGGGCGCCGCAGTTGTGAAGAGTCCCATGCGCGCCGCTGAGAGCCGCCTGCATGGCGGGGGGCTCGCATGCGGAGGCGCATGGACAGTACCACCATGCAGTGATCGCTGTCCCAGGTTGGGCTCCTACGCACCCTACAGTCTGTCACCGCATGCATGCGGCGGCGCGCGACCAGGATGTAGTCCTTGTCGCACGAGCAATCGGCTCTTTACCTCGCACTGCGAGGCGCTTGGTCTGCCACTGCTGGAGGCCATGGCGCGCTCCGTGGCAAGGCATGCAGAGCGGAAGGAGAAGAAAAGGGAAAAGAAGGAGACGGGGAGGGAGAGGGGAAGGAGAAGAAGAAGGAGATCAGGGGAGAGGGGGGAGGGGGGAAGAGAAGGGGGAGGCCTCCTGGTTTGGTGCTCTCCACGTTTCACTACCGAGGCGCTGGACGTACCACTGCGTTGCCACGCAAACGCGCACACACACGCACATCCGCACTACCACCGCCACCACCACCTGGACAACGCGCGCGCACACACACACACACACACACACGCCACCATCACCACCACAACATCAACAAAAGCAGCAGCAGCAACAACAACAACAACAACAACAACAATAACAACAACAACAACACGCGCGCCACACACAGGGCTCGCTGTGGTCTCCACCGCGTGCGGCGGCCCCTCTGCATTTGCGACCCACGGAGCCGACTGCCTGCTATCCCCCACAGGCGACGCGGCCGCGCTCTCTCGCCACCTGTCGGCGGTACGTTACTCTGGATTCAAACCCTAGAGCCCTTGAACCCTAACGAGCAGTGGACGGTGGAGGGGGTGGCGGCGGGCACGGCGCCGGCTGCCTGCTGTCCCTCCCCCCCCCCCCCCCCCCCCCCGCGACGCGGCCGCGCTCTCTCGCCACCTGTCGGCGATGCGTGGCCCTGGATTCAAACCTCAGCTAGAACCCTACAGAGCAGGGGGGGGGGCCCTCTGCCTTTGCGACCCACGGAGCAGACTGCCTGCTGTCCCCCCCTGGCGACGCGGCCGCGCTCTCTCGCCACCTCTCGACGGTGCGTGACTCTGGATTCAAACCCTAGAGCCCCGGAACCCTAAAGAGCAATGGAGGGTGGAGGGGAGGGTGGCAGGCACGGCGCCGGCTGCCTGCTTTCCCTCACACACACACACACACACACACAACCGGCGACGCGCCCGCGCTCTCTCGCCACCTGTCGGCGGTGCGTGGCTCTGGATTCAAATTTCAGCTAGAACCCTACAGATCAGGGAGGGGGGGGGAGGGGGGCGGCCCTCTGCGTTTGCGACCCACGGAGCTGACTGCCTGCTGCCCCCCCCCCCCCCTTCCACCCTGGCGACGCTCTCGCACTTTCTCGCCACCTGTCGGCGGTGCGTGGCCCTGGATTCAAATCTCAGCTAGAATCCCACAGAGCAGAGAGGAGGGGGGGGGGGGGCTCTGCGTTTGCGACCCACAGAGTCGACTGCCTGCTGCCCCCCCCACTCCCCCCTGGCGACGCTCTCGCGCTTTCCCGCCACCTGTCGGCGGTGCGTGGCTGAGAGTTTGAACCTTATATAACCCCGATAAACCCTTAAGGGCAGAGCGGGGGGGGGGGGGGCGACAGCACACGGCGGCGACTGCCTGCCTCCTGCCCCCCCCTCCCTGGTGCCAGCTTCTACATAGCTACCACGATGCTGCTGCCGTACGTATACCAGGCGTCCGACGGACTGTAAAATCAATTCCACGCACGCAGGTGCTGGCGAGCCTCGAGCTCTGCCTGTGCGCTCGGTGACGCGGACACGCAGAGCGCATCGATACGAGTGATGCGTGCCCCCCACCCCACCCCACCCCACACACACACACACACTCGTTTGACGCCTAATTTACACGCTGCGTGCGCGCACGCGCACGTGTGGCGATCCCGGAGCTCTGTCCCCGCGCTGAGGGACGCGCAGATCGCATCAATACCCCCCACCACCCCCCCGCCCTAAACCTTGTATACATACGTACACGCGATAGCTAGTCCCCCTTCTTGCCCCCCCCCCCCTTCAACCTTTCTATGTACACATGTGCTGTGCGCGTAGGTCCTGGTGAGCCCGGAGCTCTGCCGCGCGCTCGGTGACGCGGGCGTTGCGACCGCGGCACGCCACAGGTGCGCCTTAAGGTTTAGGGTTTAGGGTTTAGGGTTAGCCTTAGGGTCTACGCGCCACAGGTGGGCTTAAGGTTCAGGGTTTCCACCCCCACGCAGCCAGTCTGGCCGTGTCGGGCAGCGCGCCCAAGCAGCTGCTGCGCAACTGCTGCCCGACTGCTGCCTAGCTGCCCGCTGCTCGCATGGTCACACCGCGCGCCTCACCCAATGTCTGGACAAGCACACACACACACACACACACACTCATACATACACGCGCACACAAACTTACACACACACACACACTAACACACACTCACACACACACACACACACTCACACACACTCACACACACACACAAACACACACACGCGCGCACACACGTCTTGTCCCCACACGCAGCCTGACTGTATCGGGCGACGCGCTCGAGCAGCTGCTGGTCGCGGCAGCAGGTGCGTGCTGTGCCGTGCTGTGCTGTGCTGTGCTGTGCCGTGCTGTGCCGTGCTGTGATGTGCTGTGCTGTGCTGTGCTGCTGGTCGCGGCAGCAGGTGCGCGCGTGCTTGGGGCGCGTGCTTGGGGGCGCATGCATGGGAGCATGTGTTTGGGGTCAAGGCAAGGTTACTTAACGCCTTATCATTTAGGGCTGAGGTGGTGCGCGGGGCATCTGAAAAGGAAGCCCAAGACCCGCAACCTGCAACCCTGAGCCCTAAACCCTTGACTTTGAAACCCTTAACCCTGAACCCTAAACGCAAACCTGCAAACCCCCTCGCCAGGTGCGGGCGGCGAGCTTTCGTCGCTGCGCACGCACCCGATGGTCGCGGCCGCTGCGCGGCGCGCGTGCATGCGCGCGATCGCCGCCGGCGCGCTCGCGGCGGCGGGGTGCCCAGCCGACGACGAGGACGAGCCCATGGGGTCGGAGCTGGGCGTGGGGGGGCCTTAGCCTGGCGGTGTGGGGGTCTTGTGGCTGGCGGTGCGCGCGTGCGTGCGGGGGCCTTAGCCGGCGGTGGTGGCGGCGCGCGTGTGTGTGCGCGCAGCACGGCGGCGTCGGGGGGCCCTGCCGACGATGATGATGATCCCATGGGATAGTAGCTGGGCATGGGGGGCCCTTAGCCGGCGGTGGTGACAGCGCACTTGCGTGCGCGCGATCACCGTGGCTGGGTGCCCTGCTGACGTGGAGGACGACCCCATGGGGTCGGAGCTGGGCGTGGGGGCGGGCCTTAGCCTGGCGGTGGGGTGGGGGGGCTTACGGCTGGCGGTGCGTGCGGGGCCTTAGCCGGCGGTGGTGGCGGCGCGCATGCGTGCGCGCGATCGCCGCTGACGTGCTCGCTGCGGCGGGGTGCCCTGCCGACGCGACGATGCCATGGGGGGGTGGGGGCGATGCCATGGGGGGCTCGGAGCTGGGCGGGTGGGGGCGTGCGTGCATGCGTGCGATCGCCTTGGCCCGGTGGTGGCTGGCGGTGGTGGCGTGCGTGCGCGCGATCGCCGCTGGCGCTCTGGGTGCTTTGCCGACGGTGCGCACGAGGAGGAGCAGCCGATGGGGCCGCAGCCGGCGCGCGGAGCCAAGCCAGGCGTGGGGTGGGGGTGGGTGGGGGGCAGCTTGCAGTGGTGGCGGCGCGCGCGTGCAGGGACACATCCCGTGGGGTCAAAGCGAGCCGGCGTGCAAGGCCGAGCCGGGCGTGGGGGCCTTCTCGGGTCGATGTGGGTGTGCGTGCGAGCGGATGCTTGCGGGTTCTTGTTTTCTGAAGGCTGATGATTTTTGTGGACAATTGTTTGCAGCGGCTCCAGGTCTGGGGGCAGAGCCTGGGCTGTTTGGTCTTGGATGGCTCTGGGTATTTTCCAAAAAAGGCAAAATTGCCTGAGGCCCGAGGCAATGTTTTTTGGCACGCTCTCCTGGGGGGGGCCTTGACCCACCTTTTTTTGTTCACAACGCTGAAGAAGTCAGTTGTCAGCGTTATGATGTAAAGCTTTGGCCATAAATCGAGTTGTTCACACTCTCACACGTCACAGTAGATACGCCAGCATTGACCGCCGACACGACGCGGATGATGCGCAGGATGTGGATGTGCTGGCACGCCTGCGGAACGAACATGCTGGCATGCTGACAGGGGGGGACGACGACAACATCACCAGCTTCCGTAAGCTTCTCTGGCACCAGCAGAGCCCTTACCGATTCTGGAGATCGGGTCCACGGTACTGCATGTAGGAAAGCGGGAGCAGAGAAAGACAACGCGGCAGTATTGGGAGACGAAAAGGTTAGGAAGTTACGAGGCGAAAAGGCATCGGGCACATGGAAGTCAGAGCAGCACTTGTGCGTGCAGCTGTTTATAAGGCCGCTCCCAGCCGAGTGCTGCGGAGCCACACACACAGCTGACACTATCACGGGAGCTGTTTTTTTTTTACAGATTTTACACGAACGCGCCTGGAGGACCCCCGTGTGACTGGCCTGGATCGGCCTGTCACATCTCTAACCGGCTGTAGCACCCCGCGGCATGAGTTAAGGCCTAGACTACACGTGTAGGGGAGCTCTACCAGGAGAGCCCGCAAGGCCATGCAGCGCGCCAGCCTACCAGCGAGACACCACGGGAGCTGTATGTGTGGACGATCGCGAGTGCAGCGACAGCTCCCGACAGCGACAGCTCCCGACAGCGACAGCTCCCGACCGCTGACAAGACGGCCTCACGCCAGCCTCTCCGCTCTTTGAGGATGCCGCCAGGGCGCGCCTCCTCTTTCTCATCAGAGCGGGGCGGACGTCCACAGCTTGGTCACGGTGCCGCACAGCTCCTTCCGCACCTTGCGGCAGGGGGGGCGGGGACGGGGAGGGGTTGCAGGCGGGCCATCACCTGCAGCCCCGGGACTGCCTACCACAATCCCAACTCCTGAGACGCGCAAGTCAAGGCGGTCACAACGCCCGAGGCGGTCGGGGGTTCGCCTCAGGCGGCAATGGGCACCGTAGGCGGACGGGGTGGCGCCTGAGGCGGTTGGGGGTGGCGCCTGAGGCGACGCCTCATCATCTGCGCAAGTGAAGGCGGCACCTGATGCGCCGCCTCAGGCGTTGAGAATGTGTTAGGGCTGCCGAGCCGTGTCGACGAGCCTCGTGTAGTGGAAGACGTGGAGGTGTGTGTGACAGTGTGGCTGTGTGATATTGGTGACAGCCAGGGAATTCTTAGGGGTAGGGGATCCTCGGACGGTTAGAGGCATGCATGCGGAAAGTCGCAATCACTCACTTTGTGTTGCTCAACCTGGTGCGAGGAATTTCCAAGGGTTCTGATCAGAGGCACGCTCTGGTAGCCCGACTGTCTGTCTGTCTGTCTGTCTGTCTGTCTGTCTGTCTGTCTGTCTGTCTGTCTGTCTGTCTGTCTGTCTGTCTGTCTGTCTGTCTGTCTGTCTGTCTGTCTGTCTGTCTGTCTGTCTGTCTGTCTGTCTGTCTGTCTGTCTGTCTGTCTGTCTGTCTGTCTGTCTGTCTGTCTGTCTGTCTGTCTGTCTGTCTGTCTGTCTGTCTGTCTGTCTGTCTCTGTCTGTCTGTCTGTCTGTCTGTCTGTCTGTCTGTCTGTCTGTCTGTCTGTCTGTCTGTCTGTCTGTCTGTCTGTCTGTCTGTCTGTCTGTTTGTCTGTCTGTCTGTCTGTCTGTCTCCCCCCCCACACCCATTTCACGTTTTACCCACACAACGGGGGACTCACACAACGGGGGACTGTGCTGGGGGGCTGTGTGTGCAAGCCTTGCTGGCTAGCTTTCGTGTCTTTCCTCAGGGTTTAGAGGCGCTCCCGTTGTGTTCTCTCCGTTTTGCATGGAATTGAAAAATATACATGCGTTGTATCTTCTTAAAGATAGAGGAGACAGAGGTATAGAAGATATCCGGGGTTTGTGTGGAACGGTGACCCACGGACAACCAGGGGACGTGCGTACAATCCACCTAACGCTCGACGGAACAATTGAAATCCCCCCTCGCACAAACACAACTGTGCAGTTGTTCACTGTGCGTTCACGTACGTACTCTCTGATCTCCGGAAGGCCTTTTCCCACATCATCTATCACATCATCTTTGCCATCATCTACAGCACAGTGTAAGTTTGCCAAGGCGTGAAACATCTGCAGGTGGGCGTGAGCATTGGGGGGGGGGGGGCAAGCGCTACCGCTCAAGGTGCTGGTCATGCATGCGGACGCATGCATCCATGCAGGTGGTCAACGCGCATGACGCAGTGTGACAGCACAGTGCGCGCATGTGCATGCGCATGCGTGCATGCGTGCCTCCCACAGCGCGCCAGCCGTTTCAATGGCGGCCGCGCCGCTCGCGCTCACACACGCGCACGCACGCCCACTCGCACGCGCCGTGCGCATCCGCATGCCAGCTGCACAGCTGACCCCGCGACGGCATCCACGCCGACCCCGCCGCCGTGCCCCGACGCACACACGCTCGCACGCACGTCCCTGCATGCGGCAAGCTGCCGCCCCTGCGGCTCATCACATACACACACACACACACAAATGCAGCAGCTCGGGGGGCAGGCTCACACACCGACACACCCGCCCCCATGGCATCCCCGCCGCCCCCGCCGCCCTGCCCCGAGGCTGCTGCTGCGGCGAGCCTGCAGCGCCTGCCGCAGCTGGCGCTGGAGTGCACAATGACATACCTGCGCGGGGCTGACCTGGCAGGTGTGTGTGTGTGTGTGTGTGTGAGACTGCAGCGGCTGCCGCAGCTGGTACTGGAGTGCGCAATGGCATGCCTGTGCGGGGCTAACCTGGCAGGTGTGTGTGTGTGTGTGTGTGTGTGCGTGTGTGTGAGAGCCTGCATCGCCTGCCGCAGCTTGCACTGGAGCGTGCAATGACATGCCTGTGCGGGGCTGACCTGGCAGGTGTGTGTGTGTGTGTGTCTGTGTGTCTGTGTGTGTGTGTGTGTGTGTGTGAGCCTGCAATGGCTGCCGCAGCTGGTACTGGAATGTACAATTGCATGTCTGCGGGGGGGCTGACCTGGCATGTGTGTGTGTGTGTGTCAAGGTGTGTGTGTGAAGGTGTGTGTGTGTGTGTGTGTGTGTGTGAGCCTGCAGCGGCTGCCGCAGCTGGTGCTGGAGTGCGCAATGGCATGCCTGCGCGGGGCCGACCTGGCAGGTGTGTGTGTGTGTGTGTGTGTGTGTGCGTGTGTGTGAGCCTGCAGCGGCTGCCGCAGCTGGTGCTGGAGTGCGCAATGGCATGCCTGCACGGGGCTGACCTGGCAGGTGTGTGTGCGTGTGTGTGTCTGTGTGCGTGCGTGTGCGTGTGTGTGTGTGTGTGCGCGTGTGTGTGTACAGGCATTGCCGGCGTATGCGGCTCGCGCTCATATAACGCATGGTCGGTTGGTTGGTTGTGTGTGCGTAGGAGATCGTGTGTGTGGTGGTCGATTGCACAGTCTGCTGGACGCCTCTTGACGCTGTATTCGACGTGCGCGTCAAACCCCATGATGACATGCAGCCGCGCGCGCGTCGTGCCGGACGCTGCGCGCCGCCGCCGCCGCCCCTGCCCCGCGCCGGCTCATAAACCCCTAAACCCCTAAAACCCCAAACCCACAAACCCCTAAACCCCTGACCACCAAAACACGCTGCGCAGCCGCGCGCGTGTCCTGCCGGGCGCTGCGCCATGCAGCCGACGCCGCTGCCCCCCGCTGGCTCATAACCTCTAAACCCCTAACCCACAACCCCCTAAACCCTGAACCCCCGACCCCAGAAACACCCTAACACCGTGCAGTCGCGCGGGCGTCCTGCCGGACGCTGCGCGCCACCGCCGACGCCGACGCCCCGCGCCAACTGTCCCTCGACCTTGACACGCCGTCGCAGCGGCTCCCAACTCAACCTCAAACCACCGGCTCCTAACTAAACCCTCGACCCCAGCACACGCTGCCGCGCGCGCGTCGTGCCGGACGCTGCGCGACGCCGCCAACGCCCCTGCCCCCGCGCCGGCTCATAACCTCTACTAAAGCCCTAAACCCCGAATCCACAAACCCCTAAACCCTAAACCCCTGACCCCAAAACACGCTGCCGCGCAGCCGCGCGCGCGTCCTGCCGGACGCTGCGCGCCGCAGCCGACGCCGCCGCCCCGTGCCGGCTATCCCTGGACCTCGACATGCCGCCGCAGCGGCTCCTACTGACTAAGCCCCAGCAAAAACCAAGCCACCGCCTCCTACATGGACTCTCAAACCCCAAACCCCGAAACATGCAGCCGCGCGCGTGCCTGCTGGACGCTTCGCGACGCCGCCGACGCCGCCGCCCCCTGCCGGCTCATGATCTCTCAACCCCTAAACCCTGAGCCCACAAACCCCTAAACCCTAAACCCTTGAACTCCGAAACATGCAGCCGCGCGCGCGTCCTGCCGGATGCTTCGCGACGCCGCCGACGCCGCCGCCCCGCGCCGACTGTCCGTCGACCTCGACACGCCGTCGCAGCGGCTCGCGGAGCTGGCGCGCGTGGCTCGCGCGGCGGGCGCGCGCGGTGGCGGCGGCGGCGGCGCGCGCGGGGGTGGCGCGTGGCGGGTGCAGGAGCTTCGGTTGCGCGGCGGCAGGGTGGGTGGTGTGTGTGGTGTGTGGAGGGGTGGGGTGGAGTGGGGTGGGGTGGGAGGCGAGGGCAGGGTGGGGTGGGGTGGGGGTGGGGGGTGGCGGTGAGGGGGTGCAGGGTGGGGGGAGAGGGGGAGGGACGTGGCTGGAGTCGCGCGTACAGACCCATGTTGGTGTGGAGGGATGAGGGGAGGCGAGGGTGTGTGTGTGGGGGAGTGTGTGCGTGTGTGTGTGTGGGGGGGGGGGGCAGGTGACCAGTCGAGAGCGAGGCATCGGCGCTCATCCGTTGTTGGGGGAGGGGGGGTGGGGTGGGGTGCTGGTATTGTGTGTGTGTGTGTGTGTGTGCAGGGGTGGGGGTGGGGGGTCGGGATGCAGCTCATCTGTTGTCGGGTGGGAAGTTTTTTTTGCTGTTGTTTAGAGGGGGGGGGGAGTCTGAAGTCGCGCGTATCGTTGGTGTTACGCCGCACGCTCCCACAGCCACCGTGTGCCCTTCACTTTGCCATGAACCTCGACCCCCTGACCCCACCCCCCGGACCCTCAACCCCGAATTGCACGAACGCAGGTGCCGCCGAGCGGCGAAGCGCTGCGGGCGTGTGGGGACGCGCTCGCGCGCAGCGGCGTGGCGCGCCTGGCGCTGGAGGTGGGCTCTAACTAATGATAACGTCCAGAACCCTGTTTGGGGCTTTTGGGGTTTCAACCCCAAAACGAGGGGTCACGCTCGAGGGGTCGACCGACCCTGCGCGCTCGGCGCCCCCCCCCCCCCCTGCTCGGGTCCAGGCTTTATAAGGCTTTATTAGGCTTCATTACGGTCTATTAGGCTTTGTTAGGCTTGATTAGGCTTGATTTGGGTTCAGCGACGGCGCTCCCCATGCTAGGGGCCAGGCTTTAGGGTTTCGTGGGGGCGCGCTGTGTGCGCTCGCGGACCGCGGCTAAGCGTGCCTTGCGCTTGAGGTGAACCCTTGAAGCACTCGATACAGTTACAGTTACAGTTACATCGGCTTTCCAGAAAAGACTACCTCTAGTCCTAGTACCACCGCCTAGACCCAAGTCCAGCTCTGGCCCTAACAATTACTTGTGAGGGGCGGTAGCCACCAGCCGGCTGCCTGCCAACGTGTAGTCCTAGAGCAAAAAGGAGAGCTATTGTGCGACGCCTCCAAAATAGGTCCTAACTGCTTCCAGCGGATAGGGGGTCAAGTGGCGCTTGCCACTCGATTACAAGCCCGATTAAGCACCCTTAAGTAGGGTGTCTTGCCTCTTGCCCCTGGACGCTCAACAACCTTCCAAGTGGAAGTAGTTCTACTAGGGTGGAGGTTTCAGGGTGAAGTGGCGAGGCGCTGCGGGCGTGCGGGGACGCGCTCGCGCGCAGCGGCGTGGCGTGCCTGGCGCTGGAGGTGGGGCCTTGCGAACAATCGATTAAAATCCCTGTTTTGGCCGGGATTTGAAGTTTCAGGGTGAAGTGGCGAGGCGCGCGCTTGAGGTGATGACCCCCCCTCCCCCTCCCCCCACGTACGCGCCCGCAGACCCGGGGGGCGTGAGTTAAGGCCTAGGCTACATGTCTAGGGGAGGGGGGGGCTCTGCTAGGAGAGCTCGCGAGGCCGCGCAGGCGCCAGCCCAACATCCCTGCGGGGTGCCATGGGCATTCTGGCCGCGGCGCTGCGGGGCGACACATAATTTTGCCTTAATCACTTGTGGCCGGGGGCGGGGCAGCACAGGCGGGGCAGCACAGGCGGGGCAGCGGCGTGGCGCGCTTTGTGTTTGAGGTGTGCCCTACAGCGGGTTTACAGCTCTTACACGTACGCACCTGAAGGACCCCGGGGGCGTGACTTTGGGCCTAGACTACGCGTCTGTGGGGGGCTCTACTAGGAGAGCCCGCAAGGCGACGCAGCGTGCCAGCCTACCGGTGCCCTAAAGTGATTTAATGAATACCCATTTCTCTAGAGGGTTTTGGGGTTTCAACCCCCAACCCTCGACATTTGAGCGCCCAACGCCCTAGTAGGGTTCAGGGTTTGGGGAGTTGGGGTTGTGCGCGCATACACACACACACACTCACACCGCCCTAGACCCATTTGGGGGGGGGGGGGGGGGCACCCAAACCCTGAACCCTGAACAGTGAGCCTCAGAACCCACGCGCCCCTAAACCTGCAACCCCATACCCGCAACCCTGAACCAGAAACATGCCCAACGCCCCTCAACAGCAAAACCCTGAACCCCAAACCCTAAACGCCCCCACACCCCAGGTCGCGTGGGCGGGCCCGGCTGTGCGCGCGCTGGTGCCGGCGCTGGGCGGCGCTGGAGCGGCGCGTAATAAACCTCAACCCTCAAGAAACCCGGAGCGTCCCTCAGCCCCTAAACCCCAGACCTCGAACCCCAAACCCTAAACCCCAGGGCGGGGCCCAGCCGTGCGCGCGCTCGCGCCGGCGCTGGGCGACGCGCTGGCGGCGCTTAATAACCCCAAACCCTAACCTCTCCGCGCTGAACCCCAAACCCTTAACCTCAGGTCACGTGGTCGGGGCCCGCTGTGCGCGCGCCTGCGCTGGCGCTGGGCGGCGCTGGAGCGGCGCTGAATAACCCAAAACCCTTTAGAAACCCGGAGCACCTTCTACACCCCAAACCCCAACGTCTCCACGCTAAACCCGAAACCCTTAACCCCAGGTCGCGTGGGCAGGGCCCGCCGTGCGCGCGCCCGCGCTGGCGCTGGGCGGCGCGGGAGCGGCGCTTAATAACCCTTAAGAAACCCGGAGCGTCCCCCAGCCCCTAAACCCAAAACTTCGAACCCCAATCCCCAAACACCTTGTGTCGCGTGGGCGGGGCCCAGCCGGGCGCGCGCTCGCGCCGGCGCTGGGCGGCGCTGGAGCGGCGCTTAATAATAACCCTTAAGGAACCCAGAGCGCCCCCCAGCCCCTTAACCCCAAATCCCAAACCTCGACCCCCAAACCCTAAACCCCAGGGCGGGGCCCAACCGTGTGCGCGCTCGCGCCGGCGCTGGGGCGGCGCTTAATAACCCTTAAGAAACCCTGAGCGTCCCCCAGCCCCTTCACCCCAAACCCCAAACCTCGAACCCCAACCCCCAAACATCTTAGGTCGCGTGGGCGGGGCCCGCCGTGCGCGCGCTCGCGCCGGCGCTGGGCGGCGCGCTGGCGGAGCTTAATAACCCGAACCCCATGCCTAAACCCTTAAGATGCGCCCCTTAATCGCCCCCTAAACCCGCAACTCCAAACCCGCAACCTCAAACCCTAAACGCCCCAGGCGCGCATCGGCGCTGGGCAGCGCGCTGGCGGCGCTAAATAAGTCTCAACCCTCCAGAAATCCCCCTTCTAAACCCCAAACCCTCAACCCTCAGCGCTGAACCCCATCCCCCCTAACCCCAGGTCACGTGGGCGGGGCCCGCCGTGCGCGCGCTCGCGCCGGCGCTAAGCGGCGCGCTGGCTGCGCTCGAGCTGTGCGCGCCCCGCGGCGACGCGGTGCGCGTTCACGTACCGCCGGAGCTGTGGGGGGCACTCGATTCGCTGCCTTTGTTGCACGCACTCAAGTGCGTGTGTGTGTGGGGGGGGGTGCGTGTGTGTGGGGTGGTGGTGGCGTGTGTGTGTGGGGTGCGTGTGTGTGTGTGTGTGTGTGTGCGTGTGTGTTTGTGTGTGTGCATTTTTGGTGTGTGTGTCTATGTGTGCGTGTGTGTGCGAGGAATAGTTTGAAGCTGTACTCTTCCTGAGGAATAGTGCGAGGGGGAGAGGGAGAGAGGGAAGGAGAGAGGGAGATGGGGAGAAAGGGACAGAATGAGATGGGGAGAGAGGTAGAGAGACAGAGGGAGAGGGAGAGAGAGGGAGAGAGAGGGAGAGAGAGGGAGAGAAGAGGAGGGAAGGGAGAGGGAGAGAGGAGAGAGGAGAGAGGGGAGAAGAGGAAGAGAGGGGAGGGCGAGAGAGGGAGAGAGGGAGAGGGGGAGAGGGAGAGAGGGAAGGAGAGAGGGAGAGAGGGGGAGAGGGAGAGAGGGAGAGGGAGAGAGGGAGAGAGGGAGAGAGAGAGGGATAGAGGGAGAGAGACACACACACACGCATGCGCGAAGAGAGTGAGGGGCAGAGAGTCACACACACACACACACACACCTGCACCGACGCCGCGCTGTCTGGCCTCGCACTGCCTTCCCTGACAATACATACACACACACACACAGAAAAAGCAGAGGCACTGTTGATGCGATTTTTACCCTGCGCTCGCTGAGCGCGGCACATGCTGAGTACAAACAATGCATGGCTGTGGCATTTGTCGACTATTCTAAAGCTTACGATTGCATAAACCGTGCGGCACTGTGGAGAGTCCTTAGATTATATAGTGTTCATCCGCACATTATTGATCTGTTGGAGGATCTTCACACCAACACCGCAGCTGCCGTGCGGCTGGCTGGGAAAGTCGGGCACGAATTCCCCGTGTCGTCTGGTGTGCGACAGGGGTGCGTCATTGCTCCTGTGTTGTTCAATGTTTTTATTGACCACATAGTGAAAAAGGCGCTAGACATGATGCCAGAGGGGGCTGGCGTGTCAGTCGTGACCCGAGCCGGCGGCTCTGTGTTGTCGTCGTCGGTTGAGCGCATAGTAATGCTGATGTATGCCGACGATTTATGTTTGTTCTCGCATGACCCAGCTCAGTTGGCGCTTATGCTGAAAATCCTTGACAAAGTGTCCTCTAGCTTTGGCATGCAAATCAACGCCGCCAAGACAGAAGTGATGATTTTGCCAGCAGATTTTGACGCGGATCTGCCCACGTTTGCGCTGACTGGTGGTGAAGTGAAGACCGTCTCTGCATTTAAGTATCTAGGGAGTTGGATAACCAGAGTGGTGGTGTGGAAAAGGAGATCGGTGTGCGTGTCGGTCGCGCGCTGGGCGTGTTTGCGTCTTTTGATAAGATTTGGGCCAGCAAGAAGATGCAAGTGCAGTCTAAGATGCGGGTTTACAACACTTTCGTGCTGCCCCACTTTCTGTACGGCTGCGAAACATGGGCCCCTACTAAAACAAAACTGACTCGATTGGAGGTTGCCCACTCTAACTGCCTTCGTCGCATTCTGGGTGTGCGCCTGGTCGACCGGCACAGATTAACTTATATTCGGCAGGCGTGCGACACTGAGCCAATTGAGAGCCTTGTGGCAAAGCGATCAATGCAGTGGCTAGGCCATGTGATGCGCATGCCGGCTTCTCGTCTTCCTCGTACGACTTTTGACTGCACAATGGATGTGGCTCGGCAGCAAGGCCGGCCTCCAGCCTCCTCCGACACTATTTTCTTAAGCTACTGATTCAGCAGCTAGGCGAAACTAGTGGCACTCGTTCTGATTGGAAGACTTTTTCGGACACGGCGTTTGAGCGTGCTCAGGATAGGGTCGGG
The DNA here is from genome assembly GCA_016618255.1 of Chlamydomonas sp. UWO 241. Taxonomy (NCBI): domain Eukaryota; kingdom Viridiplantae; phylum Chlorophyta; class Chlorophyceae; order Chlamydomonadales; family Chlamydomonadaceae; genus Chlamydomonas; species Chlamydomonas priscui. The sequence continues at coordinate 59,773 of VFSX01000110.1, forward strand.
TGGAGAGCCGTGGTGTACGGTCCGGCTGCCCCTCAGGCGCCGGCCCCTCCACCACGGCGGTCAAGTAGATTGGCAAGCGCCACTTGACCCCCTATCCCCTAGAAGCAGTTAGGACCTATTTTGGAGGCGTCGCACAATAGCTCTCCTTTTTGCTCTGGGACTACATGTTGGCAGGCAGCCGGCTGGTGGCTACCGCCCCTCACAAGTAATTGTTAGGGCCAGAACTGGACTTGGGTCTAGGCGGTGGTACTAGGACTAGAGGTAGTCTTTGCTGGAAAGCCGATGTAACTGTAACACACACACACACGAGGAGAGAGTGAGAGAAAGAGACACGCGCACACACATTGACCCCCTATCCCCTAGAAGCAGTGAGGACCTATTTTGGAGGCGTCGCACAATAGCTCTCTTTTTTGCTCTGGGACTACACGTTGGCAGGCAGCCGGCTGGTGGCTACCGCCCCTCACAAGTAATTGTTAGGGCCAGAACTGGACTTGGGTCTAGGCGGTGGTACTAGGACTAGAGGTAGTCTTTGCTGGAAAGCCGATGTAACTGTGACCCCACATCCTCCCCAACGCCCACATCCTCCCCACACCTTCCTCACACTCCTCCACATCCTCCTCACACCTTCCACGCACCCCACCCTTCTTCCATACCCTCCCCACACTCCACACTCCACACTCCACTCCCTCCACACCCATACCCTTCCCCACGTTCCTCCACATCCTCCCCACACCTTCCCCACACTCCCCCACATCCTCTCCACACCTTCCCCACACTCCCCCACATCCTCCCCACACCTTCCCCACACTCCTCACAAGACTGTAAAATCGACCACACATACACCCAGGCTGACCGGCTGCATGCTCGTCACCAACGCCGCGTTGTCTGGCCTCGGCCTGCTAGGCCCCCACCAGACACGCACACACACCACGCACACACACACACACACACACGAAGAGAGAGGGAGAAAGAGACCCCCACCCAAAAACACAGGCTGACCGGCTACATGCTCGTCACCGACACCGCGCTGTCTGGCCTCGCGCTTCTAGGCCCGCGCCTCCGTGACCTCACCCTCCAGTCGATCGGCAACTTCGGGACAGGCGTGGGCTTCGTCATGTCTGCGCTCACGTCGGTGTGTGTGTGCGTGTGTGTGTGGGGGTGCGGTGGGGGGCAGTGGTTTCGCTCTCCGCCAGAACAGAGAGAGGGGGGGAGAGGAGGGCAGAGAGGAGAGAGAGGAGAGAGAGAGGACAGAGTGACAGAGAGGGAGACAGAGAGAGAAAAGACATGAGACGTCAAAGCAGTGATCCCCCCTGCAAGACGTACACCGCTCCGGGCCGGATGTCCCACTTCCCAGGAAACCACCCCACAGTTGGTGGGAGAGGGCGCGGAGGGTTGCGTTGGAAAGATCTCGCCGAGATGTGCACAACGACATGCGTTACGTGAACAGGTGCTGTATATTGCGCCTGGTATGAGCGGTCAAAGTTGCTCGAGCCGGGAAAACACGAATTACGAACACCCCTCCCAGGGATCACTGCGTCAAAGGAGTCCATCAACAGCACTAGCGTACTTACACCTTCCACCTAAAACCCAGCACCTTAAAGTGTTGCAACCACCAGCTCTGGACCCCCCTCCCCCCTCCCCCCCAACTTTGGGCCCTCATATCTCGGCCCCCAGGTGTCCAAATTAAAACAAATCAACCGGTTTTGGAAGATTCACAGCAAGGAGAAAGGACTCCATCCTGTGTTCCATTTCCTGTGTTTTCTGCCCCCTCTTGGTTATAACACCTAAAACCCCAACACCCAACACGTCCACACCCCTCCACACACCTTCGACCTCTCTCTCCTTGCTGCATTCCACGCGCCTAGCGCCTAACGTCCAACAACACCGTGTACACGCACCCAATCCAGGGAACGACTTCCATTCCATTCCGGGGCCTCTCCACCTCACACCCCGCCACACCCATCTCCAACCTAACACCTCACACCTTATGACACCTTTCGTGTCCCACCCTCCACACCCCTCCCACCCTTCCCACCCTCCACAGTTCACACCTCGCAGCTCACGCGCCTGGCGTTCAACAACACGCGCCCGATCCAGGACACGAGTTCCAGCACCTCTCCACCAGGTCCCTATCTCCACCAGGTCTACCCCCTCCACACCCACCTTATGCCTTTCACACCAATCCACACACCTTGCAGCTCGCATGTCACGCGCCTGCCGTGGTTCAACAACACCGCGTACGCGCGCGCCTTCCACCTCACACCGCGCCACCCCTCCCACCTTACACACACACACACCTACAGCGTCCACAACCTCCACACCCTCCACACCCTCCACACTTTCCATATTCCACACTGCAGCTCACGCGCCTGGCGTTCAACAACACCGCGTACTCTCGACCAATTCAGGACGAGTTTCAGGGCCTCGGCGCGTGCACGGGGCTGTGCGAGCTCCAGGTGGGGTTTAGGGCTTTTTAATCTGTCCACGACCCCGCAGTCCCCGTGCAATAAAACGTTGTACGGGTACAACGTTTTTTAAGCCTTGGAATTTCGAGGGCTTACCGTGAACTCCATTAGCCTGTACCAATGGCCGCAAAAAATACTCTTTATTGGATTCTGGAGACTGAGTACCGAGCGCATCGAGGTTTTTTTTAGTATTTCGATTGTACTGATGGATTTTTAATGATTGTTGTCAAAGGACCAACGCTACCGACGCTGCGTGCACGCGGTCTAGGCCATCCCTCATCCTTCTCTGTGACCGCCGGCAGTGGATTTGTAACTCCATCTCTCTTGGCCGCTGCTGAGCGTGGCGGCGCTGATGTCTTCGCAGTCCTCGCCCCAGTCCTCATCAGATCCATCAGAGGCTGGATCAGCCATGCTCAACCGATTTGGGGGGCCTCCTGTTCGCGGGAACTTGGAGAGGGCCCTGTGGGGGAGGTCGTCTACACTTATACAGCAAAAGGGAAAAAATGTTGCACTCGGGAATCGAACTCGGGTCTGCTCCATTGTTGTACCGTACGCCGAAGCCAATTGATTTTATCAATACCGGCTCAGAGTACGGAAGACCTCCGGGAATTAATCATCGGTACAGGCTAATGGAGTTTACGGTAAGCTTTAGGGTTTAGACTTCAGGGTGTGTGCACCCGATGCAGGATGAGTCCCAGGGCCTCGGCGCGAGCACGGGGCTGTGCGAGCTGCAGGTGTGTGTGTATGTGTGTGTGTGTGGTGGGGGGGGGGGGGAGAGGGGGGGGGCTTAAGGTGTACGTATATGTAAGGCGATCCATCGAGGGCGTCACGCGCACACACACACAACACACACACACACACACACACACACATGCACGCATGCACACACGCACATTTCCCTGCCCGCATCCAGCTGCTCTGCGCTCACTTTCCACACACACACTCCACACGCACACTCCACAATAACACTCCACGCTTCACACTCACACTCGACACCTGCCATTCAACACCAGACCCCCCCCCCCCGCAACAACATGCTCCCTCCTCTTCCTCCTCCACCCCACCTTCACCCCTACCTTCCCCTCCACCCCATCGTCCGTTCCGCCCACCGCCCATTCCTCCCACCAGACGCTCCGCTGCGACACGCTCCCTCATCTTCCCCCTCCACACACCCCCTCCACCCCCTCCACCCCTCCACCCCTGCCACCCTGCCACCCCACCCCACCCTCCACCGCGATTCTCCCCATCACCCCTTTCCCCCCACCCCACCAGATGCTCCGCTGCGACATGTTCCCGGCAGCGCTGCTCGCGTGGACATGCTCACGCCCCCCCCCCCCTCCCTCCCTTCCCCATCCCCGATTCCCCCCTCCCCCCCCAACATACTGCACCTGCCCACCAGATGCCCCGCTTCAACATATTCCCGGCAGAGCTGCTCGCGTGGACATGCTCCCTACCCACTCCCGATTCCGTCCCACCCCCTGATCCCCCCACATGCCGCGTGAAGTGGACTGTAGACTCGCATCATGCTGCCCATGCTGCCCTGCCACCAGATGCTCCGCTGTGACCCGTTCCCGACAGAGCTGCTCGCATGGACGCGCTCACGCCCCCCCCTCCCTTTCCCATTTCCTGATTCCCCCCCTCCCCCCCTCATGCTGCTGCTGCCCACCAGATGCTCCGTTGCGACATGTTCCCGGCAGAGCTGCTCGCATGGACGACGCTCACGCGGCTGACGAGCTTGGAGGTGCGCGTTTTGAGTTAGTGTGTCGCCACGAATTGTGTTTACCTCTACGACTTCTACGACTTCTGGTGCATCACTTGCATACGACTTACAAGTATACGACCTGGAAATGGCTGGCTACCCGGCATGGATCCACTGCGCTGTGAGGGGGAAGGGGGTTAGGGTCCATGGTTTTGGGGGTTGGGGCGCAGCTGGCTGTTCGTTTGGCGGCCCCCCTTCCTGCTTTCTTTGCCCCACAAGAACCATGCCACACTTGCCTCTCGCTTCCTTTCCATATACGCACACCTAATTCAACAAGCGTTTGCTGCCACCTCCAGCCCAAGCCATCCCTGCTGGCAGGTGTTGCAAGTCGAGCTCACACGCTTAACCACCACCTGCCAAAGCATCCCTACTGGCAGGTGTTGCAAGTCGAGCTCACGCGCTAAACCACCACCCGCAAAAGCATGTAACTACTGGCAGGTTTTACAAGTCGAGCTCACGCGCTCAACCACCACCTGCCAAAGCATCCCTACTGTCAGGTGTTGCAAGCCGAGCACACGCGCTTAACCACCAACAGCCAAAGCATCCCTACTGTCAGGTGTTGCAAGTCGAGCACACGCGCTTAACCACCAACAGCCAAAGCGTGTAATTACTGGCAGGTGTTGCAAATCTAGCTCACGCGCTTAACCACCACCAGCCAAAGCATGTTACTACTGGCAGGTGTTGCAAGTCGAGCTCGCGCGCTTAACCACCACCCGCCAAAGCATCCCTACTGGCAGGTGTTGCAAGTCGAGCTCACGCGCTTAACCACCACCAGCCAAAGCATATCCCTCCTACTGGCAGGTTTTGCAAGTCGAGCTCACGCGCTTAACACCACCCGCCAAAGCATATCCGTACTGGCAGGTGTTGCAAGTTGAGCTCACGCGCTGAACCACCACCTGCCAAAGCATCCGTACTGGCAGGTGTTGCAAGTCGAGTTCACGCGCTTAACCACCACCTGCCAAAGCCTCCCCACTGGAAGGTGTTGCCATTCGAGCTCATGCGCTTAACCACCACCTGCCAAAGCGTCCTTTCTGGCAGGTGTTGCAAGTCGAGCTCACGCGCTTAACCACCACCTGCCAAAGCATATCCCTCCTACTGGCAGGTGTTGCAAGTCGAGCTCACGCGCTTAACCACCACCCGCCAAAGCATCCCTACTGGCAGGTGTTGCAAGTTGAGCTCACGCGCTTAACCACAACCCGCCAAAGCATCCCTACTGGCAGGTGTTGCAAGTCGAGCTCACGCGCTAAACCACCAGCAGCCAAAGCATATCCCTACTGGCACTGGTTGCAAGTCAAGCTCACGCGCTTAACCACCTGCCAAAGCATCCCTACTGGCAGGTGTTGCAAGTCGAGCTCACGTGCTCAACCACAACTCCCCCAAACCATCAGCCCTAAAACCCTTAAACCTCATTCTACACATCGCAGCTCGTCCTCATGCACGTCCGAAACCATCCACCTAAAGCCCCAAACCCCCAAACCCTAAAACCTCCTACTTTGCACCGCACCTTGACTCGGTCTACGCGCAAACGCTGCGCGCGGTCCCGCGCCCTGTTTAACGGTTGAAACCCTAAACCCTCAAACCCCAAGCCCCCACACTCCAAGCCCTACGGCCCTTTTCCCAACCTGTCACACCGCAGCTCGACTCGATCTACGCGCAAACGCTGCGCGCGGTCCCCCGCCTCGTCGCGACCCTGCCTCGCCCGTGCCGCCTGCTGCTCCGCGACACGGTGCTCGACCCGCCGCTGCTGCGCGCGCTCGCTGCGGGGCTGGCTGGGCTGGAGGAGCTGGAGGTCAAGTGGCTCGCGCTGCCGAGCGATGTGAGGGGGCACCGTGTAGAGGGTTGAGGAATTAGAATGGGGCTGGTAAGGCTGCAGGGGAGGGGGGGGGGGCTGCCTGCTGCTGTGCGGCACGGTGCTCGACCCGCCGCTGCCGTGCGCTGCTCGCTGCGGGGCTGGCCGGGCTTGAAGAACTGGAGATCAAGTAGCTGGCGCTGCCGAGCGAGGTGCGGGGGGTGGGGCGTGGGGAGGGGGGGCATGGAGCCAGCATGGGGGGGGAAGGCGGGGGGGGGGGGCAGTATTCACACAACCGCCCCCGGAGGACCCCGGGGCTTGAGTTGCGGCCTAGAGCACAGTCCAGAGAGGCTGTACCATGAGATCCCACCTTGAAGCGCCAGCCTACTCTCCCCCCCTCCGCGCGCAGATGTGGCCGGCGTGGTGTGCGGACCTGTGCGCCATCCCCCTCTCTCTCTCCCTCCCTCTCTCTCTTTCTCTCTCCTCTCTCTTTCTCTCGCTCTCTTTCTCTTTCTGTCTTCCTCGCTCTCTCTTTCCCTGTCTCTCTCTATGTATCCCACACACACACGCACACGCACACCCTCTCTCTTTCCCTGTCTCTCTCTATGTATCTCTACGTATCTCATCACACACATGCACACACACCGCAGATGTGGCTGGACGTGAACAGCGGCCCCTAGTGGCCCTCGCGGTGGTCCGATGTGCCATGTATCTCTCTCTCTTTCTCTCTCTTCCTCTGTCTCTCTCTTTCTATATCTGTCTCTCTCACACAAACGCGCACTCACGCACATGCACACACATCGCATGCACAGATGTGGCTCGACGTCAGAGGCGGCCCCAAGCGGCCCCCGTGGTGGTCCGACGTGCGCGCCATATCTCACTTTTTCTCTCGCTCCCGCTCCCGCTCTCTGTCTCTTTCTCTCTGTATTTCTCTCTCTCCCTCTCTCTGACACACACACACACACACACTCTCTCCCCCACCCCCTGGTACACACAGATGTGGCTCGACGTCAAAGGCGGCCCCGAGTGGCCCTCGTGGTGGTCTGATATACGTGCTATGTTGTGCGAACGGCTTGTGTTCCGCCCGTGCCTTCCTCGCCTGCGCTGCCTGACCGCCGCTTTTGGCACTGACGACATGGGGGTGGCGATCGACGCGGCAGACCCCGATCTGCCGGGGTACCATGACATGGTGCGCGTGTGCTGCTAGGGGAGCAGGTGCTGTTAGGGGGTTGTTGTTAGGGGTTGTTGTTGTCAGGTATGAGCGGGTGCATAAGGTGTTGTCAGGTGAGCGGGTGCATACGGGGAAGGGGCGGGGGTGAGCGGGTGCATAGGGGGGGAGGGGGGGTGTTTGGCACAGACGGCAGGGGGGGGGGGAATTGACGCTGCCAACCCCCGTCTGCCGCGGTGCCACAACATGGTGCGCATATGCTGCTAGGGGGGGCAGGGGTTGTGAGGGGGCAGGGGTTGCTAAGGGTTGTTGTTGTCAGGTGTGAGCGGGTGCATAAGGGGAAGGGGGGAAGCGTTTGGCACAGAAGGGAAGGGGGGGGGGCGATCGACGCGGCCGACCCTGCTCTGCCGCGGTGCCGCGACATGGTGCGTGCGTGCTGCTAGAGGGGCAGGTGTTGCTAGGGGTTTTTGTTGCCAGGAATGCGCGGGTGCATAAGGGGAAGGAGGGAAGCGTTTGGCACAGACGGCAGGGGGGGGGTGGCGATCGACGCGGCAGACCCCGATCTGCCGGGGTGCCACGACATGGTGCGCGTGTGCTGCTCGGGGGGCAGGTGCTGTTAGGGGGTTGTTGTTAGGGGGTGTTGTTGTCAGGTATGAGCGGGTGCATAAGGTGTTGTCAGGTGAGCGGGTGCATAAGGGGGAGGGGGTGATTGACGCGGCCGACCCCGGTCTGCCGCGGTGCCATGACATGGTGCGCGTGTGCTGTTCGGGGGTTGTTGCCGTTCGGGGGTTGTTGTTGCTAGTGGTTGTTGTTAGGGGTTGTTGTCAGGTGTAAGCGGGTGCATACGGGTAAGGGGGGAAGCGTTTGGCACAGACGGCATGAGGGTGGCGATCGACGCGGCCGACCCCGGTCTGCCGGGGTATCACGACATGGTGCGCGTGTCGTCAGCTTTCCTAGGGATGGATGTGTGTGTGCTGTTGAGGGCGTGTGCGCTGTTAGGGTCAACAACGCGTCATGGTGGCCCCTTCACTACCCGCCACTATCTGGCTATCAGAGTTGGTTGCACGGGCAGTTCATCAAGGCGTATGGGCCGCAGGTGTGCGTGTGTGTATGTGTGTGTGTGTGTGTTTGTGTGCGCGCATGTGCGTATGTGTGTGTGTGGGTAGGCCCACGACGCCGGCTCAGGTCCACTTCGTTGGGAACCCCGGCGCGCCGCCCAAGTTTGCGCCGGCCCCGGATTTTTTACAGACAAATCCCTGACAAATGCCCCAAACACCCACAAAACGCAGCTCATTAACGACGGCCACGACGCCGGCAGCGCCCACTCCATCGAGGACCCCGACGCGCCGCTCGAGTTTGCGCCGGCCCCGGATATCTACAGACAAAACCCTGACAAATGCCTGCTAAACACCCTAAAAACGTAGCTCACTAACGACGGCCACGACGTCGGCAGCGTCCACTTCGTCGAGGACCCCCAGCGATTTCCTTTTCGGCTCTCCACAGCCACTTGGCTGTATTCTGGCTGAACTTTGATCTTGAACGTAGCTCAACCCATTCAGTGGATTGAAAGGCTGCCAAGCCCGCCAGATAGAACTCGTCTAGAGCTTTCACGTGACCTATATATGAGGACAAATGGTCAATGGGAGGTCAACGGTCAATGCGGCCAAAGCCAAATCAGGCTGTGGAAAAAGTAATTGAAAATCGTGAAAAGAAAATCACTGAGGACCCTGGCGCGCCGCTCGAGTTTGCGCCGGCCCCGGATTTTTACAGACAAAACCAAGACCCTGAAACACTGAAACCCCCAAACCCCCAAACCCCCAACCCCTGAAAATGTCTGAGCACCCTGAAACGTAGCTCGTTAACGACGGCCACGGCGCCGGCATCGCCCACTTCGTCGAGGACTCCGACGCGCCGCTCGAGTTTGCGCCGGCCCCGCTCGCCGCGCTGTTCCCATCACTGTCGCGCGTCGTGCTCGGCGCGCCGTGCCGCGCGTCAGAGCGGCGCCCCAAGCGCATGGCGGCCATGATGCAGGTGCATGTGTTTATGTACAGGCTGTCAGTGGGTCGACCTGCCTGTCTGCCTGTTTCTCTGTCTGTTTGCACTGTCTGCCTGCCTGCCTGTTTGTCTGTTTCTATGTCTGTCTTGTTTGCGCCAGCCCCGCTTGCCGCGCTGTTGCCGTCGCTGTCGCGCGCCGTGCTCGGCGCGCCGTGCCGCGCGTCGGGGCTGCACCCCAAGCGCATGCCGGCCGCGATGCAGGTGCGTGTGTTTGTGTACAGGCTGTCAGTGGGTCGACCTGCCTGCCTGCCTGCCTGCCTGTTTCTCTGTCTGTCTGTTCGCACTGTCTGCACTGTTTGCACTGTCTGTTTGCACTGTCTGTTTGCACTGTCTGTTTGCACTGCCTGCCTGCCTGCCTGCCTGCCTGCCTGTCTGCCTGCCTGCCTGTATGTATGTTTCTCTGTCTGTCTGTTTGCGCCAGCCCCGCTCGCCACGCTGTTCCCGTTGCTCGCGCGCGTCGGGGCCGCGCGCATGCCGGCCGCGATGCAGGTGCGTGTGTGTACAGGCTGTCAGTGGGTCGACCTGCCTGCCTGTCTTTCCGCCTGTCGTTCTGTCTGCCTGTCTGTCTGTTGTTCTGTCTGCCTGTCTGTTGTTCTGCCTGTCTGTCTATCGTCCTGCCTGTCTGTCTGTCGTTCTGCCTGTCTGTCGTTCTGCCTGCCTGCCTGCATGCCTGCCTGTCTGTTTCTCGGTCTGTCTGTTTGCGCCGCTGGAGTTTGCGCCGGCCCCGCTCGCCGCGCTGTCCCCCCGCTCGCGCGCGTCGTGCTCGGCACGCCGTGCCGCGCGTCGGGGCTGCGCCAGCCCCGACGCATGCCGGCTGCGATGCAGGTGCGTGTGCGTGCAAGCTGTCTTTGGGTCGGCCCGCCTGCCTGCCTGCCTGTCTGTTTCTCTGTCTGTCTGTTTGAACTGCCTGCACTGTCTGTTTGCACTGCCTGTCTGCATGCATGCGCGCCTGCGTGCCTGCCTGCCTGCCTGTTTCTCTGTCTGTTTGCGAC
>VFSX01000110.1:75000-82500 GCA_016618255.1 Chlamydomonas sp. UWO 241
AGGGTGAGCGCGGTGACAAACGCTGCGATGGTGAAGCGGATAAACTCTGTTGTTGCCTCGGCGGTCACCACCGCTGAAGCCCTGATGGTAGCTCGCCCCCACGAGCAGCCATCTTGACCGATGTCCAGCATGCATTGACGGGCGCCAGCTCCTCCGCTCGTCGATCAACTCGTCGAGATCGGTGCCGCATGGCGTCCTGCATGGGAGGAGGATAAGGGCCGTCTCCCAGCACGGGTCGCGGCAGCGCCGCGGCTACTCGCCAAGCCATGACAGCGCCGGGCAAGCCGCTCCTGTAGTTTCCACCGAGGGACAGTCTAGCAGGAGCCAGGCCAGTCGTATTTTATCCCGCTCGTCAGCGGCACGGAGATCCTAGTCACCAGCAGCGCCGCATTGCAGGGTCCAGGGCTCGGCGACGAGAACGCGCCTCCGTTCTGAGGTTGCTGCCCACATTTGTTTTAGAGAAGACAAAGCGGCACAACAGGCCCCCCCCCCCACACACGCACACATCGAGCTGCTCACCTCGTGGGTATATGGCGCTTATGCGTGCACCGGTGCATACGCTGCTGCATGCGCGCGCTGGTGCATGCGCTGGTGCATGCCACGCTGGCGCATGGCGTTGGTGCATGGTGCACTGGTGCATGGCACACTGGTGCATGCGCGCGCTGGTGCATGCGCTGGTGCATGGCACGCTGGTGCATGCACTGATGCATTCGCGCTGGTGCTTGGCGCACTGGTGCATGTGCTGGTGCATGCGCGCGCACATGCCATTGCACATGCTCAGCCTCGGCCCCCCATCCTTGCGCTCAGTGCTGCCCCCGCCCCCCCCCCCCCCCTCCCCCCCCCCCCCACACCCAACTCAGCCTGCCCCCCCCCCCCTGCAACCCCCAATATTCTCCTCCTGCACGCAGCTGGTGGGGAGCCCAACCAGCACGCACGCCACCTCACACCTCCATGCGCCAGCGCTGCCCTCCCCCAATCCGCCCTCCCCCCTCTGCACCCCTCCGTCTTCTCCTGCACGCAGCTGGTGGGGGGCCCAGGCAGCACGCGCACCACCGCGCACCCTCCATGCGCCAACGCTGCCCTCCCCAACCCCCCATCTTCTCCTGCCACACGCAGCTGGTGGGGAGCCCAGCCAGCACGCACGCCACCGCACACCCTCCATGCGCCGACGCTGCCCTCCCCCAACCCCCTATCTTGTCCTCGTGCGCGCAGCTGGTAGGGAGCCCAGCCACCACCGTGCGTCCTCAGCCGTGCGCCAGCGCTGCCCCCCCCCCCCCCCCCAACCCAACCTGCCCCCGTCCCCCCTCTGCAACCCCCCATCTTTTCCTCTTGCGCGCAGCTGGTGGGGAGCCCAACCAGCACGCATGCGTGCCACTGCGCACCCTCCATGCGCCAACACTGCCCTCCCCAACCCCCCATCTTCTCCTGCCACACGCAGCTGGTGGGGAGTCCAGCCAGCACGCACGCCACCGCACACCCTCCATGCGCCTACGCTGCCCTCCCCCAACCCCCCATCTTCTCCTCCTGCGCGCAGCTGGTATGGAGCCCAGCCATCACCGCGCGTTCTCAGCCGTGCGCCGGCGCTGCCCCCCCCCCCCCGCCCAACCCAACCTGCCCCCGTCCCCCCTCTGCAACCCTCCATCTTCTCCTCTTGCGCGCAGCTGGTGGGGAGCCCAACTAGCATGCATGCGTGCCACCGCGCACCCTCGATGCGCCAACGCTGCCCTCCCCAACTCCCCATCTTCTCCTGCCACACGCAGCTGGTGGGGAGCCCAGCCAGCACGCACGCCACCGCACACCCTCCATGCGCCTACGCTGCCCTCCCCCAACCCCCCATCTTCTCCTCGTGCGCGCAGCTGGTAGGGAGCCCAGCCACCACCGCGCATTCTCAGCCGTGCGCCAGCGCTGCCCCCCCCCCCCCCACGCCCAACCCAACCTGCCCCCGTCCCCCCTCTGCAACCCCCCATCATCTTCTCCTCTTGCGCGCAGCTGGTGGGGAGCCCAACCAGCACGCATGCGTGCCACCGCAAACCCCCCATGCGCCAACGCTGCCCTCCCCAACTCCCCATCTTCTCCTGCCGTACGCAGCTGGTGGGGAGCCCAGCCAGCACGCACACCACCGTGCGCCCTCCATGCGCCAGCACTGCCCTACCCCCTCTGCACCCCTCCATCTTCTCCTCCTGCACGCAGATGGTGGGGAGCCCAACCAGCGCGCGCGCCACTGCACACCCTCCATGCGCCCCCTTCCCCACCTCTCTGCACCCCCCCATCTTCTCCTCTTACACGCAGCTGGTGGGGAGCCCAGCCACCGCGCGCCCTCCACCGTGCGGAAGCGCTGCACGAGCTCTGCCCCCCCCCCCCACACACACACAACTCAACCTGCCCCCCCCCCCCTCTGCAACCCTCCATCTTCTCCTCCTGCGCGCAGCTGGTGGGGAGCCCAGCCAGCACGCACACTACCGCGCGCCCTCAGCCGTGCGCCAGCGCTGCGCGAGCTCTGTATCAGCGGCGTTTACCTGGAGGCCCGCCACCTGGCGCGCATGCTCGGCGCGCTGCCGACCCTGCGCTGGTGCGTGACTGGTGGCGGCGATCCGGGGCATTGGCAGACGCGGCTGTGGCATGGTGTTGTCTGCAGGCGCGACGTGGCTGGTTGGCTGGCTGGCTGGCTGGCTGGCTGGCTGGCTGGCTGGCTGGCTGGCACATTCCGCAAGTGTGGCATGGCATGACTCACCTGGCATCCCCCTCTTGCACACACACAGGGCATATGCCTCACGGCAATATCCTGTTGCACACACACACACACACACACACGGCTGTTTTCCACGCATGCAGCCTCGAGGCGCGTGTGTGGCCCGCGCTCGACTGCTGCGGCTGACCTGGCATCCTCCTCTTTTCACACACACGCACGGCATGTGCCACACGGCAACATCCTGTTGCACACACACACACACACACATGCAGCCTCGAGGCGCGTGTGTGTGGCTCGCGCTCGACTGCCACGGCTGACCTGGCATCCCCCTCTTTCACACACAAGAGCGCACGTGCCACACGGCAACATCCTGTTGCACACACACACACACACACACGGCGGTTGTGTCCTCCTCACACGCAGCCTCGAGGCGCGCGTGTGGCCCGCGCTCGACGACGCCTGCCTGTGCGTGCTAGGCGACACCGCCACCGGGCTCCGCACGCTGCGCCTGCTCTTCTGCCAGGCGGTCACCGCCGAAGGGCTCGCGTCACTTCTGGAGCGGCGCGGCGCGCTGCTTGAGGCGCTGGACGTGGTGGGCTGCCAGCGCGTGTCACGCGCACAGGTGGGGCTCCAGTGGACTGTTCTAGAACACACGATACTTTAGGAGTCGGAGTTGAGGGAGTCGTGGGCCTCCAAACCTATGACTGTTCTGGAGCACACGATTCTGTAGGAGTCGGAATTGAGGGAGTCTAGACCTATGCTGTTGATTATTTACCCCGGGCCTTCCTCAGGAGTCCCGAGTCAGGACTAGTCACTGACTGTAAAATCCATCACCATCATACCTTCACTTTGTCACTCGAGGTTGCTCAACACCCGAATCAACTCCATGTTGTCTCATTCTCATGGCCTTCACGACACCTCGCGTCGGAACAAGCGTACTGTGAACGCTGTGAACGCAATGCGTGACTTCAAAACTGATGCGCACATACCGTACAGGGCCTGAGCCTTCGTGGGGGGGTCAAAAAATGATAGTTTAATCGCTCCGCGGGGGTCATTTTTCGTCGATGTTGGTCGATTTGACGCCCCAAATCGCGATTTTCGCAAGTTTTTAATCGTTTTCAGCTTCGCGGGGGCATCCTAATCAATACGTACTCGCGAAGGCACAGGCCCTGTACGGTATGTGTGTTTTACTGATGCCTGCTGATGCCATGAACACTATTACAACCTGTTCCCCCCATCCTTTTGCTCACAGGCTGCGTCGCTGCAGCGCCACGGCGCCTTCGGCCCGGGCGCGGCCGTGCTCTGGCACGACGGCGGCGCGTCAGACGCGCACGACGCCGCGGTGCCCAGCCCCCCGCGTGCCGAGGCGCTCGTGCCGTGGCAGGCACGGCACGCGCTTTTCGAGTTCTCGCGCCGCGGCGCCGAGCTCGTGGCGAGTGCCGAGGATGACAACCCGCGCGGGCGGCTCGCGCCGGCGCGCGCGGCGTTCTGGATCCCGGACCCGTTCTCGGCCCTGGGCGACGCCGCGGACGACGCTGCTGGACCCGAGGGAAGGGCGGGGCTGCCGTGGGAGTAGTAGTGGGGCAGGGGGGGGGGGGCTGTCGTGGTGGCGGCGCTTCACGGCGCGCCCTGGCGCCGCGGCGGCTGGCAGGCGCGAAGGTAGCTGTTCCCGATTGGTGCTTTCTCTACCCTCCCCATCTCCTCCCCCCCACACACACACCTCTCTGCACAATTTGCAAGGTTAATCTTTGACTTTGTTTCTCTTTTGTCTCTCTAGGTGCTGCGTTGACTTTTTGGTCTATATTTGTGCAGGTGTGGGGTGCAGGTGTGGGCAGAGACCAATATTCGCAGTTTAGAGTAGGTGCGCGTGCTGTCGGGGACCAATACCAACCCGCGGGAACCCGACGCGTTGTTATAACTGGCTCTACTCAATCGCTCTACTCGCGCCAACTTGTGCGAACAAAATATATTCCAGACGATGTCCAGCACGAGCCCGCTGCTGCCTGCGTCGGGAATCGCATTGGCTAAGCGACGGAGAGGGGAATTGTTGTGGGACAGGGTCGTCATACCGCTGGGCTGCTTGGCCTTGGTTGCTTGGTTGAGCTGGTGTTATGTGTACGCGTTCCCCGTAGAGTTCTGGGAGGTGACCTGCACTACAGACCAGCCACTGTGAGTACATCAGGCCGGGAGAAAGCGCCCCCGCAAAATGCGCAATGCATGCACGCACGCATGCACACACACGCACGCCCATGCATCATGCATCATGCATCATGCACCCGCCGGCCCACCGGCGTGCTTCGGGCCTGACGCGCGCACGTGCGGCCTGGTGCACGCTGCTGCAGCTACTCGCGCCACGAGTCCTACTTCCCGGACCAGGAGTTTGCCTCGATGCGGTCGACGCTGCTCAAGTCTGACCTGATGCTCGTGAAGAACGCGCTCAATGGAAACAACTTTGGCCACACCAGAGGCGTCGTCATGTCGTTCAACGAGGAGGTGTGCACGTGCGCGTTGGTGCTCGAGCGCGTGTGCGTGCGCGGGGGCGGGGGCGGGGTGGGGCGGGGGAGTGTTCCTCTCCTCCTAGCTCAGAGAGACAGGAGCAGCCGCTGGCGTGGCGCGTGAAGCACCCGTGATAAACAGGCACCCGAGGAGTTGACGCACGGGCGTGTGCGTGCACAGGGGCGGGGGTCGGGGTGGGGTGGGGGGTCTGCTGCTGCCTCCCTCACTTCTACTAGCGCAGAAAGGCAGGAGCAGCCGCTAGCGTGGCGCGTGGAGCACCCCTGATGAACAGGGTTCCGGGGAGATGCATGCACGTGCGTGTGAGTGCACAGGGGCGGGGGCGGGGTGGGGTGGGGGAGTTCTGTTGCTGCCCCCTTCTCTTCTACTAGCGCAGGGGGGCAGGAGCAGCCGCAACCGCGGCGCGGTGCGGAGCAGCCGTGATGAACCGTATGCTGTGTGTGTGGGGGAGGGGGGAGGGGGGGACGGGGAATTCTGCTGTGCCTCCGGGCCTTACACTTCCGGAGGGACAGGAGCAGCTGCTGGCATGGCGCGGTGCAGTTACAGTTACAGTTACATCGGCTTTCCAGCAAAGACTACCTCTAGTCCTAGTACCACCGCCTACACCCAAGTCCAGTTCTGGCCCTAACAATTACTTGTGAGGGACGGTAGCCACAAGCCGGCTGCCTGCCAACGTGTAGTCCCAGAGCAAAGAGGAGAGCGTTTGTGCGACGCCTCCAAAATAGGTCCTAACTGCGCGGTGCACCCCTGATGGATAGTGCAGGTGGGTGGTGTGGGTGGGTACGGGTGGGTGTGGGTGGGGTGGGGTAGTCGGGGGATTCTGCTGTGCCTCCCACCCTTTTTGCAAAGGATCGGCTCCGTCGGGTTGGCATTGGGCAGTGAGCCGTGCGGCCCGGGTTGAGCCATCATTTCGCCAAGGTCCTTAGCGGAACCACTGCCCCGTACCCCGCTTCTTCGCCGCTCTCACACATTTTGCCGCACCCAAAACTGGTAGGCTGGCGCACTGTGTAGCCTTGCGGGCTCTCCTAGTAGAGCTCCCCTAGACGTGCAGTCTAGGCCTCAACTACGCCCCGGGGTCCTTCGGGCGCGTACGTGTAAAACCTGTAAAACCGCACCAACAACACGCGCAGGGGCTAGAGGAGCTGCGGGAGGTTGGGCGGCGGCGAGCGGACATCGCCGCGATGCTCAAGCTCTTCGACGCGGTCCGCGTGCCAAGTGGGTGACACCGACGACCGACGACCCAAAACCTAGTGTGCGCAGCCAGTGATTTCCTTTTTGTACAGGACTCCAGCATCGAGTCGACAACAAATCCAGGACTTTCCATTGTTTTCCTGGAGCCGTTTGACTGAAAATCCGGCTCCATGACTCCAGAATCCGGTTCCACGCGCTGAAAAGGAAATCGCTGTGCGCAGCGGACCCCCACCAGGTACCCAGCCAGGTTCATTCAGGTGTCGGGCCCAGCACTGGCACGAGCTTTCTACGTCACTACCGTATGGATTCCATAATATGGAAGCTTTGCCGTCGCGTCTAACCATCGTTTCAACACCATGTGGCCGCAGGGTAAAAAAACAACTGCTCAAAATCACTGCACGCAGGGGCCAACGCGGGCGTGATCAACGTGCTGCGCGCGCGGCCGGTGGAGGACCTCGACTGGGCGGACGCGCAGTGGAAGCATGCCGGCTTCGCCGTGAAGGCGCAAGGCGCACTCTCTTTGTCTCTTGCTCTCTCTCCCCCTCGCACACACAAGTCTCTCACTTTCTCACACTCTCCCGCTCACTCTCTCAGGGGCCAACGCTGGCGTAATCAACGTTCTGCGGGCGCGCCCGATAGAGGACCTCGACTGGGCGGACGCGCAGTGGAAGCACGCCGGCTTCGCCGTTAAGCCGCAGGGCGCCGGCGAGCACGTCGACAACACACTCAGGCGGGTCGAGCGGTGGGGGGAGCGGGTCTACCTGGCTGCGTATCAAACGAGCGTGCTGTATCTGCAGGTACGAGAGGGGGGAGGGGTGAGAGAGAGAGATAGAGGGAGAGAGGGGGGGAGGGGGAGAGGGAGAGAGAGGGAGTACGAGGGGAAGATACGGAAGGAGAGAGAGATTCCAAACAAGCGTGCTGTATCTGCAGGTATGAAAGAGTGAGTGTGTGACAGACAGACAGATAGATAGACAGGCAGGCAGGCAGATACAGACAAAGGGGGAGAAAGCAAGACGCACATGCAGAGAGAGAGACAGGCACCGAGGGAGAGAGACTCACACGCACACACACACACACACATGCACGCACGCACACCCACACACACA